>PVJH01001661.1:0-185564 GCA_004026705.1 Nesogale talazaci | reverse complement strand
ACTGCAAACCTGTTAATTAAGAGATTTCATCTTGTCTTGGCAGCGCTTGACACAGTTATTCAATTCTTCCTTCTTGCTGAAACATGGTTTCATTTGGTTTTGGTAACTCCTCTCTTTCTTGGTCTTCTTTCTATATCACTGGTCTTCTCAGTTTCTGCTATTGATTCTTCTTCCTTTTCAAGACTCCTAATTTTTTAGCTGACCATATTCTTCTTATTTGTTTTTCTAACTCCTGCTCTTTGTATATTACATCCTCATACTATATTTTGTCTTCCTGAGATGCCCTTTGACATTTTCTGTTCAGTTCCTTTATTCATCATTTCTTTCATTAGCTAGAGTTACTCTACATTCAAGAGAAATTTTCAGACTTTCTTCTGACATCCATTTTGATGTTTCTCCTTTCCTGTATTTAAAAAAATAACCTTTTGTTTGCTTCACTTATTATATTCTTGTCATCCCACAGCTCATCTGGTCTTCAGTAATTTGTATTCAAATCTGTCCTTGAGGTGGTCTCTAAATTCAGATGGCATATACTCAAGTGGCACTCTAGGATAAGCATTAGAGCCAATAAACACAAAGTCAGTGTTTCAAATCCACCAACAGCTCTCTGTAAGAAATAGTCTGCTCCCATAAAGATTTGGTCTTGGAAACCCTATATAGAGTAGCTAGATATAAGCTGGTAGGCTTGATTTTGTTTGGTGTGGACTTGTTTTAGTTTTCTTCAGTTTCAACCTTTATTTGCATATGAACAATTGATAGTCTGTTCCACAATAAGCCTTGTTTTAGTTGATAATATGAGCTTCTCCTTTGTCTCTTCCCACAGATAGGGTCAACTTGACACTTGTGTTTTCCACCTGGTGGAGTCTACATGTATTGCTGTTAGGTGCCATCGAGTTGGTTCTAACACATCATGACTTTATGCACAACAGAATAAAGCACTGCCCAGTCCTGCTTCCTCTTTACAATTGTTAATATGCTTTAGCTCATTCTTGCAGTCACTGTACTAATCCATCTCTTGGAGGCCTGTGGTAGTTATGTAATCTGGTGTCAATTTGGGACTTGAGAGGATTAAGAGTGAAGGGGTGGAGTCTAGTCTGTCAATTGGATCATAGTCAATAAGACCTCTGAGTGAGCATGATTTCTCCTGAGAATTCTGGGAAATCTGTTTTTTCCTCCTTGGAGGTAGCAGAGACTCTTGGTTTCCTCCCGGGGGCACATTGCAGGTGACAAGGGACAAGGAAATACACTAAAGCCCTTATCTAGAGAAGCTACATAGACCTACCCTGATGCAACCAGACCTCTGAAGTCGGAAAAGCCACATAAAAACTGCTGCCAGTGCTGAGATGCTTACCGCATCAAGGGATCCAAAGACTTTCTACCCATTGACCTGTGATCTTCCTGCCTTTGGCATCATTGCGTGTGTTTTGTGAGTCTGGAGAGAACTTTACAGATTGGTATCAGACATATGGGCTTGGACTGGACTGAGTGGGATGCTTTCTTAATGTACAATTACCCTTTATATAAAACTCTCTCATGTGAGTTTCTATGAGAAACACATGTGAGTTTCTAGGGATTTCTTCCTTTTTTTGTCACTGGTCTGCTCTACTGAGCATGATGTCCTTCTCCAAGGGCTGGGCTCTCCTGATAACATGCTCAATGCAAGTAAGATAAAGTCTGCCCATCCTTGCCTCTGAGAAGCACTCTGGCTGTACTTCAAAACCAGATCCGTTTGTCCTTTCAGAAGTAATTTCAATATTCTTTTCCAGCACCACAATTCAAATGCATTATTTTTCATTGGTTTTCCCAATATGATGTCCAACTTTCAAATGCATATGAAGCAATGGAAAATACCATGACTTGGGTAAGGCATACCTTAGTTCTCAAAGTAATATTTTTGCTTTTCAATACTCCAAAGAGGTCTTATGCAGCAGATTTATCTAACATAGTTCATCTTTTGATATGCTGAGTACTATTTTCATTAGCATTAATTGTAGGTCTAAGCAAGACAGAATGCTTGACAACTCCAATCTTTTTTTCATGATGGTGTTACCTATTGTTCCGATTGTAAGGATTTTTGTCTTCTTGACATAGAGTTGGACTCTATACTGAATGCTGCAATCCTGCATCTTCATCAGAAAATGGTTCAGCTCTTCCTCACTTTCAGCAAGGAAGATCGAGTCATCTGTATATTACAAGTTGTTAATAAGCCTCCTTCCAAACCTGATTCCCGATTCCTTCTCATATAATCCAGCTTCTCTGATGATTTCATCATCATACATATTGAATAAGTATGGTGAGAGGATATAAATCTGTCATATATCTTTCCTGCTTTTAAACCATTCCCTTATTCTGAAACTACCTCTTGATCCATGCACAAATTCCATATGAGTACAATCACATATTCTGAAATTCTAATTTTTCTCAAAGTTATCCAGTTTGATTTGTGATCCACACAGTTAAATGCCTTGGCCTAGTCCATGAACCTTGTTACCATGTTTGTGATATTCTCTGCTTTCTGCCAAGATCCATCTGACATCAGCAATGATAACTTTTATTCCATGTCCTCTTATGAATATGCCCCGAATCTGTGGCAGCTCCCAGTTAAGGTACTGCTGTAATCATTGTTGGATTATATTCAGCAAATTTTTATTCAATTGTGATATCAGTGATATTATTCTATAATTTGAACATTCTCTTGGGCCATCTTTCTTTGGAATGGATACTCTGTTAGTCTGGGTAGACTATACAAACAAATTCATGGACACTTATATGTATATAAGAAATAATTTTATATGAAAGAGCAATTGTATATTGAGAGCATTCCAGCCCAGCACCATATCAAGTCCATAAGTCCAATATTAACCCATATATCCAATACTAGTCCATAAATTTCTCTTTAGACTCACGCAGCCATGTAATAATGTCGAGTGCAGGAAGATCATAGACCAGTGGGTGGAAAGTCTTGTTGATCCAGTGGCAATGAAAGTATCTCAGCACTGGTGTGGGTCTCCACGTGGCTCCTCCAGCTCGAGGGCTCTGGTTCCATCAAGGTGTACTGCCATGTGTCTTGTGGTCAGAAATAAAGAAGCTGAGTGTCTTTGTCCTGCCTGGAGCTATTTATCTCCATAGTGCCTCCAAATGAGGTTATCAAGCAGCAATCTGATTGACAGGTTAAACTCCACCCCTTAGTAGTCTCACGTTGATACCAGATTATGTAACTACTGCAAATACAAACATGGATCTCTTTCAGTCAATTGGCCAAGTAGCTGTATTCCAAATTTCCTGGAACTGACAAGCAGGTGGTTCTAGTGCTTCATATATAGTGTCATCGCCATTTATGTTGTAGGAAAAAGGAATTTGCAGCAAAGAAGTCATCAATCTTGCAAAATTCTATCATGTGATTTCCATGAAAGAATAGCCGGAATGCTCCTTGGAATTGAAGATAGTAAGAATTTGTCTCAGATACTTTGGTCAACAGGGATCAATCCCTGGAAAAAGATATCATACTTAGTAAAGAAGAGGATGAGTGAAAAAATACAACAAAAATGATATTTATACAGTGATTGCAACAATGGGCTCAAACATAACAATTGTGAGGATAGCACAAGATCAGGTAGTGCTTTGTTCTGTTGTGCATAGGGGTTCACATGATAGTTGGAACTGACTCTTGGTACCTATCAAATATTTGCTCTGGTATCTCTTTCCTATGCTCTGCATATAAAAGTGTAATCACTTATTAATCAATTTCACTTGTATGTTAGTCAGACAGAAATTTCAAGCTTAATTAGTCAAAAAATGAACTCCTGATTTTCTCCCAGATGTAGTTTATATGATCATTTTTAATTATTCATGGAGTTTCCTGTAAGTGGGTTTGGTATTCTTACTGACTGCTATCTGACTTACAGTGTCTCTCCATGGTACGGATACATCTCCTTGTGCTATTGATGGCTAGTGTGACAATCTGACTTGTTTTGGCTAAAGGAGTGTGAGTGGAAGTGACATATTTCACGTCTGACCTTTAGAACATAATGCATAGTTTTGCAACTCTAGCCTCCCTCCAACTATGGATAGAACAAGGACAGGGGCTGTTCCTTTATCTGAGTTTTGGAGTAAAGAAGATATGAAGCAGAAAATGACATCACTCCACATCCAGTATAGACATGAGCAAAAAAAAAAAAAGGCTCATTGTTGTAAGTCATTGAGAGTTTGGGTCATTTGTTATCATAGCATAACTTAATGTAAGCTGTCAACTCTACCTTCTGTTTCAGAATTTATTACTGATTACAAAACAGCCCCTAAACTTAATGATGACATGGAAACATTCAGTTATTTTGCTCATAATATTTCAGTTTTGCTTGACTTACTGGACATAGCTCAACCTTGTTCAATACGGCATTAGCTGGGATGGCTCATGGGGCTGGAGGCACCACTTCCAAGATGCTGGCAAGGTGATGCTGGCTGTTGGCTGAGAACTCTGCTAAGGTTATTGGCTGGATTCGCCATTATTTGTAGGCTTCTTACCCCACTCCCAGCTGCTTGGGTTTCCTCACAGTAAGGTTCCCCAAGAATGAGCAGAAGTTTCAGGCCTCTTTCGACCTAATTGTGGAAGGCACATAGTATCATTTCTGCATCATTCAGTTGGTTAAGCCAGTCAAAAAGCCATCCCAAGTTCAAGGAAAAGGGAAAACAGATTCTGTTGCTTCTCTGCCACTAGACTGAGGACTGGATTCTTGCAGAAGTAAGATGTGGAGCAGAGCTAATATTCTTCTCAACAAATTGCGTCTCAACACTGCAGCTAGAGTAATCCTTTGAAAGTGCTGGTCAGATTATGTCAATGTTTGAACACAACCTATAATGCCTTCCCTTTGCATTTCAATGAATCCAAAGTTCCTATCATGGTCTTTAAGGAAGACCCGGGATAATCTCTCCCACCCCATATGGCTGGTCTCACCTCCTCTCATTCCTCCCTGTCTTCTCTCTGCCTCAGTCACACTGGCCTCCTTGTTCTTTAACCCTCAAGTGTATGTTCCTCTTGCAAAACCTTTGTATTTGCCATTCTCTCTACCTGGACTATACTTCCCTTGGCTATCTATCAGTGGACTCTTCAATGATCTATTTCCATGACATTCAAGAGAAGACTTATTTGACCACTCTATGTAAAATAGCACTCTGGAGTCCCTGGTTGGTGTAGATCGTGACTGTGCTTGGCTGCTAATGGAAAGGTTGCTCTCTAGCACACTCAGAAGCACCCTCATAGAAAGTCCAGGAGATCCACTGCAGGCAAGCAGTGATTACAAACTGTGGAGCTCAGTTCTACTCCAACAGAGATGGGGTTTCCATGATTGGGATTGTGTCATTGGCAGCTGGACTGGCATATCTTTCTCACTTTCCTTATTCTCCTTTTTCTTCTTAGCAAATGATCTATTTGTTGATTGTATGCTCCCCTCATTAGAATGCAACCCTAGATGTTATATCTTCAGCACAGGGTTCAATAAATATTTGTTGACTGACTCTGTTCAGTGAATGGGCTTCAGTTTCCTCGTGTGTATAAAAACCGAGAGGGCCATCTGGCCGGAGCATCTGTTCCTGAGCTCGGTGCCAGGATTGTCTCGAATGATCTGCCTGGCTAAGTGGGCTGTCCCTTTCCTCCTACGTCAGATCCTTCTCTTTGTGTGCAATGAAGTCTGTCCTTTTGCTTACGGCAGCGGTTCTCAGCCTGTGGGTCACCTCCCCTTTAGGGGCTGAATGACTCTTTCCCTGGGTTCGCCTGATTCATAACAGTAGCAAAATGACAGTTATGAAGTAGCAACAAAAATAATTTTATGGTCACAACAACATGAGGAACTGTATTAATAGGTTGCAGCATTAGTAAGTTTGAGAACCACTGGCTTAAGGGTATCTGAAGTTGCTTGCTGGAACCCCCCAATAGCTCTTTCCCCCACCAGAGGCCATCCCAGGAATGCCTTTTCTGCTTAGCTATTACAATGACTGAGACTAAGACACTGTCATAATTTTTGAGACTCCCACATTCTACAAAAGTGGAAAGCAAGATGGAATATGGGACGTAGGTTCAAACACAGAGGAGAGACTGACTTTAGTTAAATATATCATCCTCTCCCTTCCTCATCCTCTGATCCTCACCTTCTTCTCATTAGATGGATTTGGGGAGACCAGTATCAGGCATTGGTAATAAAAGATATCAGCATTAAGACCTTCAGTACAAAAGTAAAAGACAGTAAAAGCCCCAAACAGAGACTAAATGAAGGAAAGAACCACCCCCGCCTGTCTACTTTACTGAAAACAAATACAAACTTCTCCCCTCATTCTGCAGTCCAGAGTTCTCATAAGAAATGAAGATGATTGGAATTCATGCTAAGGTGTTAATCACCGAAAGGTAACTTTTGACCTGTGTCAGAGCACTCCTCCCCCCGCCACCCCACGCACCTCAGAGTAACAATGAAGGTTTTTCTTGGGGTTTTGCAGGAGAGCTAACTAGGCAATGGAGTAAAAATATTGGTACATTTTCTGCCAAGCTTTCCGGCTTTGAGCTGGTGCAGGCAGCTAATGATCATTTAACTCAGCCATTTTTCACCCAGGCAACAAACAGTAATGTATGTTTCCGATCATATTTTTTGGCTTTATCTCTGTCCTAATGAGAATAAAAGGCAGAGTGTTTTGAGTATCTAATGGAAGCTAGCTGACTGAAAGCTATTTTAGGCTCATGTCTGACGTGAGTAGGATTCAGAAACAATGTAGAGACACCAGTAAGCGAGAATACAAACACTGTGCCTTTGATGGATAAGGGGGCTGTTAAAAGACCCCAAACTTAGGGTCTGAGTCCTTGGTTCTTGAGGGCTCTGGATTTTGCTAGCTCTGGCTGGAAATGGACAAAAAGCCATGTGACAAGAGAACACAGGACATGCCTCACTGAAATCTCCTGGTCAGAATATGATTCCATTACCTTCTCGACCTTCACAGCAGAGTGATTAAGTGCCTGGGCAGTGGAGTCAGACAGAGACATTCATTCTGGCTCAGTCATTTACTAATTTTGTGAATTTAGACCATGTACTTTATTTCCCCAAGCTTTAGTTTTCTAATCTGTGAAATGGGAGATAATTATAGCTGTGTAATTTAGGGAAAGGAGAACAATTTAAATGATCTGAAGAGAAACCAGAGTATAGTTCACTGACTTAGTAGGCATGTATGAGGATTAGATTGGAGAATTGGACTTGAGTAGCAGTGCCTAGCATATAGGGAACACTCAATGAATGGGAGTTTCTACTACTGCTACTGTTGTTTTTCCCTTTAAAAGTTAGAATGGGAGGCATGCGTAGTATGAGGAAATCAAAAATCCCGGAGAGATTTAGAGTGAACTTAGACTTTATGGCATGGATTGTCTTAGCTCAGGTAGATTAAAGAAACAAATTCATAAATACGTATGTATACAACGAAGAGGTTTATATACAAGTGGAATGGAACATTGAGAAAGCATCCCAACCCAGTTCAGTCCAAGGCCACAAGTCCTGTATTAGCCCATATGCCTCATACGAATCTATAAAGTCTTCTTCAGACTCACTGTGGCAGTCATATGCTTATATTAATTTCATGATTGAGATGTAGGGGTAGAGTCTTGCCTGTTAATCTGGAGATAGCCATTAAGTAGCCAATGAGGCCTCTGTGTGGGCATGGCTTTCTCCTGATACATCTGGGAAATCTCATGATATTTCCCTCATGAAGATGAGAAGCTATCTTCCCCAGTTGTTGGGAGTTAGTCTCAGAGATGATGAATTATGGACAAGGCAGCGTTGGAGAAGCTGGAAGAGCCGGTGGAGAGACCACATGGTTTTGCCCTGATGGAGCCAGACCTCTGAAGTTGGGGCGACCACATGGAGACTTCTGCCAGCGATGAGTTGCTTCTGCTTTTGATGGACCCTGAGCCCTGGAAGCGAGGAACCATGTGGAGACCCCTGCCAGCGCTGGGATTCTGCACTCACTGACCTGTGACACCCACTGACCTGTGACTTCGTGAGTTCGAAGGAGACTTTATAGACTGATTTCGGGCATATGGGTTAATATCAGACTTATAACTTTGAACTGGACTGGGCTCAATGTCCTGTTCCTTTTGTATGCAAACCCTTTCTTTTTATTCATATGCATGTCTATGAAATTTGTTCCTCTATTCTACCCAGACTGACATACTCACAAAGCACATGCAATAACACCAGGACAATCACAGGTCAGTTGGTGCAGAGTCTTGTGTATCCAATGGTGGTAGAAGCATCTCAGCACTGGCAGGAGTCTCCATGTGGCTTCTCTGGTCCCAGAGGTCTGGTTCCATCAGGGTAAGCCCATGTGGCTTCTCCAGCTTCCATGGCTCAGGGTCTGTCAGCATGCTGCCATCTTGTCTTGTCAGTAGAGTGTCTCCAAGAGACTTCACCCTGTGTCTTGTCCATAATGCGTCTCTGGGGGATTGAGTCAAGTCTCCCACCTCCAATGGGAAATGCCGTGAGATTTCCTGGAATTCTCAGGAGAAAGCCATGCCTACATAGAGGTCTCATTGGCTATCTACAGATCGACAGCCTAGACTCCACCCCTACACTCCCAATCATGAAACTGATACCAAAGTACATGACTGCCGCAGATAGACATGGAGGACATTGTGCTGCGTGAAATTTGTCAATCATTAAAGGACAAATAGTGCATGAGACTGCCGTAATAAAGAAAACAAACAAACAAACAACACACATAAGACAAAGACTTTCATACCAAAAGGAACAACTGACTTTGGCAATTACCAAGTGTGTGTGTGTGTGGGGGTGGCGGAGGGGTGGTCAAGGGAGGGAAGATGAAGCAATATACTAGAGGACTGACAAGTATTAACTAGCTCTTAGGTGATGCCCAGGTTGCTGGTCCACTTCTTACCATCTCCTCATGCCCCCAGCCGCACCCATGCAGCTATATGTTTAAAACTGTTAGGGACCTGATGCCTCAAGGATATGTTTTAGCAAACTGATTCAATTATTGGAAATTAAAATCTGTTCAGTGATGGCTTGACACTTTGAACAAATTACTGAGCTAATGTCATTGTGGTGGGGGATGTGACATTTCCCCTAATTTAGTTAAATCTACATTGTCTTACTGAGAACACTTGGCCAGGAGAGAGGCTAGACACTGGATGTACAATATATATTGGAGCTTTTCCAAATTACCTTCACAGGCAATGCTGGGTATCAGTAAAAGCACTGGGCCCTATGGGCATATGGTCCTCCCTAATCCTGGGGACACTGGAGAGCAGGATAGCAAGTGGACATTTCTCTGGGTTCTGGGGGAGTGGATCCCTCTTTAGGTAGTGTCATAGACACTACCCATTTGAAATAATTTTCCTTAATAAGTTTCCTTTTTCCCTCCCTCCCTTCTTTGCTTCCACTCCACTATCGTTCCTATTTCCTGCCTTTCCTTTTTCTTTCCACTCCCTTTCTGCCCCCCTCCATTCCAATAAATATGATTTATTTATCAAGACATGAAACAGAATAGCATATTTATTTGGCAACACCCTTCCTTCCAGGAAAAGAAAAAGTCTACTTAAAAGTAATAAATTGCTGCTGTATTATGTGAGGCTTCAAATAATAATAATAAAGTACTACATAAAGTTTTCTTTGATTCCTATAGAGAACATCTTACTGCTTCTGATTAATTTCCTGCTGTCTCCAGGGGAGAACACAGATGTGTGATTCAGGGGACACTTAAGGTCTTTTTGCTTGTTGTGTGTTTACAAATTGAAATCAGAAGAGTGCATTGCCTGGAGTTTTTTATTCTCCTTTCTATTCTATCAATAATTACTTCTTGCTCTGTTTATACTGGAGAATGAGGAATTACCCCAAGCCGGCCTGCAGTCTGTTTATATAACACCAGGGATGCGGAGCGGCCAAGTGTGACGAGCTGCTTGAACTGTCTCTCCTGACCCAGTTGGAGAACATGTCTGAAATAGATCTCTGAAGGATGAATAGCTTTTTGTGTCTCTTATGGGAGGCAGATTTTGTGCTTTCTGGCGCTCTGATTGGAAGACATTAAAATGTCTTTGATTCAGATTGGAAGATCAGTAATTAAAATAAGTGAACTTATGTCCTAAATGACTACGACATCTTTGACTGGTTAACTAATCTTTTAAAAATGGCCCTCTCCCTGTCTTACCAATTCTCAAGATGATTTAAGCACTGCAGAATTGAATTCAAAATGGATAATGGTTGTGTATGCATGTGGGTGTGTATGTGTTTGAAACAAGTGTGCAATTCTTTAGTTGTTCATTCAGGATAGATAGCAATGCATGGCCATTCTTCTTGGTGTCACAGAATCAGTAGCACAATCGATAACGCTTTCATTAAGCTTAGAAGTTATGCAGTACTATCAATTGAGAAATACGGGGACTCTAAAAATGATGTCTTAGGGTTAGGGTTAAAAATAAATGAAAGTGCAGTGACAAATAAATAAATGGAAGTATAAAACAAAGAAAAGTAAAAAATGGAATCCATCATTACTGTGACTCAAGGTGATATATAAAAATCATAACTCAATATAAAAGTCAAAATATTTAATAGAATATGTATAAAATATATAAACAGAGAAGGACACACTGCTATCTTTTTGAAAAATCCCCTTCTAACCTCTTTAACACAAGTTTCATTAAAACTGGATCATATTTGAACAACATGTAAATATTTATTTTTCATCTTTTAGAAGTCCTTCCATTATTTTTTTCTAACTTTTGCTTAACAAATAAAACAAGTAACTGAACCAACAAACCAAAAATTTTAAATGGCATGCTTTTATTTCACTTGTGTCTTCCCTCAATTTGTCTGTTGTTAGCATGTTGGTGGTTTTATTCTCATTTGTAATTATAAATAATGCCACATTTATACACAAATCTTTTCTTTCCTTCTCAAAATAAGGATTGTTTTCTTTGGCTATGTCTCAGTATAATTCAAGATAGATATTTCAGAAAAGGCTAAACTAATTTCTATTGAAATGAATGAGGCATGTTTCTCTTGAGTAAATATATATACATATATATATTGTTGTTGTTGTTGTTAGATGCTGTGGAGTCCATTGTGAGGCATAGCAACCCCATACAATCATGCCATACAGTTATCTAGGTGGTCACATTTCTGGCCTTCTCACAGCACTGCAGGGGGAGATAGAACTTGCTGTCCCGAGGGCTCCTAAATCTTTGATATATTAAATATGGCAAGGGTTTAAGTGAAAGGTCAGTGGTTTGATCTCACCAGCTGCTTCACCAGAGAAAGAAGAGATTGTCTGCTTCCATAAAGATTTACAGCCTCAGAACCCAAACTCTGTTCTAGAGAATCACTGAGAGTCAGCCTCAACTCACACACACACACACACACACACACATGGGTACTCCCCCCAAAACTGGAATTTATTTTCAAAGATCTATCTATCTATCTATCTATCTATCTATCTATCATCTATCCATCCATCCATCATCTATCTATCTATATACAAAACACAACCTATTGCCTTCCAAGTACTCTCCATTACACATATTACATTGGTCAAATATGCTATTCTATTCTTGTAAACATTTTTCAAATTCATCTGTTTAGATGGTTGACAGCACCTTCCTCATTTTTTTCCTTCACTTCTTCTATGCCCTCAAATTGCTGTGCTTTCATGTCCCTCTTCATTCATGGAAACAAAATGAAGTTTGCACAGAGTGAGGTCGAGTGAGTAAAATGTGTGGGGCAAGAGAGGCATGCTGGCATTTTACCCCAAACTGGCATCCTGAGTGGCTGCATGAGTAGGTGTATTGCCGTGATAGCAAAATCCCCTATCTGCAATATATCAGACACTGTTTTTTTGGTCACACACTGTTATGCAATCTTTTCAGAAGATCGAAATAGAAAGCTTTATTAACAGTCTGACCTGATGGAATAAACTTCAAATTTACTATGAGAGGGCATTTTCATCAACTTCAACATTTTTGTCAATTCAGGAAGTTCACAGATATCTAGCACGAGTCTTGTCATCAATAGACATTTCACCTTTTTTTGAAATGAAAAAGAAAAACCACTCATACACTTCAGTTTTTCCTATAGCACTGTCCTTGTAAGCTGTGTTCAACATTGCAACAGTTTCGGCAGCATTTTTCCCAAACGAAACCCAAAATTTCATAATTGCATGCTATTCGCTTAAATCAACCATCACAAGAAATGAATGCAAAACTGCTTCTATGAAAAAGTTCACTGTGATCAGAAAGGACCTTCCAGGCAGTGCCACTGGGTACGCTAACTCAGAACCAGTTGTTCGATACTTGCCTAGCAGGAAAAATATGTACTATAATTGCTTCACCCAGTGCAATTCCAGGGGTTTTTGGTACCCCTTCATAGATGTATGTGTATATAGATATTGACAAGAAAGGTGTGCACGAAGGTTGTATCCTTTCACTCCACTTAATGAACCTGTATGCTGAGCAAGTAATTAGAGAAGTTGTATTACAGGCAGAAGAACATGGCATCAGCATTGTAGGAGGCTTATGTTGTGCAGGTAAGTCAACCTTGTTTCCGGAAAGTGAGGAGGATCTGAGGCACCTGTTGATAAAGATCAAAGTTTACAGCCTTCAGTATGGAATACAAGTCAATGTCAAGAAAACCTAAATCCTCACAACCAGACGGAGAGGTGACATCATGCTAAACAAATAAATCATTGAAGTTGTCAAGGATTTCATCTTGCCTGGACCCCCCGTCAGTCTGCATGGAAGCAACAGTCAAAAGATAAAATGTTACATCAACTTGGGCGGGGAGGAGACGAGCCAGGCAGGGTGCAGTGTAGCATGGACGAAAGAGGCAACTTTCCTCCAGTTCTTCAATGCTTCCTCCCTCTTACTATCGTGATCCCCATTTGCAAATCCAGCTAGACAAGAGGATGTACACTGGTACAAATAGGAACTGGAAACATGGGAAATCCAGGACGGAGGATCCCTTCAGTACCAATGGTGAGAGTGGTGATACTGGGAGGGTGGAGGGAAGGTGGATTAGAAAGGGGGAACCATGATCTCCTCCCTGAGGTATGGATAACAGGGAAGTGAATGTAGGGAGACATGGGACAGTGTATGATTGTAAAAATAAAAGTAATTTATAAATTATCAGGGATTCATGAGAGAGGGGGGTGCAGAAAGGGAGGTGGGGAATGAGGAGATGATACCAAGGGCTTACATAGAGAGAAAATGTTTGGAGAATGATGATGACAAAAATATATACAGTTGTGCTTTGCATGCAATGGATGTATGTAAGGATTGTGATAAGAGTTGTATGAGCCTCCAATAAAATGATTTTAAAAAGTGTATGGGATGGAGTTTAGACTCTCAATCTGGAGATAGCCAATGAGATCTCTGTGTGGGTATGGACTTCTCCTTTAATAATTCTGGGAAATCTGGTGCTTCCTTCTTGGAAGCAGGAGACACGCTCTCACTCCCTTGAAGACACCCGACTGATAAGTCCGGCTCCCTGAAGAGAAGCCACATGGACCTATCCTGATGCAGCCATATTTCTGGACCTAGAGAAGCCATGTGGAGACTCCTGCCAGGGCTGAGATGCTTATAATACCACTGTATCCAAAGACGTTCTACCCACTGACTTGTGATCATTCTGTATTTGGCATCATTGAATGTGTTTCGTGAGTCTGAAGAGGATTTATAGATTGTTATCAGACATATGGTCTAATAGCAGACTTATGCTCTTGGACTTGTCTGGTTGGGATGTTTTCTCAGTTCTCAATTGCTCTTGTATATAAATCTTTTTCTTATAAAAATAGAAATGCGGGGCTGAGCTCCGGTGGCATAGTGGTTGTGTGTGGGACTGCGGCCCACAGGATTGGTGGTTCAAATCCAGAAGCAGTTCTCTAGGAGCAAGGCTGGGCCTCCTACTTCCACCAGGGGGTAGTGATGCCCACAAAAAATAAATTAAAATGCATTGGGCAAATCTGTTGCAGAAGACCTCTTTAAAGTGTTGAACAGTGAGAATGATACTTTAAAGACTAAGGTGGCCCTGGCTCATGTCATGATATTTTCAACTGCCTCATATATATGGAAAAAGTGGATGATGAATAAGGAAGGCCAAAGAAGAATTGATGCAATTGATTATGATGCTAGGTAAGAATTTTGAGAGTACCGTGGGCTTTCAAGAGAACAAAGAAATCTGTCTTAGAAGAAGTACAGCCTGAATGCTCCTCCTCAGAAGAAAGGATGACAGGCCTTGGTCTCATGAACTTTTGACATGTCAGGAGAGACCAGTTCCTGGAGAAGGATATCATGCTTAGTGAAGTGGAGGGGCATAGAAAAAGAAGAAAGCCCTCAACAGGATAGTCTGACACAGTTGCTGCCACAATGGTGTGGCGGTCATGTACTCGTGTCAATTTCAAGATTGGAAGTCTAGGGGTCGAGTTTAGCTTGTCAATCTGGAGTATTGAGTATCCAATGAGTATCCAATGAGGTCTCTGTGTAGGCATGACTTTCCCCTGAGATTTCTGGGAAATACCACGAGTGGTATTTCCCAATTGGAGAAGAGAAACTTGACTCTCAGTCTCATGGAGTCAGTCTATGGACAAGATGAGATGACAGCATGCTGATCGATCCTGATTCCTGGAGAATGGAGGAGCCAGAGAGGAGGCCACATGGGCTTGCCCTGATGGAACCAGAACTCTGGGGCTGGAGAAGCTGCTAGCGCTGAGATGCTCCAACCACCGATGGATACTGCTGATGGACCCTGAACCCTGGAAACGAGGAGCCATGGGGAGACCCCTGCTAGCATCAGGATGCCTCTACTGCACGTGCTTCATGAGTCAGAAGGAGACTTCATAGACTGCTATTGAACATATGGGCTAATTTCAGACTTACGATTTTGGACTGGAGTGGGTTGGGATGCTTTCTCAAAGTTCCATTCCTCTTGTAGATAAACCTTTCCCTTATAGCCATATGCGTGTTTATGAATTTGTTTGTCTAGTCTACCTGGACTCACACAAATGGGCTCAAGCATCAGAACATTTGACGATGGCATAGGACTAGGTACTGTTTTGTTCTACTGTACATAGGGTGGCTATGAGTGAGAACTAGATGCCACCCAACAACAACACAATAACAACAACATACTAATTTGAATATGCAACTTTAAAAATAATCTGGGTGACTCACTTAATATGATCTAATATCTCATTCCTTTTGAGATTTCTCCATTTGTTTCCAAAATGCTTGTTAATGAATCAGAATCCACTCTAGGACTACATCTTGAATGAGGTTCTATAAAGAGGTCTTTTCTTTCTTTGCAAGCAGTCTCCTTTTCATGACCCTGATTTATGGAGGGGCAAGTTGTCCTTAAAGATATTTCACCTTCTGGATTTGTGTGGTTATTTCCTTGTGGTGTCATTTTGCTGAATTTAGCTGTGTTTCCTGTAAACTGGAAGTTGAAGCTAAAAGCATGATAGCTATAAGTTAAACATTTGTGGTTAGAAAGGCACATGATCTCAGTTTGTCCTACATTAACATTGGAAATACTGAGCCTGGATTGAGTGATGGTCGCTAGTGTCCTCCAGTTTGTATTGAGGTTGTGACTCATGGGGACCAGAGAGAAATCTGCTGGTCCTCTCTTGTCCCTGGAGGATGGCAGGCTCCTCATCAACCATTTGCCTAAAGAAAAAGCATTTTTTTCCACATTAATTGATCATCCATGTCTGTGTTGATGATTTCATTAGGGTTGCAAAATGATAATAGTATATCTTTAGCAAATCTTTCTCATGTATTCACCACCATTTTATAAAGAAGAGAATACATATATATGTTAGGACAATTTGGCCCTCTTTCCAGGATAAATGCTTGCCTAACTCTTTTTTTTTTTCGTGTGGCATCACTGCCCTGGTGGGAGTAGGAAGCCTAGCCTTGCTCCTGGAGAGCTGCTGCTGTATTTGAACTGCCAACCCTGTGGGCCGCAGTCTCGCACACAACCACTAGGCTACCAGGGCTCAGTCCTAACTCATTCTCTTTAATTACCAATTTCCTTTTTTGTTTCTTGTTTTGTTTGTTTGTTTTTTGGTCATCACTGCCCTCTGGTGGTGGGAGTAGGAGGTCCAGCCTTTTGCTCCTGTGGAGCCACTGATGGAATTGAACTTCCATCCCAGTGGGCCGCAGTCTTGCACACAACCACTATGCCACTGGGGCTCAGCCCCAGTTACCAATTTTCATAGAAAGATATTGGTTTAAAAGCTGTCTTCAATGGATCAATTGGTTCTCTGTGTGTTTGTGTGTTTGCGTGTGGGAGGGTTTCTCTTATTTGACTCACAAATTTTCATAGATTCAGCAGGTTTCAAATAATGGAATAATAATTATTTTTATGCTCAACATCACAACATTTGCCAGTGGATACGTTTAAAATGGATTCCTATGTTCTTTTGGCATGACCCAATCAATAGTCAATGCTTTTTTTCCTCTTTGGCTTGCAAAATGTGTTCAATTTTACTTGTATCTTTCTATATCTGGGCCTCAAACCAGCTCTTTCTCCAAGGAACCTTGGTTTCTTGAGTGAGGAATGAGTATCAGAGGGGAAAAATGGGTTTGGTGATAATTTAGTATGATTGGGTTGCCATTGCGTCTAGTCCATTTTAATACAGTCAGAAAACACACACACACACACACACGTGTACCCACGTTTATGTATCAATCCGAGGCAGTCCTGGGATTGTGAATGAGAGAACAAGAACAAGATATGATTCATTTCTTTTTTTTTCTTTTTAAAGATAATTTTATTGGTAAATTTTTACAGCTCTTATAACAACACATATATCAATTTTATCAAGAATATTTGTACATAAGTTGTCATAATTATTTTCTAAACATTTAGTTTCTTCTTTTTTAATTTAAATAATTTTATAGGGGACTCTTACAGCTATTATAACATTCAATATATCATCTGTATCAAGCACATCTGCACACATGTTGCCACATTCATTTCCAAACATTTTCCACTTGAGCCCTTGGTATAAGCTCCTCTTAAAAAAAAGTTCCTCTTTACCTTCCCCCCCTTTTTTAAAATGAATCATTTTATTGGGTAATCATACACCTCCCTTCATGATCCATACATACATCAATTGTATGCAGACCTCATTTGCACACTTGTTGCCATCATCCTTCTCAAAACATCCTCCTTCCACTTAGGCCCCCGGCTCCACCTCCCCATATTTTACTTCCCCCTCACGAACCTTTAATAATTTACAAATTGTTATTTCATATCGTACACTGTCCAATGTGTCCCTTCACTCACTTCCCTATTGGCCATACCCCAGAGAGGAGGTTATATGTAGATCCCTGAAATTGGTTTCCCCTTCCTACTCCAGCATCCCTCCACCCTCCCAGTATCACCACTCCCATCACTCGTCCTGAGGGAATATTTATCCTAAATGCCCCATGTTTCCGACTCCAGTGTACATCCCCTGTTCTAGCCGGACTTGTCTGGTAGAACCGGGAGCATGATAATGGGTAGGAGGAAGCATCTGAGAACTAGAGGAAACCAGCAGCCATCCAGCTCAGAAGCAACAAAGCCCACATGGAAGAAGCACACCAGCCTGTGTGACCACGAGGTGGTGAAGGGATCTGGTGTTAAGCATCAAAGAGCTAAAATTATATCATTATAAATAGGGGGGAGCACAGCTTGGTGACCCGAAGCCCATCAATAAGTGAAGCGACATCCTCTTACAGAGGGGTTGCAGGGAGGAGATGAGCGAGTTAATGTACAATATAGTAACAAAGATTCATTTCTAAGTGTGTCTTGAAACCTAATGTGTAGGTAAATTGGAATGAGTGCATACGTTTTTTTTATTTGGCCTTATATTATGCAAGAAAAGGAGCTGCTAACCTCAAGGTCAGTCTCCCACAGGTGATCTGTGGGAGAAAGATGAAGTCTTGTTTGCTCCTGTAAAGTCTTACAACCTTTGAAACACATAGAGACAGTTCTCCTCTTCCCTGTAAGTGAGTCAATATGACTCAGCTTTGACTCCATGGTTGAGTGTGGTCTGAGTTTTTTGGCCGTGCAAGAAAAGGCTTCTCATCATTTGAAAGCTGCACAGCCACAAGTAAAGGGGATTATGATACGAGATTGGGTTCGGGGAGTGATTGGTTCGAAGCCTTGCTAGCTTTGCTGGGTCAGCATTAGACTACTCACCACAAGGTCGACGCTTTAAACCTCCCAGCCACTCTGTGGAAGAACAGTGGAAGCTACAGGCTCCCACAAAGATTTAGAGCCTCAGACCCCCTGATTAGGGTAACCATGCGTCAGAATTGACTGAAGGGCAGTGGGCTTGGGTTAGTGGTTAGTTCAATGGCTTCAAAGTGAGGGAAAATTTACATAACATTAAAGGGTTAGTATCACACGTTTAGGAACTCTGGTGACATCGTGCTTAGTCTTTCGGCTGCCAAGGGCAAGGCCAGCTGTTTCAAGCCCTCAGTCCTATCCAGGAGGAAAGATGGGGCTTTCAACTCCCATCAAGTATCTCACAGGGGCGGTTCTATGGTGTCCTATCGGCTTGCTCTGAGTCAGCAGCAACTCGATGGCATTGCATTTGGCTTTGGGTTTGGGACTGGGAGTTTGAAGTTAGTATCCTGGCACCTGCTGTATTTACAAATGAGGTCATGTGGATTCAACTAATAAATTGTACCATTACTGTATTTTTACTTATACTGAATTTCTTTGATTTTATATCTATCTTTTTCCTGTGAGTCTGCAAATTTTGATTCTTAACACACTCACTTCTTTGCATTTCCTTATGTTAAAATAACTTATACAGAATAATGCCAATATTATATATTAAATAATATTACTTAATAGTTCAAATATATTTTTAGTTCAAAAATTTTTATAGCATTCCATAACCTTAGAAAATAGATTCTCCCTTAGACCGAACTCTTTATGGTAAAGAGCTGAATTTTGTTTTCAAAACCATTTTGGGGGGAGTTAATACAGGTCTACAATTCCATAGTTAAATCACATCAAGCAGTATTGTACAATTGCTGCCACAGCCAGTTATAAAACACTCTTTTCCTTCTTGAATATCTTGCCATCAGTTCCTTTTTATCCCGTGTCCCCCAACCACTGTACCTCTCAGAAACACTTATTCTACTTACTGTCCCTATAGGTTAGTCAATCCTGGGTTTAGTATACTTAAAAATAGAAAAATATATAACAAAAAAATCCAACAGAGTGACCCCCTAATGTCATAACATATAGGAGATAAAACCTCAGGTGAACAACAACAAAAACACAGAAAATGTTGAAAACCAGATCAGGCATAAAGTGCATCAGAGGGCGGAATCAATTGAAAAAGTTTCAACCATTCACGTCTGGTTTAGCATTTTGATTTTCTATAGTCATTTCTCTAATGTACTCTATTTGACAACTACTTTTCTCCCATCCCTCTATTTTGGGTAGAGGGATATCACTGGAGATTTATTTCCTATTTAGTTCCTACAAGTGTGCCTTGGATCCCATTTCCATCTATAGCCTTCTACAAACCAGATTCTCACAATTTAGGCTGTGACACTACTCCATCCTTCGACTTCAGATTATATGATTTACAAGCCTTTGGTTACTGGTGTTGGTAAGTTACCATGTTTAAATCTCACTTAGATGGCTGCTTGTTTGAAAACAAGTCTTTAAGACCCTAGATGTTATTTTATCTGATAGACAGGCAACATCTAATTACTTCACCACACTTTGTTATAGCACCCATATTATCTGTAAAAACTGAGTTTGGGTTAGGTGTCAGAAACTCTGTAAATGTCTATTGAATCTACAGTTTATTGAGTAAATTAGCAGTGTTAGTCACTAAATATCCCCTAGAAGAGAAGATGAGTTAAAATACAAAGGTGATTTAGAAAGTGGATTTTTTAAAGTCAAATTCATTTGGGAACAATTCAGTAGCTTTTTGAAACCCATGAGCATGTTTCCATAAAAATGTCACTTTCCCACAATCACTGAAGACAAATATGTGCACAAGCAAAAGTGGTGAAGAAAGCTGAAGGTGCCCAGCTATCAAAGATATAGCAGCTGGGGTCTTAACGGCTTGAAAGTAAACAAATGGCCATATACCTCAGAAGCCAAAAAGTCCACATGGAAGAAGCACACCAGCCTGTGTGATCACGAGGTATCAATGGAAGCACCTCCCTGATATGATCACTGAAGACAAAGGTGATCATAAGCAATTCTGGTAAGCTGATGGTGCCTGACTACCAAAAGATATAACATTTGGGGTCTTAAAGACTTGGAGGTAAATAAGTAGCCATCTAGCTAAGAAGCAACAAAGCCCACAGGGAAGAAACACACCAGCCTGTGGGACCATGAAGCATTGAAGGGATCAGGTATCAGGCATCAAATACCTAAAAACTATATCATTATAAATGAGAGGGAGTACAGATTGGGGACCTAAGGTCCATCTGCAGGGGAAGTGACATCCCCTTACAGAAGGGTCACGGGGAGGATATGAGTCAGTCAGGACACAGTGTAGCAATGACGAAATATGCAATTTCCCTCTAGTTCTAAAATGCTTCTTCCTTACCCCTGATCTGAATTTTATCTTACAAATCCAATTAGATCCGAGGATGTACACTGGTACAGATAGGAACCAGAAACATGGTGAATCCAGGACAGATGATCCCTTTAGGACTAGTGGGGAGAGTGGTGATACCGGGAGGACCGAAGGAAGGTGGAGTATAAAAGAGGAACCAATTGCAGGGATCTACATATAACTTCCTCCCTGGGGGCATGGACAACAGAGAAATGAGCAAAGGAAGACATCGGACAGTGTTTGATATGATAAAATAATAATAATTTGTAAATCATTAAGGGTTCATGAGGGAGGGGAGAGCTGGGAAGTAGTGGAAGAAGGAGGAGCCAAAACCAGGGACTTGAGTGGAAAGAAAGTGTGTTGAGAATGATGATGGCATCAAAGTTACAGATGTGCTTTGCATACAGTAGATGTATGTATAAATTGTACTAAGAGTTGTATGAGGCCCCAATGAAATGATTAAGAAAATGAATGTCACTTTTCCAATTTTAAATATATTGAAGGTATTTAAGAAGATGGTTTGTACCCAAATGCCCCACACCAAATTCATTGGCATTGAGTCAATATCAACTGGCTGAGTAGAACTGTCCTACTTTCTTTCCCGAGACAGTACATCTTTATGGGACACATCTTTCTCCTGTGAAGAGGCTTGTGAGTTTGAGCTGCCCACTACACCACTCGGGCTCCTGATTGTTTATACAATCCTGAACTTAGATAGAAACCTTATTAAAGGGAATGTAAATTGGAACTTTCCCCCCTCTTCCTTCTGTTCTCACTAAAAGAACAGAGAATCGCGGGAATTCGTGTAAGACTAGGGCAGGGTTTGCCCAACCACATGCATGTCCTGATGAATCCTATGTATGTTTCACATACCCATTTCTAACCTCATAAGCCAAGTACTTCTCATCTCTTCTTCTCTAATGGAGTTTAAGCATTTAATTATTGTTTTAACACACAAAAAAAACCCATCTCTCATATGATAGTGGAGATGAAAGGAATTGTAACCCTCAAAGAAAAGAAACTCTAGTAGTAGGTCTCATATGGGGTTGGAGTGCTGGGAATTTTCCTTCCTATTCTCTAAGCACCCAATAACGGAGAAGTTGTTTTGGATTTTACTCTGCTGTGAGCCAGGAAGGACTTTCATGGTCATATCCTAGATGCTTCATTTAGCAATAAGGTTTCAGAAAGGAATGCCAGTTTAAACATGCAATTTAGCTCTCTGTTCCTGACAATAACCAATGGGGGCAATTTAGTCATTACACATCAATACTCCTAACTCCGAATAACAGGAAGGTGAACGGAGACAGTCATTTGAGAATTACAGGAGCTGATACATCCTGACAGAATAAGCAACTTGAAGCATTTTCTGTCAGTCTGTCATTGACCCAATAGTTCTTTTGAAAATCTTCCAGTGAGCAGGAGAAAACAGGGGGATTGGAAAACACATATTGTTGCTAGAGGCATATTGGAGTGATTTTGATGGGGGATGTGAAGCATTCACTCCTCTCCAAATTCTAACCTTCTTGGCTCTGGTGGTATAGTGGTTCTGTGTTGGGCTTTGATCTGCAGGGTCAACAGTTTGAAACCACCAGCAGGAGAAAGACTGGGCTTTCCACTCTTGTAAACAATTATGCTATGAGTGAGCAATGACTTGATGGTAAATTTTCCCCCTTTCCTTTGAAGGTCCCTAGATTGCACAAAGCATTTGCTCCCATCTACCAAGTCCAATGCAACTCAGTCTTTGCAGATATATGATCAGTTGTTCATAATCTACTTTGTTTTGATACACCCGATGTAATCAGCTTCTGTCTCATGTGATGTAACACCTCTATGCCAGCCTGAGTCTCTGCACATGTTGGGAAATTGAGAACCCTTTGGGCCACCACAGATCAGTTTGCCTGTTGCCTGAAATTTTCTTTTGGGTTCAAACATATACATGTATTAGGTTTAGGGCCTTCAGTTTCCTTTCTATTGAGCTGCCATCATCCCACTATACTGATGGCCTACAGATCAGATGGTCATAATGTGTTCTGTACAACAGGTTTGCAACAAAGGACTGTTATATATTGTGTTAGACCGGGTAGACTAGAGAAACAAATTCAAGAACACACATATGTATATAAGGGAGAGATTTATACACAAGAGGAATGGAACATTGAGAAAGCATCCCAGCCCAGTCCAGTCCAAGCCCATAATTCTGATATTAGCTCATATGTCTGATACAAGTCTATAAAGTCTTCTTCAGATTCATTAGGCACATGCAAAGACACCAGGACAATCGCAGGCCAGTGGGTGCAGAGTCTTGTGTATCCAGTGGTGGTAGAAGTATCTCAATGCTGACAGGGTCCTCTCTGTGGCTTCTCAAGCATCTCAGCACTGGCAGGAGTCTTTACCTGGCCTTTCCGGCTTCAGAGTCTGGTTCCATCAGGGTAAGTTCATTTTTCATCTCCTTGGGGATGTCTCACAGGGAGTCAATCTTGTGTCTTGTCAGTAAAGCATCTCCAAGGGACTGAGTAGTGAGTCTCTCACCTCCAAGGGGGAAATATAGCCGGATTTTCCAGAATTCTCAGGAAAAAGCCAGGACCACATAGAGATCTCATTGTTTATCTCCAGATTAACAGGCTAGACTCTACTCCTACACTCTTAATCCTTAAGTTGACACCAGATTAGGTGACTTGCACACATATTTGTTGGGGATTGAGGACACTTTTGGGCACCATGGATCAGTCAGCTTGGTACCATGAGTGACCTTCTGGATTCCACCCTATGCAAGTGTGACAGTTCCTAGCTTCCCTCATGCTAATACATCCTCACAACCCTTGGGGAGAGGAAACGACTCCTTTCAGGGGACGGACACACCTTAGGACTTCTTATAGCAACTGACTTGTGCATAGAATTGGGAACTGGATCTCTGCCCCCGACCTTCCCCACTGCTTACCAACTGGAGAAACCAGAGCCCTTTCAGCCACCATACACCAATCTGACTAGTGACCTGGGTGACCTTCAAGGCTCCCAAATGTGCAAACGCCAAAGGTGCACACGCCAAAGTTCCAAGAGGCCTTTAGGTAACCCATTCATAGGAAAGGGCATTTGCTCATCCAATTAATACTGAACTGGTAATTTCTGGACTGTTTATGGCAATCAGCTTTCGATACAATGGGAAGATAAACATCTGTTCCAGCACCAGTCTACCTATGTGTTGGAAAATTGAGAGCCATATCCGCCCACCTTGATTTGTTGGGCTAGTGCTTATTTTCTGAGTTCAAACGTGTCTACTTGCTACTTATCTAGGAACTTGTTTATCTTCAAGCTTTTAAGACTCTAGACCATATATCTTTTGAAAGTTGGGCACCATCAGCTTTCGTCACCACATTTGCTTATGCACCCATTTTGTCTTAAGAGATCATGTCAGGAAGGTGAGCATCACAGAATACTGGGCTGCTAGAACAAAATGTATTTGCGTTGAGGGGATACTTGAGTAGATACCCAATGTCCATTTGCTGCCAAAATAGAAAGTGCACTTTCTATCACCTTCCTTTAAGTACACAGTTACACATAGGCCATATTACAGCAATAAACCTCATCATGAAATGGGCAATTTTGTGTCTGTTCCACCACACATTGACCTGTAAATGAGTGAACTCAGAGCCTTCATGGTCACCAGAGAGCCATCAGATTAGTGCCCTGGTTAGCCTTCTGGTCTCAAACTAAGATACAAATCTAAGTTCCAGAGTCCTTCAGACAACTCCTTCTTTGAGGGAAGTAACAGCGCTTTTTGTCACCTCACTCACAGCTTGTTGGTACTTTCCCCCAAGCCATTTCATGGCAACCAGCTTTCCACACTTTGTTAAACTAGGCTGAATGAACCATGTGGAGACCCCTGCCTATGCTGCAATGCTTACAATGCCAGTGGATTCACAAGTCTTCCAACCTCCTAACCTGTGATCTTTCTACATTCTGCATCATCGCATGTGTTTTGTGAGTCTTAAAAGGACTTTATAGATTGGTATTGGGCATATGAGCTAATATCAGATTATGGACTTGATCTGGACTGGGATGGGATGTTTTTCTTAATATTCAATTGCTCTGGTACATAAATCTCTTTCTTATACACATATATGAATTTATGAATTTGTTTCTCTAGTCCACTTGGACTAACACATCGGCATAACCCGAAATCTATGCAGTCAGGAGCTGTGTGTAAATAGAGACTCAGGTTCATTTTCTAGGTCCCAAATAAAAATGTCAGGGCGTGACCAAGATTAAAAAATACCTCTTAACAACTCTGCCCTTTAACACAAACAAACAAAAAAACACAATGTCTTCATTGTGTATCAAAACCCTGGTGGTGTAGTGTGTTCCATGGAGAGAAAGATGAGACTCTCTACTTCTATAACAATTACAGTCGCAGAAACCCATAGGTCCAGTTCTACTCTGTCTTATGGGGTCACAATGAGTCAGAATGGACTCGATGGCAGTGAGTGTTTTGAGGATGATGATAGGGAATGGAGTCAATATTAAGAGGAGCAAAGATTCAAGGTGAGAAGCAGCTCTCAAAAAATCTAAATGCAGAGAACAAGTACCACCTTCTTTCCTTGGGGGCATTCACCTACTCTGAGTGGGCTTCTTTCTCTAAAAGTGGTCTCCCAGAAACTCCTCTTCCAGTGAATTTTGGAGATAACTGACTGACAATACATGCTGTGGCCATGTTTTCTCATCTGAACTAAAAATCAGCAGAAATCTGGTCAAATGAAAAAGTTTTTGAAAGCAGGACCAGTCTAAAATTTATCCACATGTGGCAGCCATATCTTGATGTTTTCAGAAAACTCATATTTGATTTGTGTTTGATGTCATCTGGATATCATATGGAATTATATTTGAATCTCTCTAAAGGAAATTTATCTCTTTTTTAATTTGAGGGTTAACCACTACCAGAAAGAATTGAGGATGTCTATACATCTGTAGTGTCCTTAAAGTATTTCAATTTAGGTTATTGTTTCCTTCAGACAAGATTCTTATGCTTTCAGTTATATCTTAAACTCCTCACAGGCAGGCCATTTTGGACCTGGTAGAGGTTGGAATCGATTCAAAGGCAGTGAGAGTGAATTTATAGAACCTATAGGATCACTATAGGATTGCTGTCTTGGAATTATGGTGATGGAGAAGAATATTAAAAGTACTATGGACTGCCAAATGACAAATAAATCGGTCCTAGAAGAAGTACAGCCAGAATGCTCCTTAGAAGCAAGGATAAAGAGGCTTCTTAGTCTGAGGAAAGAGCAGTTCCTGGGTAGATTAGAGAAACAAAATCCATAGACATGTGTGTAAGAAAGAAGTTTATATACAAGATAAATTGAACATTGCTAAAACATCCCAGCTCAGTCCAGTCAAAGGTAATAAGTCCAATATTAGCCTATATGTCTGATACTGATTTATAATTTCTCCTCAGACTCATGAAGCACATGCAATGACATCAGGAAAATCACCGGTTAGTGGGTGCAGAGTCTTGTGTATCCAGTGGCAGTAGAAACACTGGCAGGAGTCTCTCTGTGGCTCCTCCAGTTTCCAGGGATCAGAGTCTATTAGCATGCTGCCATGAGTTCTGTCAGTTGCTAGACTCCACCCCAACACTCGTAATCCTCAAATTGACACCAGATTGGGTGGGTGCCACAGAAAAGCAGAAATAAAGCAGTAGAAGACCCTCAACAAGATGGACTGTCACAACGGCTTCAATAATGAATTCAAACCTAAGGACAATTGTCAGGATGGCACAGGGCCAGACAGTTTTTCTGTTGTATGTAAGAGCACTGTGAGTTGGAAAAAATTCCTTAGTACCTAACAACAATAATAGGGTATCTAGGAATCTGATTGGACTCCATAGCAGTGGTTTTGGTTTTGTGGAACCTGGAATTGTAGGTTTACTGTCTGCTGATTTCATATATGTATTTTAACTACTTACTGATTGTGCAAATGTTTGCCCATTTGGCTGCTTCTCAAAAGGTTGGACGTTTGAATGCATTCAGAAGCAACTCAGACCTGGAGATCTACCTAGGAAAGATCCACCACTGCAAAGCCAATGGAGCTGATTCTCACTTTGACCCATATGGGGTTGCCGTGAATAAAGAGTTGACTTGATGGCAAGGGTGTATTGTTTTGTTTGGACCCTGCATTACAAAAAACTCAGCCATCTAGATTCCCAGCCAGACCCCACAAAAATTAGGCCTGACACAGGCAGGGGACAGACCAAGACCAATGATGCACACAGCATACCAACATAAAAAGGGGAAAAGAGGAGAAGGGGGTCAAGAAAAAAGGAGGGGGACACAAAAGCATTTTTGGGAGCAGGGCACTAATCCATCACAGGGAGGGCACTGTTTATGTCTCCCCAGGAAAAGGAGAGAGGGACCAGATTTCAACCTGTTGTACCAAGCCTTGAGGCAAAATACTGGCATGGGAAAGAATTAACAGAGAGCTCTGCAGGGCTGGCTCCAATCCCAGCTAAGTTGAACCCCCGATCCAGAAGAATGTTCTGCTTCTCTATAGAGGACACTGAAGATACAGCTTGGCCCAGTCTGGATAGCCCCCCTCCCCAGTTCCTGGAGAAACTATCATTCTTGATGATAAAGTGTAGAGGGTGTGTTAGTCTGGGTAAACTAGAGAAACAAATCCATAGACAAGCTCAACAGAGCAGCAAGGGAAACAAAGCAATACAGTCCTCGAGGAATGCTGAAAATAATAGACTTTGGCCTTGGGGGACAAAGCTTGGCACTACGTTGAACCTGGTTGGAAAACATTCTTAAGAGTCATAAGAGAGACTTGGAACTCTTCATAGGCTATTTTTTTATCCTCCACCTCCCTGCAATGTCTATCTATGTAAAATAGGCAGGATAAACAATCCCAAGGAGAAAACAATAGGACTGATGGTTCTAAGGAACAGGAAAGAGGAGGAGGTGGGGGAAAAGGAGAGGGGAGCCAACAAACCCAGGGACAAGGGAACACCAGGAGATCTAAAATTGATGACTAGGAGAGCATGGAATGCCTGGAAGGATTAAATCAAGTGCAATGTAGCTCAGAGGAAGTATAGAGAGTTGAATGGAGGTTGAACATAATGAGACAGAAGGAAAGTAAATGGAAGCAGAAGAAAGAACTGGGAGGCAAAGGACATTTATAAAGGTCTAAATACAGGCATGTACATATGTAAATATATTAATATATGACAGCAGGGATGTGTGAGAGTTTGCAAGAGAAACAAGACCAGGACACTTATGAATATATATATATATATACACATATATACATATATATGTATATATATATATATGTAGAGAGAGAGAGAAATCCACATAGCAGCACAGAAGGCTCAGTTCAATTCACTTCCATGGAACAGTAAATATTCTGGAAATCCTTCAATTCACAAGGCTGCTGGGTCCAAGGTCAAAGGAGGAGACAGCTGAGTCTTCTTTAGGGCAATACAGGGCAATATAGGCAGTTCAGCCACAGACAGCAAACAGCAGGGGAGGCACTAACAGTCAGCCAAATGGCAGAATCTGGCAGGCCCATACTCAAGTGATGTATACACCGTGGTGAAGCAGCTCTCTAAGGTACCTCAATCTTTACCAATAAGATCCACGTGTTGGGTGTCCCATGGGTAGTGTAACACACATGTTAAGGCAGAGAATTAGCTAAGGCAACTGCAAGCTGGTCTGATCACCAGAGCACAGGTGGGGCTTGCCCAGTCATTTATCTCTTTGCCCTTCAATCAAACTGTGATCTTATTAATCCCACATGTTCTTATTCACCAGGTTGGTACAATAAACCTACCTATCACAAGGGATATAGGTCTATGTACATATATTTATAGGTTAAGTATCAAACTAGCAGGTGGACATTGGGCTTTGACTCAAATCCTCCCTCAATGCAAGAACACTTTGTTCTAATAACTTGTTATTCTTTGATGCTCTCCTTTCCAACGTGAATGCTGAAGACAAAATGGATATATAAGCAGACGTGGCAAAGAAAACTGATGGTGCCCAGTTATCAAACCAAGGGCAAAAGGACAAGTACAACATAAGTCCGCCGAGGTAAGCTTAAAAAATGCAAAAGGAGCATAAAGGAGCCTTAGGAAAAAAGCTACTGTATACAGAAATTTCTGGGGTGAGGCCCAGGTAGAAGGGCAGGGGCCAGACCAACTCCAGGGCTACATATGGTAGCCAACTGAGGAGAGGGAGTGGCGATGTGAAGTGGTGGAATGGGACACTAACCAACCCTAGAGGAACGTTCTGTTTATATCTCCATAAGGAAAGGGGAACCAATGCATAGAGCAGGGAATCAGTGGAGGGGTTGGAGGACCCAGGCCCAATCCCAATTATGTGTCCAGCCACCCCTCTCTCCAGGGGAGTTTGCTTTGGAGATCAGCACTGAGGCTGCGGCTTGGGGAGAGGGCTTCTAGTCTGTATGACCACGAGGTGTCAATGAAGCAGTTATCAGGCATCAAAGAACAAAAACCATATCATTGTGTCCCCTCCTGCCTGATATGATCGCTGAAGACAAAGGTGTGCATAAGCATTTGTGATGAAGAAAACCAATGGTGCCCAGCTATCAAAAGATATAGTGCCTGGGGTTTTAAAGACTTGAAGATAAACAATTGCTCATCTAGCTCAGAAGCAACAATGTCCACATGGAAGAAGCACGCTAACCTGTGTGACCACCAGGTGTCGAAGGGATCAGGTATCAGAAGGGTTGTAGGGAGGAAGTGAGCCAGTCAGGGCACAGTGTAGCAATGATGAAATATGCAATTTTCCTCTAGTTCTAAAATGCTTCCTCCCTCACACTGTCATGATCTGAATTCTACCTTACAAATCCGGTTAGACCAGAGAATATGTACACTGGTACAAGTAGGAACTGGAAACATGGGGAATCCAGGAAAGATGATCCCTTTAGGACCAGTGGGGAGAATCATGATACCAGGAGAATGGAGGGAAGGTAGAGTAGAAAGAGGAAACCGATTATAAGGATCTACATATAGCCTCATCTCTGGGATACGGACCACAGGGAAGTGGGCAAAGGGAGACATCAGACAGTGTTCGATATGACAAAATGATAATAATTTGTAAATTACCAAACATTCATGGGAGGGGACAGGTAGGGAGTGCAAAAAGGAGGAGCTAATACCAAAGGCTTAAGTAGAAAGAAAATCTTTTGAGAATTGTGGTGGTCATGTACTTGATGTCAATTTCATGATTGGGAGTGTAGGGGTGGAGTCTAGTCTGTTAATCTGGAGATAGCCCATGAGGCCTCTGTGTGGCCATGGCTTTCTCCTGAGAATTCTGGGAAATTTTGCGGTATTTCCCAATTGGAGAAGAGATACTTGACTCAGTTCCTTGGAGATGAACTACTGACAAGATGAGATGAAAGCATGCTGGTAGATCCTGATTACTGGAGACGGAAGGAGTCAGAGAAGCCACATGGGCTTACCCGGATGGAACCAGAGAAGCCATGTGGAGACTCTTGCCAGTGCTGAAATGTTTGGGAGGCCATGGGGAGACTACTACCAGTGCTAAGATGCTTTTACCGCCAATGGATACTGCTGATGGACCCTGAACCCTGGAAATGAGGAGTCATGGGGAGACCCCTGCCAGCACCGGGATGCTTCTACCCCCACTGGATACACAAGACTCTACATCCACTGGCCTGTGATTGTTCTGGTGTCATTGCCCATGCTTTGTAAGTCGGAAGGAGACTTTATAGACCGGTGCTTGATACAATGGATGCATGGATTGTTATAAGAGCTGCAAGATCCCCCAACAAAATGATTAATTAAAAGAAAAATGGGGAAATGGAAAAGAACAGCAGGCTTTAGGGGCAGGTGATCGTCCAGTCAATGTCCTTGTCATCACCAGCAAATACATTTTTTTTTTCATCATAATGAGTCAAGGGAGGCAGTGGACTGGTTTTGTTAGTCATTCAACTAGTACTGTTGGCTGCTTGGAGTGGCATAGTTTTCCGTTTAAAAAATGTTTTAAAATGTCAGGCAGGAGCTGGAATCAAGGAATGACACACCTGGCTCCCTTTAAGTCTGGCTCCATTCATGGCTTGCTTTCTTTACGAGAAACTGAATAAGGAACATCAGCCACAGCAGAATGTCTCTTTGTGTTGAACATTGGGATGGGCTGGCATAAGAGGTGGAAGAGAGACAGCAGTCAAACATAGAAACAACCCTTATCTGTGATGCGAGAAGGGTCTTCATGAAAAGGTGAAATTCATCCAATCATGAATGGCAAGTTAAGGTTTCTTTTCAGCCTTTCCTGAAAGAGATGACACTTTGGTTTATCTTGCCTTCTTTCCTGAGCTACTTGGAAGATGCCGGAAATGTGCTGGTGGCATTTAGGGGAATAGACATTCATCATTTCCCCCACTGAAAACAGCTGTGGGAGGGAGGGAGGAAGGGAGAGAGAGACACACACACACACACAGATATTAAGGACATGAAAGGAGTTCAGAGGAAGTTAGGTGGTTTTGTTTAGATTCTATTGTACAGAGAAAAGGTGAAGTGAAGCTGAATTGATTTTTCCCCTTGTTAATATTTTGGAGAGAAAAGAAAGTCATGCTCTTTTCAACTTTCAGGAGGCCCTGGAACACTCGATCGAAGCTGACATTGGTCTTTGAAATCAGAAGAGCTGTCCCCTTACGGAGGTGGACTCCTTCACAGGAAGGCATAGGCGTTTTCCTTTGCCCTGAGCTGGGTAACGTTTCCATGGAGAACACTGATTGATCTTTGTGCGATCTTAAGAAAGCCGCGTGGGTTTTATTTGCCCCATAAAAAGTACCAAATGTTGAAAATGTACTTAGCATATGCGGCTGTGCGTGCAGTTGCTCAGAGACTGGGCTTGCCCCGATGCAGCAACTGCATTTAGCTTACAGCTTCCTGTGGTGCTCAGTAGCTTCCTCTGTGAAGTCGACAAATCCGACCAGACCCCCAGCCACATCACACATATGTGAGAAAAAAAAAACTCTAATGATTAAAAGTTATTTCAGGAAAAGGTGGTTATGTAAATGAGGTCATGGAAAATTTTCAAGTATTATTAGAACACTTAGAATAAGGTTTCTCCATCCGGGCACTATTGATGTTGGTTGGGGGGAGGGGGGCGGGGTGGTTGGTGCTGGGGTGGAGGAGTGCCTGTCTTGTGTGTTGTAGAGTCTTTAGCCATCACCTCTCCCCTGATCCTCCTCACCCAATCCACTACCCATTTGCCAGTTTTTCACACTGTAGTGATTTCTTTACGGCTGTGATGCTGGAAGCTATGCCACCAATCCTTCAAATGTCAGCAGGAGCCCTTATGATGGAATGATTTTGGCAGTGTTTCCAGGCTAAGAAAAGACTAGTAAGAAAGGTCTGGCAATCTGCTTCTGAAAATGATCTCACGAAAACCCCATGTATCACTACAGAAGTGCCTTGGCACAGTGCGGGAAGGTGAGCCTCCAAGTTAGAAGGTACTCCCCATACAAAAAGGCATTATCTTTTCATTCATTTCTCCCAAGAGCTTTTTGAGATGACCCTCTCTCCTCAGACACAGTGGGCCCTTGACCAGACCATCTATTGTGAGTTTAATGCAAAACTGGGCGATGTTCCCTTTTGTCGAACACAGGCTGGCCATGACTTAGAGCCAACTTGATGGGAGTTGAGAACAATCGCAGTTGAATCCAGTAGCAGGCCCATGCGCCCTGGGGTTGTAACAACCCCAAATGGTTTCAGATACTTCATTTCAAAATGAGGATTTTGTACACACCATAATGCCCCCTGGGCCAAACCCCCTTCCTTTGAGAAGGACCGATTTAGAATCAGATAGGGAGTAAATGTACGCTCCAAAGGGCGAATGACTCACCTATGAGAGTAAAAGTATGAGAAAGCTTGTTTAAATGATAATTATTTGTCTTTGTCCAAACCAGCCTCTTGCCAAAGCATAAGTAAGGATCATTTTCCTTCAATTCTGAGAACTGACAAGCGGCAGTATGGTTCATTGGGACAAGGGCCAGCCATTATCTGGTTAGACAGATGGCCCTGACACCTAACTTTTTAAAGACAGAAAATTCAGTACTGCTGCACAGTCAAGGTGAGAAACAATGTTTCCCAAAGAAGCAATTGAGCAGTGTAGAGTTGTGCCTCATAAGTTTTCCACTGACTGATATTATTGGACATAGGAAAGGCCAGCCCTTTCCACCGAGGTCCTTCAGGGTGGACTTGAACCTCCAACCTTTTGGTTGTCAGTTAAGCAGGCCCACTGTTTGCACCATCACAGAACTTTATGGAACCATTTAGGGAAACAAATTTTCTTCTTTTTCTTTGATTATTATTCATCTTCTTTTAACTCAGTCTGTCTTCTTCTCCATCTAAATTTCTTGATGAACAAAGATTGGAGGTGTGCAGTTCATGTTTTAAAATTCCATCTCAACTCTTCAGCCTTTGGGATGGGTGCTGTTAGAGTTCTTTTTCTCAGAGTGGTTCCCTGGGTGAACTCGTGATGTTGGGAATCTCCTGGTGTCCCAAATGTCACTTGCTCTGCATTTTTCCCTCCCCCCCCACCAAACCCCTCCTCCATCTCATGTTACCTCCCCTGCAAATCCACCTTCAGGTGCCCCAAATGTCTTCTTTAATCTGTACTCCCTCCCACTTTATAGAACTCAGACTTCTGGTGGAAAAATCTCATTACCCCTCCACATTGTAGTTAAATTTAGATCTCCTTTATTTTTTCTTTTCTTTTCGAAACTGGCATGCTTTATCTTAACATCTTCATTTTAATTGACATATCACAAAAAATTAGTTCTTTTTGTTAAACTGTTCTATGGGTTTGAAAAGATGGATAGCTTGGTGTAACCACCATGACAATCAAGACACCAAACCGTTCCATCTCTCAGGGGGAAAAACACACACAAAAAGCAAACAACCCCTCTCTAAACTTAAATTGGAACCAGAAATGAATTCAACATTTACACTGTAAAGGGCCTGTAAAGCGTGGCATTTCAGGCTTTTGCAATTTGGGATAAAATTGTGTGTGCACGCACGTGAATCCGTGTGACTGCGTGTGGACGTGCACTTTCGTGTAGGTGCTGAGGAAAGTTCAGAATTGGGAGCACTGATGTTACTTTGGCTCAAATGGGTGGCCTATTCTTCTTCACTGTTCCAATGCTTTCATTTTGACCTGTGACATCAGAACAGGAGGACGTTTGATTTTGACAAACAACTGTCTGTTCCTGATGGGTGGATTTCCTGCCTTCTCTAAATCCCATGACTATGGCTGTGATGCGTATGCTTAAGCCGTTCTCAAGCTCCATCAATTTCATGGTTGTCAGCAATGCCTAATCCATCTTCCATGGTCTGGAACAACTTGGGCGGCAAATTCCCTGGAGATGAGAGTGCTCCGTGGGTTCACTAATGCACCCGCCAACCTTGCAGTGCCTCTCATTACTGTGTGCCCTAAAGTAGTGCTACAGTTTAATTTGGGCTGCGAGCCAAGTCTTTGGTAAACAAAATTAGGAGTACTGCACCCCCAAATCCCATTGATCTCATCTTTTTTTTCTGTTTTAAAAATGACTATTTTCATTGTCTGGGTTTTTGTTCTGAAGTTTCAAAATGAAGATTTTGTACACACGATTATTTCTCATCTCAAATATCTCTGCCCTGCCTGGCTTATGTTCAGTAAATATTTGTGGAATGAATGAGTAAAAGAAATCATTCGGTGAGAAACCATAAGGTGTTTATCACTGAAATTTCTCTCTTGGTCATTATTGATAGTATACCAAACCTTTTCTGAGCATGCCTTGAGTTTGGATGTCACAAATGTTTTTATTTTAAAATTAGGTCTGGGACAAGCTCATCTTCCAAGTAATCATGGAAGCTGCAGAACTGATCTGTCTTGCCTTGGAAAACAGTGACTCTTTTGAATTGTGAATGATCAACTCTCTGTAAATGGGGATATCAGCTAACTTAACTAATTTAGAGTTACCAGGTAATAAATACTTATCCTTTTCACGTGAGGTAAAATGACACCTTCTTAATGAAATGTCCTCAAACCAACCGTTGCAAAATTGTGTTTCACTTCATGTATTTCAGTTGAATGCAGGTGTCTCTCTCCCAGTGATCTGTAAGCCACTGGAGAGTGGAGCACAGGACTCATTCTCCTTTGTCGCATTTGGCACATTTGGGCTAAATAAATACTCGCCCTGAGGGTTGACGGTAACCTTGACCAACATTTGAGGCTGTACATATATGTGTATTGGCTTATGTATGTTAGTTGTTGCTGTTGGGGGTTTCTTTTGTCTTTTAGTTGTTTGCTTTTGAAGAAGTTGTTGCTAGAGAATTATTGTGTCATTTCTAAAGTCTGTATGACCAACGACTGAACACATAACTCACAACACCAACAGTTAGTTATGTGCTGAGCTACTAGTTCTCCGGTCAGCAATTTGAACCTATCAGTCTCTCCAAAGGCAAAAGGGGAGGCTTTCTGCTCTTATCAAAATTTACAGCCTTGGAAACCTAAAGGGCTAATTCTACTTTGTCCTATATGGTCGCTAGCAGTTGGAAGTTCAGTGACAGGCACTGAGTTTGCTTACATATAGGTCTGTTACATGTAACACACACACACACATTGCCAGTCTAAGAAAGATGACTGAATGTCATGCAGGGATGATTTGAAGAAACCCAAAGAGAAAGCAGGACCCTTTTCCGGAGTTGCACGGACTCTGAGAGTGCTTGTTCAAACATGATGCTAGTGAGCTACTAGAAAGGAAGAAAGTGATTTTTGGAATCGTTGGTTCTAATCTAGAGGGAAAGCGCGTCTTCTTTAATCGATGCAAGAAGACAAGAGCCCCCTACCCCCAAACTCTCTGTCAATTAGGTTTCACAAACTTTCTGAGCACGCCTTGAGCGCAACGTTTGTCACCAACTGACTTTTGAAATGGCAAAATCATTCTCCTGTGGCAACTTTTATAAAAGAAAACCCCAGTCAAAATAGCAGCAATGGTCATAACAACAACTCACTCTGGAAAGTAATAGGAAAGGAAAATCGTGCCCAAACTCTGTGTCCCACTGAAGTGGCTAGCAGGGCAAACCATCTTTCCTTCAGCTTTCTTTTGCAGATCAAGTTCATAACATTCCTAATAAGATACTCGTTCTGAGAACTATGCCAGATTACTTCCGCCGAAGTGAGGAGGGAGTGGTAACAAGGTAGGCCCGAACCTGCATGTTATTGCTTTTCATTTTAGATGCAGATAGAGAATTTAACCCTAGCCTTTTTCTGGCAGCTTGTGATCATGTAGCCATCTATCTGATATGACCTTGTGCTGACAGGGAGGTAGCTATTCCTGGCTTGAAGAGAAGTGGTCTGGTCAGATTCTTTCAGAAGGAGAAGGCCACACATTCCACAGTCAGCTTTTTCTTACTGGAGGACAACTCTGGGTGTCTCACTCCGCTCCCTTTGAGTGGGCAGAGGCAGTAAACTGGGAGAAGTAGCTGTCAGCCGCTCAGAACTGTGTTCTCTGGAAACTTGCCCTTGGCCTGTTTGAGCTGTTTCCCCTATAAATACCTGTGAAGTTATTCTACTTTTCTGAGTCTGCCTACAGCCCCAATTGACTGATAGGATGGAAGGTACAAACTTTGGGGACTTTTGATTCAAGGTGCGATAACTCTATGGTGTCATAGACATTCCCAAGTTCCTTGCGTGTGACTTCTGTTCTATCATGTTTCCTTCCCTTCCTGAACTCCTGAAGGTTCCTGAGATAATTCCTTCAACAAATCATTCCCACAAGACTCTCCAATTTAAGTTCGATTGTGAAAGAATCTAAAAATGTATGTGGTGGTGATTAGGTGCCATTGAGCCAGTTCTGAATCCTAGTGACCCTAAGTACAACAGAATTAGACATTACCGTTAGTGCAGCATCCTCTCAGTTCTTCCCATGCTTGAACCCACAGTAGCAGCCACTGGGTCAATCCATTGTGACAAAGGCCTTTCTCGTTTGCATTGCCTCTCGACCTTTCCAAGTCTGATGTCCTTCTCCAGGGCCTTGTATCTCCTGATAACATGCCCAAGGTAAATGAGACCAAGCCTCATGACCCTTGCCTCTAAGGAGCACTCTGGCTGTACTTCCAAGATAGATTTGTTTGTTCTTTTGGCAGTTCATGATACTTTCCATATTCTTCACCAGGACTGTAATTCAAACACATCGATTGTTCTTTGGTCTTCCTTAGTCAATGTCTAACTTTTTTACATGCACGCAAGGCAATGGAACATACTATAGATTAGGTCAAGCACACCATAGCCCTCAAAGGAGCATTCTTGTTTTTACCACTTTCCAGAGGTCCTGTGTGGTACATTTACTCAATGCAGTGCCTCCTTTGATTCCTTGACTCCTGCATCCTGCATCCATGGTGGACCCAAGCAAGATAAAATCCTTGACGACACAATGTTTTCTCCATTTATCATGATGCTACCTATTGGTCTAGTTGTGAGGACTTTGGTTTTCTTGACATTGAGTTATACTCCATACTAAAGACTGCAATCCTTGGTCCTCATCAAGAAGTGCTTCAATTTCTTTTCACTATCAGCCAGTCAGATTATGTCATCTGCATATCGCAGGTTGTTGATCAGTCTTCCTCCAACCTTGACTCATGGGTACCTCATGCACAATGGAATGAAGCAGTCTGGTCCTCTATCTTTCCCAAGATTGGTTGTGATCAGACCATTGTCAATAATAGAGTTTTTAGTGCATAGTGTTCTGAACTAGAACTCCATGCATTTCTTTCCAATTCACCTTAGTCTAGAAGCTTCTGAAAAGTCTTTTTAGCATCATGATAATACATGAACCTTGACAGACAGGAAGTCCTTTGGCCAGAAATCAAACCTGAGTGTCCCACCATGCAACCATTGCACCTTTTCCTAAATAAGCTGGCAGGACAAGGTATTCAAAGGATTATCTATGTGAGTATTGAGTATCGAAACGCTCAAGAATTATGGCAGGAATAATGCTAGAGAGATCATCATCTGCATGTTATCATAATTGAGAACAAGATGGGCTGAACTGGAATTGAAAACATGACACTGTTTATCCCATTTTTGCTCTAAACGGTGGAGAATGCCCACAACCACACCAATTCTGAATTAGAAGTCACAAAGTCCTGTGCATTATAGCTGTAACCTGGTCATCCCATTCCACATATTTGCAAAATAACTTGCTCTCTGGATTATTTGTACTTATTATGACAGTGCTAGCTGCTGGACAGAAAAAAATCTTGAATCTCAGTGGGTTAAGGCCTTTGAAACTTCTTTTCATGTGAAGTCCAAAATAGTGATCCTAACTGGCAGGCATTGGGTGAAGATTTGGGGATCCAGATTCTTTTAGTCTTATGCCCTCCCCATCTTTGACTCCTCATTTCTAAGATGTTAGCTTGGGGAAGGAGCATGGGAGGATTTTATGAGTACACATCGCTCTCGTATTTATTAGATGACTGTATACCAGAAATTCCAGTGACCACATGAAAGGGGATAGTTCCCCCATATATTTGACACAGCCTTGGAGAAAGGGTGATGTTGATGAGTTGACAGAAATGAATTTTCCATTCTTTAGTCAATGAGGGGCCAACATATAAAGTAAGTTAGTTTATATAAGGTAAATCAAATGCCTTCGCAAGCTGAGTTTGCGGGCTGAGATGTATACATATTGTACACATGTGAAATGATATCTGGAAGGGATGAGTCTGTAATAGGAGGTAACTAAAGCAGACAAGTGTGAAATTGAGGAACCTGGAGAAAAGGTTTAGAATTGGCACATTTAATGGGTAGATGGTAACACTATAATAGCGTTTGAAATCTTTCCTGGTGAAACTCAACAAGATTACACTAACTCATACAGTACTTTTGTTTAACAAAAAAAAGCACCATGCCAGGATGAAGTCTATTTCTCCGATGTTTGACTGTGGCCCAGTAGTGAGCTCTGGCCAATGGAATGTTAGCAAGTATGACATGATTAAAAGTAGAAGCACTTGCATGATTGGGCTTGTCCTCTTACACCTCTGCCAACATCTTGAGAAATGTGTGACTAGAATATCTCACTGGCTCGTGAAAGAAGATGAGAGATGCATGGAACACAGTCAAGTCACTCAAGCCCGGACTAGATCCTTTGACCTCCAGTCAACCCTCTGAATGCATAAGTCAATCCAGGAAGAACAAGCAGAGCCAACCTAGATCAGAAGAACTCCTGTCAACCCACAATGTTAATTATTGCTGGTCACTAAGATTTTGTGGTTGTTTGTTCCACAATATTATTGTGACCACAGTTAATTGACATATTCCATTTGTTCCCAGGAACCCCTAGGAGGGTGGAGTATGTAGATTGCTGATTTTGCCCTTAGCACCCTCTTCCTTTAGGAACTTGTATTCTTTTTTCAGAATCAACCTGTTTCCATGTTTTCATAAGTATCAGTTAGAAAGACTCATTCAGGAAGCTTCAAGGAGTGACAATATAAACGATGCTGATGTAAAATCATCACAGACCATCATAGTTCCTTCCTAGACTCAGAAAAAGAAAACAATCTGATGGCCAGATAAGTCTGATAAAAGAAATGTGGGTAATGGGGAGGAAATAGGTAAAACTATTTTTTTCTTGATGATGATTTCTCACAGCACCACTGGGTTATGATTTTTCCTCTCATGTCTATTTATAATGCTTTTCAAGTAAGACTTGGTTGAAGGAGCTTTGGAAGTTCAGTGGTCAAAGTGCTTGGTTGCTAATCAGAAGGTTGGCAGCTTGTACCCACCAGTCAATGTGCAAATGAAAGATGTGACAGTCTGCTCCCACTTGTCTATCACTTTGTTGTACTGTGGTGGCGTGTGTGTTGCTGTGATGCTGGAAGCTATGTCACTGGTCTTTCAAATGACAGAAAGGTCACCCAATGTGAACAGGTTTTAGGGGAGCTTTCAGGCCAAGAACAGACAATGACAAAAGACTCTTCCCCATTTCAGAGGAAGAAGCTGCTGAAAACTTTATGCAGAGCTTCAAAGCATTGTGAGATACTGAGCCTAAACAAAGGAAGCAGAGTGTTGTTGGAGGTACTGCCTGGGGATGGACTTCTCAGGTCCGAGGGCACTCAAAACATGACTGAAATGGAAGGAGTTTATCATGGTGCTCATGAGTTGGGTAAAGTCTACGGGAGTGGGGCCTTTGGGATTGTCATTTGCTGATTGGTCTTGACTCAAGGGAAGGAGAAACTAACACAAATATCTTCTTTTCTTTTTGCAAATATCTTCTAATGATCCAAACTTAGAATGCATGAATTGGAAGTGATCAAATTGGATGTGATAAGAATGAAATGGAATGAATAAATATCAATATACTAGGCATTAGTGAGCTGAAATAAACTAGTATATTGGTCATTTTGAATCAGAAAATCGTATGATTTACTATACTCGAAATGGCATAATCAAGAGGAATGGCAAGACCTTCATTGTTAAAAAATATCTTGCTAAATCCATCATGAAGTACAATGCTGTTTGTGAAAGGCCGTGATAGGATCACATATAACCACCTTCAAGGTAATCCAATCAATACAATGATTATTCAAATTGATGTACCAACCACAAAATCTAGTGATGAAGAAATTGAAGAATTTTACAAATGACTTCAGTCAGATCGATCAAACATAACGTCAGGATGCATTAATAGTTATTGGTGATTGGAAAGCAAAAGTTGGAAACAAAGAGAAAAGTAAACAAGCTTGCTTGCTGAAAGTGAGGAGGACCTGAAGCACTTGCTGATGAAGATCAAGGATGACAGCCATCAATGGATTACTAGGAAATGTAAGGAAGATCAAGGTCCTGACAACTTGTCTAATAGGTAACATCATGGTAAGTGGAGAAAATATTGAAGTTCTCAAGGATTTTGTTTTGCATGGACCCACAATTAATGCTCAGGGAAACAGCAGTCCAGAGAACAAAAGACATATTGCATTAGGCAAATCTGCTGTGCTTTAGAGTATTGAAGAGCAAGGAAGTGATTTTGAGGACTAAGGTGCACTTGACCCAAGCCATGGTATTCTCCATTGCCTCATAAACATGTGAAAGTTGGACAGTGAATAAAGAAGATAGTAGAAGAATAGATGCAATCGACTTGTGGTGCTAGAGAAGAATATCGAAAGTACCAAAGAAGGACAAATTGATCTCTATTGGAAGTAAGGCCAGATTGCTCCTCAGAGGCTCGACTTCATCTTATATACTTTGGACAGGTCGTCAGGAGAGATCAATACCTGGAGAAGGACATGGTATTTGGTAAAGTGTTAGGGCTAGGACAAAGAGGAAGACCCTCAATGAGATGTCTTGACACAGTGGCTGCTTCAATGGACTCTGGCATAGGAACATTGTGAGGATGGTACAGGGCTGAGCAATGCTTTGTTCTATTGTGCATAGGGCTGCTCTGTGTAGGCGTCAACTGGATGACACCTGACAGCTACAGCTTCCATCAAGATTGTCAGATTCCAGCCTTTGAAGCTGTGGGGCAATTTGACTTTCCTTCATAGGGTTTTTATGAGTTGCAATTGACCAAAGCAGTACTTGGTTTTGGCTTTGAGGATTCAGGTAAGCAGTAGACGGTTTTTCATGTGCAGCCCATAATTTTCTAATGATAGATAGATGAGATGCAATTTTTCACATTGGTGGATTTCAGGAAGCAAATGTATCTAAGAGCCCGATACATAAGGAAGAAACTGAAGGGACTCAATAATTCTTGGCATGTGCTACGTTATTGTCATTAGGTTCCAGTTGTTAGGAGTCTGTTCTGATGCCTGGGAACCCGAGAACATAACAGAAGGAAGCATGACCCCATCCTGCACCATCCTTACAACTATTCCTATGTTTGAGCCGTTGTTGTGGCCACCATGTCAATGAGATAAGATACAGTGATATTAAGATATGTGAGTTTCCTATCCATATATATATATATATATATTTTTTTTTTTGGCATCACTGCCTCTGGTGGTCATGGGCGCTACCCAGTGCCACTCCTGAGAGCCGCCGCTGGATTTGAACCGCCAAGCCCGCGGGCTGCAGTCCCGCACTCATCCACTTACGCCACCGGGGCTCAGCCCTCCTATCCATATTTTCTGCTTGCCTATCTTTGCGAATGAGAAAGCTGGTGGCACATTCATTGTTATTGTTCACATGAAACTATATTCTTGTGACATTGAATAATTTTATTAGCTATATAAGCATTTTATCCATCAGCGTTAATTCTCCTAGCAGCAGATTGGCTAGATTCAATTATTAGTTGGAGCCAAAGCACCCTGTAATAGCTGTCAACACTATAGATAATTTTAAATGATGATTTTTTTTTGTTTTGAATCTTGACTGCTTTGGGGACCAAGCAGCAAGTCCACCCACAGCTATTGTCAAGCATATTTCTTTTTTCATCAGTAATGAGGAGCTATCATTTCCCTGTCTAAATTTAGATCTCTTTGGAAGAGATCTAGCAATGAGAGCAGCAATGTTGGATTCCTGGTGTTTTCTTTTCTTCTTTTGGAAGTCTCAATTTCTAGTCCAGCCAAACTCTCAAATTCTAACATTAAATGGGACTCTCTAGATTTCCCAAACCTTATTTACTACCCTGAACTTCCTTATAAGATTTGATTGGCAAAATACATATCTTTAAAAAATCCAGTTTTTGCATCTTTTTTTATTGTTGCCCCATGTAGCTCCTGAGAAGTGAAGGTCTGTCCTTGGCTATGCTGCTTTTGACTGGTGGGCACCTTTGATTACATATCCCTCAGGCTAAGGTCTGACTATATAATCAGGTGGAATTACTTCTAATCTGCATGGACACAGCTTTCTGTCCTGAAGCTAAGTGCTATCTATCATGCATAGCAACACCAGCAGGTTGGGTTTCCTGGGAACGGAGCCCAAGATGGAGCTGTGTGGGCAGGATATTTATGATGGGCTTTGGAATGGCTTCATTCCCATTTGACCCCCTGTGGAGAATCTGCCTTTCGTTGAATCAGAATCTACATTTTAATAAGATCTCCAATTGATTCTTACAGTTTCCCAGGTGAGCCACATGTATATGACTTCATATGTATATGAACTCATACACTGGTATGCTACAGATGTAAAGGCAGATTCTCAGTTGCGGGGAGGAGCCAAATCAGCAGGGGAGTCACACCAGAAGGAATGGGTTTGAAGGCTTGCTTTTTGAAGGAGCATCCTTAGGACCATCAAGTATGAAGGGGGAGGGAGGAAGCATTGTTACTAGCCCTTGCCCTCTGACTGCTTCTACTTCCTTCTCCTCTCTTACACTCATATTTCCTTAGTTTACATCATGTTTAAAATTAAATGACATAATTACAATAGTAAGTACAATAAACAGATTGGAGAACAAATCTCAACTGATGGTTTTTTAAGCATGCCATGAAAAGATAGGAGCAGTGTGGCTAGATTAGCTAAGAGCTCAGTAGCTGTGGGCATTCCAAGGGTTGTGAGACTCCCTCCCCTGGCTTTACAGAAGGAAATGGAGTAAAGAAACAACACCAACCCTAAAGCAATCAAAGAAAACTCACAACGCAGGATAACCCCATGTGAGTGTCAGAAGAGCACTGTGCTCCACAGGGCTGACTTTCAGTGGCAGATTTTTCAGAAGCACATCACCTGGTCTCTTCCAAGGTGTCTGTCGGTATTTGTGGTAGTTACATAATCTATTGTCAATTTGAGACGTAAGCATGAATAGGTGGCGCTTAGCTTGTCAATCAGGTCGCAGTTTGATGACCTCATTTGGACCCACTAAGGAGATAAATAGCTACTTGGAGGTGGGACACTCTCACTCCCTGAGAAGCATCACGGCAAGAGCCTGATAGAGCTACACTGATGCAGTCAGAGGCCTGGAACCAGAGGAGCTATATGGAGACCCTGTCAGTGCTGAGATGCTTACACCACCACTAGATCCACAAGACTTTTTTGGCCTGTGATCTTCCTGCATTTGGCATCATTGCATGTGTTGCATAAGTCTAAAGAGGATTGAATAGATTGGTATCAGATATATGAGCTAATATTGAACTTATGGACTTGATCTGGACTGACTGGGATGTTTTCTCAATACTCAATTGCTCTTGTGTATAAAACTCTCTCTTATACACACGAGTGTCTATGAATTTGTTTCTCTAGTCAACCCAGACTAACACAGGATTCAAACCTTGACTCTTTTGGTTAGCACCTGAGCTAAACATTTGTAGCACCATAGACTACCAGAGGAAATGGAAAACAAAACAAAACAAAACAAAAACCAAACTCAACATCGCCCTCCCTGCCAAAAACACGCAGAATAAACCATACCAGTAGCCCTGAAGTCAGTTTCCACTCATAGTCACTCCATGTGTGACAGAATAGAACTCTTACATATGATTTATTTGGCTGTGGTGTTTAGAGTAGCAGATTGTGAATCTTTCTTTCATAGTGCCACTGAGTGGGTTTGAACTACCAACTACTCTTGTGCTGGTCCCCATTTCTTGTTTAATATGTGTGTACCTTGGCTCCAACCCAGCACTCATAGAACTTCCATTTACTCCCCCAAATAGATATTCATGGGATCCATGCAATTGAGTCCCTCTTATGCATGCTTAAGTAGCCCTGGTGGCACAATTGGTTAAAGTTGGGCTGTGAACAGAAAGATCAGCGGTTTGAACCCAACAGCCTCTCCTCAGGAGAAAGGTGAGGCTTTCTGCTCCTACAAAGATTTGCAATCTCAAAAACCCACAGTAATCCTCCTGTGTCCTATAGGGTCACTGTGAGTTGAAATCCAGTCAATGGTAACGAGTTTAAGTTCACGCACGCTTAACTGTAAAAGTACTGCACTCCTTGTCAGTAGGACTAAGTTGACCAAACTGGACGTGCCACTGCACATGCTTGACTTAGGCCAAATCTCTGTGTAAACGAGTTGTTTGAACTGTGGGGACTCCTAAAAGTAATCAAAGTGTCAGCTTAAGTGAAATATTTATCGAGGACTTCTACTCTATTTGCTACCTTAGAAGTACCCTGTGCTACATGGTAGGTTGTATTTATATACTTGTGATAACATTTTCTGCATTTTAGAAACACTAGTAAATAATTTTTGTGCCAGGTGAGTTGGAATTCTTGCATCAACACCTGAGGGAACCCTGGCGTTAAAGGGAAGGAGAAAGGGCTTTCCTGAAGAAAAAAAAAAGGATAATGCTGCAAAGTTTATTCAAGTTGAGTAGCAGAGCAGAGGTGTGTAGGATCTTGTTGCTGGCAGCCCTTAGTAGGGATATAGAAGGATGGGTGTGTCTATAATGAGTGGTGTCTATAAAGGAGGCCTGGTGATGCAGTGGTTGAAACGTTAGATAGCCCAGCCAAAAAAATCAGTGATTTGAATTTACCTGCCCCTCTGTGGAAGTCTGCTTCAATAAAAACCCGTGGGGGAATTTCTGCTCTATTTTGATAGGGTTGGTATGAAGCAAAATTGACTCTTCAGCAGTAGGTTTGATTTTGGTTTGTTGGCACAATGGTTAAGCTCTTGGAAAGATCGCCGCCTAGGAAGCCCTGTGCAGCAATTGAGTTATGGAATGCTATGATATCTGTTTTAGCTTCAAGTAAAATGGTTTTGAAAAAAGAAAGAAAGAAACCCTATGGGGCAGTGCTACTTCATCATATGGGGTCTATATGAGTTGGAACACTGCATGGTTTAAAACCAGGAAAGGTGTGTGTCAGGGTTGTATCCTCTCATCATACTTGTTTAATCTGTATGTTGAACAAATAATCAGAGAAGCTGGAGAATATGAAGAGGACTGTGTCCTCAAGATTGGAGGAGGCTTATTAACAACCTGCTGTATCAGATGGCACTACCTTGCTTGTTGAAAGCGAGGAGGACTTGCTGAAGAAGATCAAGGATTGCAGTCAATGTAAATGTGTTAGGCCTGATTGACTAGGGAACAAATTCATTGACACTCAATAGCTTTAAAGAACAATTGTATATTGAGAAAACATCTCAGCCTAGTGTAGATCAAGTCTGTAAGTCTGATATTAACCCATATGTCTGATACTAGTCCATAACTTCCTCTTCGACTCGTGCAGTCAGGCTAGTGGGTGAAAATTCTTGTGGATCCAATGCCAGTGGAAGCCTCTCGGTGCTGCCGTGGATCTTCATGTGACTCCTTCAGCTCTCAGAGTGTCTTATCAGCAGGAAGGTGAAACAGAGAGAGAGTGTGTCCCACCTCCAGGAAGGAAGAGAGGAAGTTCTGATAATCCTCTTGAGAAGGCCACCTCCACCAGGAAGCATCATCAGGTTGTGACCTGATTGACAGTCTAAACTCCACCCCTTCACTCGATTTATCAAGTTGACATGAAATTATCTAACTACCAGAGTAAAGATGATCAAAATCCTCATAATTGGATCAATGAGTATCATTGTGATAAATGGATAAAAGATTGAAGTTGTCAAGGATTTCATCTTGCTTAGATCCACAATCAATGGTCATAAAACAACAACCAAGAGAACAAATGTCCTATTACAATGGGTAAATCTGCTGTACAAGACCTTCTTAAAATGGTGAAAAGCAAGGATGTTACTTTGAGGACTAAGGGGTGCCTGACTGAAGCTCCATATTATTTTCAATTGCTTCATATGCACGTGAAAATTGTACCTTTTTGAATAAGGAAGACTGAAGAAGAATCAATGCATGTCAATTATCATGCTGGAAAACACTATTGAGTGTGAAAGTTAGGTATTGAATAAGGAAGACCAAAAAGAATCAATGTGCTTAAATTATGGTGCTGGTGAAGAATATTGAAAGTAGCATGGACTGCCAGAAAGATGAACTGATTTGTCTTGGAAAAAATACATCCAGGGTACTCCTTAGAGGCAAGCATGGTGAGAATTAGTCTTACATATTTGGATATGCTTTTGGGAGAAACCAGTCCCTGGAGAAGGACCTCCTGTTTGGTACAGTAGAGGGGTGGTGACAAAGGCCTTCAACAAGATGGGTTGACACAGTAGCTGCCACAACAGACTCAGACATAAGAACAATTGTGTGACGGGTGCAGCACAAAGCAGTGGTCCTTTCTGCTGTACACCGGGTAGCTGTGGTTCAGAGCTGACTGCATGATACTCCACAGCAGGGGTCCTCAAACTTTTTTAAACAGGGGGCTAGTTCACTGACCCTCAGACTGTTGAAGGGCCGGACTATAGTTAAAAAATAACAACTATGAACAAGTTCATTGCAGACCTGGGATGAGTGAGCTGCTAAGCAAGAAGACAGTAGTGGCAAAAACACCCGGTGGGCTAGGTAAATGTCCTTTGTGGGCCGCATGTGGCCTGTGGGCCATAGTTTGAGGACCCCTTGCTCCACAGCAATAGCATGAATCAGAAAAGTTACCACTAAGGCACACTACCATCATCACCACTTTATGTGTGAAGAGACTGGATACTCCATAGTTCTGTTTAATTAAAGTGAAGGACAAAATACCCACTGACTTGTGAAAACAACCACCTAAGAGTGTGGCAGCCATTCTTGTACCAAGTAGCTGGACTTAGTGCCCACTTCGTCAACTGGCCAGGAAACATCAACACTGTCTTCCCAGCCGCCAGGATGACATTCCAAGACCATGGGGTTGGATTTGTTCCAGGCAGTCTCTCGAACACACATTGAAATGAAATGCTTATGGATGGGATCATTTCAGGGATGAGCTATTATCTTCAAAATTGGGTTTCCTGAGAAACAAAGAACCCAAGAAAGTGTCAAATTCCACTCAAGGAATCGCTGGAAATGACCGAAAACTTCCTCTTTAATAGGCAAACGCATTTCTTAATTAAGAATTAGAACTAGGACGCAGGGCAAAGGCGCCCTGGACCTCAGTTCCTGCACAGATGCTGATCGGCGGAGCTGGAGGGAACTAGGAGATGTTCATCGGAGTGGGTGAGCACTCAGCAGGCACGTGCTTGCTTTTCTTTCCTTTGAGGAGCTTTTTATTTAAAAAATATCTTGAGAGAGCATCTCTTTCCCTGAGAGCTTTCCTCTGCACTGAGTGCCCTTTTTGAGTCATCTTTTGGCCTCTCAGGTCATGAGGCTGTGCATGCTAGTGTAGCATTTACCCTTTCCTCAACGTGCAGGCGTTCTGGCGATGGGCTCATTGTCCTCCTTTTTAGAAGCCAGAGAGAAGCTGACAGCCCACCACAGGCATAATGCCAAGGAGGCAAAACTCAGGATAAAGGGCTGTGGCAGGCGCAATGAAATGTGGGTAGGTAGCGATGCCAGAACATGATATTCTTGGATCCTCACTATATGTCATCTGAGTCCCCATTGACCTGTGCTCCACTGAAGTTCCAATGGCCGATTTAGTGGAAGAAGAAACTCGAGCCTTTCTGATGATATGATGATATGCCTCTGGGTGAATTGAAAACTCTCCCCTTTTGGTGAGCAGCCAGGATGTTGGCTATTGGCCTCACTCAGGCAGATACTCAGTCTCTCCACGATCTCGGTATTACCCGTGGCGTTTCACAAAGGAGGAAACGGCCTCAGAGCATTTCAATCATTTCTTTAGGTTGCACCAGAAATGCCATAATAACCTGCTGTAGATCTCCAATTCTAACCCGGGTGAATCTGACTCCATATACATTTTCATAATAACTGGGTGCTCTGGGTAAGAAATGGAAGATGGACTGTCAGATGCCACGTGTAATGTGGGCCAAGTGGTTGACAATGCTATGTGTTGGCATTTAAATATTGTTTTTTTTAAATACCCTGGAGGGCAAACAGAACATTGTCTCAGAGCTGAATGTGCACCAAGGATTAGCATGCAGCATCTGCAAATGAGGTTTGAAAGAAATATTCCACAGGTAAATGCCATGCTCAGTGCTCCTTATCTTAAATTATTTAGGGAACAAGATGAGTGTATGTGGAGAATGAGCAAGCACAGTGATGATTTAGAGAAGAGCAAAGTGACCTGCTATATTTTGAACACTCATTAAGTGATAGAATACAGGCTAATGGAAAGGGGGGTGATGATTTCCAACTCACTGTTAATGGATTTCTTATTTAGGGGTGCATATTTGACATAGCAAATTTCCCATACAAAATATAGTTCTGAATGATGGTCTTTTCAATTTCTGCCTGTGCATGTGAAAGTGGGACACTGAAGAAGGAAGACTGAAGAGGAATGAATGCATTTGAGTGAAGGTGCTGGAGAAGAATATTGAAAGTCCGGTGAACTGTCAAAAGATCAAACACATCTGTCTTGGCAGAAGTGCAACCAGAATGCTCCCTAGAAGAATGTATGGTGAGACTCCATCTCGTGTACTTTGGAGATACTGTCAGGAGAGGTCAGTCCCTGGAAAAGGACACCATACTCTGTAAAGTGGGTTGCTATGGGTCAGAACTGACTTCGTGGCACCTAACAACAATAGCAACATAGGAGGCTGACTATATTACAGAATATAGAATATATACAGAATATAGAATACAGAACTGCCTCTGTGGGTTTCTGAGACCGTAACTCTTCATGGAGTCGAAGGTCTCATCTCTCTCCTGCAGAGCAGCTGGTGGTTTTGAATTGCTGACTTTGTGGTTGGCACGCCAACTCCAATGCACGACCACTACTCCACAAGGGCTCTTATGATAACTTTATCATAAGATGTATAATATAAAATAGATAACCCCACTTGACTATTCTGACTCTTCACCAGCTATTTGTTAAATGCCGTGAATGTGTCATTGTATTTCCCTCCAGTTTTGAAAAGTTTTATTTTTATCCTGACTCTGCCTGGAATACCTATTTCTTATTTACCTCTCTTATTTCTTAGATTGCAATGAAAGATTTCAATATCCATAAATAAACCCTTTGCTATTCCACTGTAACACTGAATTTAGTCCTTTCAAAGGATGATTACTTAAACTAAAGGACTTCTACCTTTGTTGAGAACTGCAGAAGTTGTTTTCAAATGAACGACCTGAGAGGTTTGTCTAAAACCCACACCACTGATGTTGTGTGCTATCAAATTCATTCTGATGCATAGAGACTCTACTGACCATGGAAGAAGTGCTTCATGGTGTTTTCAAGGCTGTGATCTTCATGGAAGCAGACTGCCATATCTTTCTCTCTTAGAGAGGCTAGTGAGTTTAACCCACCAGACTTCTGGGTTAAGCCTTGGGGGTCACAAGCGCTCCTCTTGAAGGACCTAGCATCAACCATTCCTTGTCCCACAATATTCTAGAGCTAGCTAGTGTGCTCTTCTGGCAGAGTGAAGGGGCAAACAGGAGCTGTGGCAGAGGAACATGACTCACCCAGATTTCACTGAGTCATAGCTAGCTCTGTGTTAATGCTTTTCTGGTTAGGAAGTTAGCTAGCAATGTTATGGTTCAACCACTTGTTTTATTTCCAGGCAATTTCTCTGTGACTCAGTTGCACCATTTTCCTTTTTACTGAGGTCATTCATTCTGGAAGGATCACTCCTAATTTGCACACTCAGGCGGGTTCTCAACAACTTCCTTGTTATCTTTGAAAGCAAGCAGTTCACTCTTTTTTATTTTAAGGGTCGCCTTTGAATTGATCTCTATCTCCTGCACTCACTGTTGGGCACTACTCAAGAATGTCAGTATCCCTTCTTAACTCTCCGCTCATTGTCAGTACCTGCCACCTACTGGCGTGGGACATCTCTTCCATTGCAAAATTCCCATTAGTGTTGTCCATTTGTAGAATGTTGGGTGGGGCAAATAGTTTGTACTCAACTACTAACTTAAAGGTTCTTAGTTCAAACCACTGTGTGGTACAGTGGATGACAAGCCTGTGGATCTTTTTTAAATAAAATCATATGGAGTAGTTGTAATCTGTAACACATATGATTAAATGAGTTGGAATTCACTTGATGGGAACATTTTTATTGAGGGGAGAAGGGGGTTTTAATGACAAATAACGTGACATGTGATTGGTGTTGAATCAGTTTTGGTCCATGATAGCATTATTCTTTCCAAATAGAAATGTACTCTTCTGAAAGGTGTCTGCTGTTTATTTTTGGGTTTAGTGATGCCACCACATTGTATTGTCTTCTATTTTGAATGTCAACAATGTGCATATTTTCATAGCAGTCTTTTGTAATCAGCTTTCTAGTTTATAATAACTATTAAAAATGATGCGGTCTTGGTAAATTCACACACTGTTAACAAATTAGAAAATTCTGTGGTATTTGCCATTTATTTTTAAAACAATAACAGCTAATAGTCACTGGACATGCTTTTTTTTTTTTAAATCCCAGTCAGGTAACATATGAGATGGGCATTGATTCTCCATTGAATACCCATGACCCATCAAAGTAAAGGACAGAATTGTATGAAAGATGTGTGCTAATCATAGGTCCTACTTTTAGCAGTCAGAGAACTCTGGTAAAACACTTTCTGACCTTCAGATTGTCATGTTTTATTTACAAGATCAGAGTGTGGCATACTTAGCTGATATTGCTTCAGGGGCTCTGGGAGCTGAACATATGAAGACATAACACAAAGAACTGTTTCTTTGTGCTCCCAGTTAAATGTGCCCAATGCTCAAAGCCAGTTCAATTTTCATGGAATCTGTAAAACAAATAAATTCCATAATCTGATTCAATGAAGAGGAAACAAAATGTGTGCTTCGCATGTAATGATTTAAATTAGATTCAAAAGTTCATCTTTGGGGAAAAGCTCAGTCATATGTATAGTTTTCTCAAACTGAATGGCCCAGCATTCTAAAATCCAAATTTCTTCATTTCCTTGAACAAGTAGAAGGTATAGTATAAATAATTGATCTCAAGGCTTTAAACAGCCAGATAGGTGACACATTCTATGATTTCAGCCAATGTGAATTATTGTAACATTTTAGAGGTCTTTAAAATAGTTGAACATAGGATATGAAAATATTGCTTTTTCTTTCAGCACAGAAAAAGGCAATGTTGCCATCAAAGTATTTGGCAATAAAAGAAATGGATCACAAAGTGAATAAAAAAAAAAGACCTTGGCCTTTTCAAGAAGCTCCATTCTGTGATGATTCTTAAAAGCTTCTACCATGAGCATCGTTACTTTAAATGATCTGCTTGCTATGTTTAGCTACAAGATGCTTGACAAAGAACAGTGCATACACTTGATAAATTCTTCATAAATTTATTATAAGGCAATATCTACTTGTTAGTCCTTGAGTCATTGCTTTTGACATCGAACTATGATACAAATGGATGATGAACTAAAAGGCCTTGCAATTATTTTAAATGACTGCAATTGCTTAATACAAGGTCATGAAGATTTATACATTTTTCTTCTTCTTCTAAGACTTTTTATAGTTTTACCTCTTACTTTTTGGTCTTTGATCCATTCTGAATTCATGTTTATATATGGTGTGAGGTACTGGTCTAACACATCCGATCATTTCAAGAAAAGTATATGAGCAAGAACCTATGGTATTCAAGGAAGAATTTCAAGCTGTACTGAAGACGTTGGCAAAAAACAAGACTCCAGGAATTGGTGATTGAAATGCTTCAATAGCGAGATGCTATACTGGAGGTTATCCCTTGTCTATGCTAAAACACTTGGAAGGCCAGATAGCTGGCCAACTGCTTGGAAGAGCTCCAGATTCATGCCATAATCCGAAGAAAAGTGATTGAACAGAAGGTGGAAATTATCTAACAATATCATTAATATCACAAAATTTAAATTTTTCCAAAGATAATTAAAGAATGGTGGCAGCAGGACATTGACACAGATTTGCATCAAAGAATGTCAGGTTACTAGAACTTAGTGTTCTTGCATTGAGTGAGTACTTGAGTAGAGGCCCAATGTCCGTTTGCTATTTTAATTCTTAACTTATAGACAGGAGTACATAGATCTATTCCCCTCTCATTATATACAAAATATATTTACATATCTACATACCTGTATTTAGACCTCTTTAAATGCCCTTTGCTTCCTGGTTCTTTTCTCTATTTCTCCTGTATTTCCCCCAGGAAACCTTGGTCCTATTCTTTTCATCTCTGAATTATTTATCCCATCTATCTTATCTTGAAAAACATGCAGAGACATGAAGAAGCACAAAAAATAGACAAAGGAAGTCAAGACCAACAAAACAGAAACAACAACCCAAACCAAAATAACAGCAACACAAAAGCAAGCCTCTGACAAAAGTGGAAAAGCCTATAAGTAGTTCAAAGTCTGTTTATTGGCTTTTATGACTGTTTTCCAGTTGAGTCTAATGGGGTGCCACACTCTGTCTCCAGAGTGTATTTTTGGTAGTCTCTGGGGATTTAATCACTTTGCTCCTCTTGCTGCTCTGCTACATGTCCTTAGTGTTTTACCCCAATATGTTGGGGTCTGATTGTGCACAATTCCTGCACTGTGTCTCCAGTATTGTTCCCCTTAGCACCATGGTTTAGCGAGGGATGTCATGGTGGTAAGAGCCCTATGGTCCTCTCTGTGCATTGTCTGCTCTAGCAGGAACATCATCCTCAAGGCTTGGTGGGCAAGGATGTGTTCTCCTCTCTTTCCATCCCTCTTTGTTTCTCCTTTGTGCTCTAATCAGATGTGTCCCTCTCCCCAAACTGTAGCTTCAGTACTGTCCTGTGAAGTGCACTCTTCTCAGTGGGTAAGAGTCTATCTAGTTGGTGTTGGGGCTGGTTCCGTAGACCTCTCTATTGGTTCCCTGGTACATGCTGGTATGTTGTTTTCAGGTCTTGGAGCATTATGTTGAAGTCTAGTCTCCCTTGAATGTTCCTATGGAGATATAAGCAATTCCCTCCCCTTGGTTGGTTTAGTGTCTTGCTCTCTGCCTATGTCTTTTTATCTTCTCTCTTTCTTCCCCTCTCTTACAAAGCTGGCTGCCGTATGTATCCTTGGATAGGGTTTGATCTCTCCCAAAGTAGCTGGACCTCACCCAAGGAATGTATGTATATAGTAGCTTTTCCCCTTTGACTCATTTTTTTAAAGCTTACCTCAGTGGAGCCATATTGTATTTGTCCTTTTGTGCTTGGCTTACTTTGCTTAGCATGATTTCCTCCGGTTCTTCCCATGCGGCAGTGTGCTTCATATGTTCATTGCTGATTTTTAGGGATGCGTAGTACTCCGTTGTATGTACGTACCACAGTTTTGACCCATTCATCTGTTGATAGACATTTGGGTTGTTTCCAACTCCTTCCATTTGTGAACTGTGCTGTGATGAACATTGGTGCATGGATATCTAGCTGTGGTTTGTTTCTTGCCTCTTCTGGGTATACGCCCAGTAGGAGATTGCTGGGTTGAATAGTAGCTCGATTTCCATCTGTTTTAGATATCTCCAAATTTATTTCCATAATGGCTGTACATACCTACACATCCATCAGCAGTGGACAAGCGTTCCTATCTCTCCACAGTCCCTCCAACACTTGTTGCTTTCTGATTTTTTAATTGAACTATCTTTGAGGGTGTTAGATGGTATCTCATAGTTGTTTTAATTTGCATTTCTTTTATCATTAGCCAATGATAGGGAAATTTTTCTCATATGTTTATTGGCCATTCCGATTTCTGCTCCAAGAAACTTCTGTTCAAGTCCTTTGCCCTTTGCCCAACTCCTTAGTGGGCATTTAAATTTTTTTCTTATTGTAAGCTTGCAAGGTATTGTAAATTTTAACAATAAAGACTTTATGTGATGAGTCATTGCTAAAGATGTTTTCCCAGTCTGTAACCTTAGCTTAGAACTTTCTTGGTGAATTCTTTTGATGTACACAAGTGTTTTATCTTCAGTATATCCCACTTGTCAATTTGTGACTCCTCTGTATTTGTGTCCTTTCCTATTTCTGATAGCTTATTTATTCCCTGCACCAAGGTTCTTGAGTTTGTCCCAATTCCCTCATTAATGGCTGTACAGTTTGGAGTTTTACCTCAAGTTCTGTGATCCACCTTGAGTTGATTCTTGTGCATGGAGTTAGGTAAGGTTCATGGTTTAATTTTTTGGAGTTTTGTGATCCACCTTGAGTTGATTCTTGTGCATGGAGTTAGGTAAGGTTCTTGGTTTAATTTTTTTGGAGTTAGATATCCATTTTTTCCAGCACCACTTATTGAAGAGGGCATCTGCTTCCCATTTAACATTTTTTGGCCCCTATTAAGATATTAGTTGTCTGTATGCTGATGTTTTTTATTTCTGGGGTTTCAGCTCTTTTCTCTTGGTCTGAATAGCTGTTGTACCAATGCCACATTTTTTGACCACTGTGGCTGCATAATATGTGTTAAAGTCAGATAGAGCAAATCCTCCTACACTGTCCTTCTTCTTGAGGAGTTCTCTGTGAATTCTTGTTTTCCTTCCTCTCCACATGAAGTTGGTAATCAGTTTTTCCAATTCTTTGAAGAAGGATGTTGGTATTCATATAAGGATAGCATTAAACTTATACAGTTCCTCAGGTAGAACTGACATCCTCACTATATTGAGTCTTTCGATTCACAAACATGAGATATATTTCCATTTGTTGAGGTCACTCTTGGTTAGTTTTTCCTCATACATATCGTTTGGGTTTTTTTAATCAGGTATATCCCTAGATATTTCAATTTGTGCTTGGCTATTGAAAAAGGGTCTACCTTTTTAATCACCTCTTCTGTGATCTTGTCTGATGTGGATAGCAGTTAAGACTTCAGTTTGTTGAGCTTGCATCCTGCCACTCTGCCATATTCCTCTATCTCTTCCAAAGAGTTTTGGAGATTTTCAATATATAAGATCATATCATTTGTGAATGATGGTAGTTTTGCCTCTTCCCCAGACGAAAACTATTGATGTCTTTTCTTTGTCTTATGTCGTTAGCTAGGACCTCCAGTACTATGTCAAATAGGAGTGGGGAGAAGGGCAACCTTTGTCTGATCCTCTTTTTAAGTGGAATTGATGAATTGTTTTAATCTTTTCTCCATTGACTACTGCATTGGATGTTGGTTTCTTTCCTATCTTCTTGAGTGTCTTAAAAAGGAAATGGTGCTGGATGTTGAAAACTTTTTCTGCATCCATTGATATTATCATGTGATTCTTGTATTTTTCATGCCAATATGGTGGGTAATACTAATGGTCCTTCATATGTTGAACCATCCCTGCATCCCTGGTATGAATCCCACTTGGTCATGGTGAATTATTCATTTTATATGCTTTTGTATTCTATTGGCCAGTAGTTTGTTAAGGATTTTTGTTTTGATGTTCATTAGAGATAGCAGTCTGTGGTCAATTCTTGTGGGAACCTTGCCTACTTCAGGTATCAGAGTTATACTACCTTCACAGAAAGATTTGGGAGTTTTCCATCTTTTTCTATGTTCAGGAAGAGTTTAGGTATGATTGGTGTCAGTTCTTCCCTGAATGCTTGGTAGAATTCTCTTGTGAAACTATCTGGCCCTGGGACTATTTTTGTTGGTAATCCCTTGATAACCTGGTCTATTTCATTTATTGCTATGGGTCTGTTGAGGTTCATGACGTCCATCTGGGATAGTCTAGGGAAGAATTGTTTTTTCAGATATTTGTTCATGTCTTCCAAGTTGTTGAATTCATTAGAGTACAGGCCTTCATAGTACAGTGTAATTATCCTTTTTATTGGAGTCCATTTTAATGTCCCATTTCATCCCTCATCCTTGCTATTGAAATTTATTTCATATTTTCTTAGACTAAGTTTTCCAGTGGTCTATCAATTCTGTTAAACCATTCAAATAACCAATTTTTAGCTTTTTCTTGTTTTCTCTCTCCTGTATCTCAGATCTGACTTATTATTTCTTTTGTTTTGCTATTAGTAGGTTTGTTTTTTTGACTCAGCTCTCATTGGTGTAAGTTTTGTGTCAACATATCAAACATAAGTCTCTCTTCCTTTTTCATGTGTGCATGCATTGCTATCAGACTTCTTCTGCTAAATGCCTTTGCTGTGTCCCAAAGGTTTTGGTGTGTTGTATTTTCATTCTCATTGGTTTCTAGAAATTTCCTAATTTCATCTCTGATGTGGGCCAGTATGCATTACTTTTACAACAGAAAGTTATTAATCCTCCAATTGTTTGCCCTTGTTTTCTTCATCATCCTTTTGTTGCTATCCAGTCTTATGGCATAGTGTTTGGAGAGAGAAGTCCGTATAATCTCTATGTGCTTGAATTTACTCAGGTTTAATTTATCGGCCAGCATGTGGTCTATCTTTGAGTATGTGCCATCTGGACTCGAGAAGAATATGACACACACACAGACACACACACATATATATATATAATATTTGCATTTGGGTGGAAAGCTCTGAAAATATCTTTCAGGTCAAGTCGTCCAATTGTGCTGTTTAGATCTATAGCCTTCTCATTAAGCTTCTTTTCCTGTGATCTGTCTTTTTCAGAGTGGTGTATTAAAGTCACCTACTATAATTTTGAGCCTGTGATTTCTATTTTTCATCTTTTGAAGTGTTTGATTTATTAATTTTGCAGGTCTCTCGTGGGGAGTGTATATATTTATTGTACTCACTGGTTCTTGGTCTACTATTCCCTTGTACATTGAGATCAATTTTGTCAAGAGATTAAGATTTTTTACCCCTGCTTTTTTTGCATTGCCATTTGCTTGGTATATTTTTTTTCAGCCTTTAATTCTCATCCTATTTTTGTCTGTAAGCGTGAGAGGTAGCTCCTGTAAGCAGGAGATCGATGGGTTATGTTTTCTAAGTCAGTCTGCTAGCCTCTGACCTTTAATCCCTGAGTTCAGTCCATTGATATTCAGTGTCAGTACATCCAACTGTAGACTCTGATTTTACCTTGTACCTTTTGTGTTGGGTGTTTTCCTACTTACCTATCGTATCAGTTTGTGTTGTGTGTGTATATTGGTCATTTTTGCCTTTTTTCCACTATTAAACTAATGCTATCTTGGGGGCAGTTTTTCTCTTTGTCGGACTCTGGGTGGAGTTACTCTATTTGGTGGTCTCTTTTGTGCTCTGTGAGTTTGGTCTTCTGCCCATGTCAGGTCAGCAAGGGTATTTTATAGGGTTGGGTTCCTTTTTATATATTCTTTGAGTTTTTCCTTGTCTGGGAAGATACTTCTGCATTTATCTTAATAAATAATTTGGCTGGATATAATATTCTTGGGTTTGGATTATTTTCTTCAATTTTTGGAATATGTTACTCTCTTCATCATGTCTGCTGATAGATCTGAACATATGCTTATTTGGGTGCCTTTATAAGTGACAATTTGCTTTTTCCTAGTTGCTCTTATGATTTTTCTCCTTTTCCTCAAAGTTGGATAAATTAACTCTTATATGTCTTGGTGACTTCTTGAGATTCAGTCTGGCTGGTGTTCTTTTGGTCTCCTGAATGATTGACTAACTTTCATTTATTAAGTTGGGAAAGTTTTCCTCTAAGAATTCCCTTGCTATTTTCGCAGTTGACTTTGGTGTGTCTTGTTCTGTTAGTACATTTGTTCTAATATTGTTCCTTGTCATAACATCGGACATATCTCTCAGGTTTTCGTCAGGTTCTCTGCTTACTTTATTTGACTGCTTTTCCCTCCTTTTGAAGTCTGCCTGGTTATCCTCTAAGTCACTGGTGGGATTCTCTGTTTTCTCAAGAGTGTTGGCAAAGTCTGGATTTTCTTATATCATCCCTTAGGTTTTGTATTTTCCTTTGGGGCATTGTCTTTATCTCCTGTATCATTTCTTCCTTTTATGTATTGCTTCCCTCATATCCTGTGTGCCTTCAATCAGCATTCTGAAGATTTCCTTCTGTGGCAGGTCAATGTTTACTTCGATGCACGTTGTTAGGTTCATGACTTCTTCTGGTATTGTCTTCTGTTTCTCCTGCTTTTTACTTGAGGCTGTTGGGGCTGGTTGCTCTTTATATGTTGTTTTAGAGGAACCTTGAGCCATCTTCCAGAGTTGAAGAGCACTGGGCTCTCTCTTGGGCGACTTGTATGAGCATTTCTTTGAACTATCTGCAGGTAGCTGCTCGTGTGTGTGTGTGTGTGTGTGTGTGTGTGTGTCAGGTTACTGCTGTATCTTTCCGTGATTTTACTCTTACCCTAGCCAATCAGTATTCCATTATTTGGAATGTAACTTGAATAGTCCTCTGACGTGATACTGGTCAGGTGATTGTGTGCCCCCAAGGATGGTGCTTCATTGGTTAATCTCTCCAGAAGCCATAGTGGTGTGTCCCATGGGCCTTAAAATGCCTTGTATGGCATGTTGTGTTTCCCTCTGCAACTGGAGTGCTGCAGAGGGCATGTGGGTGGAGAGCTCCTCTTTGGTGGAGAGCACTGTGGATGACAGGGAGAATTACCCTAGTTGGAGAGATCACCATGGAGTTTGGGCAGATGTCCCTGCAGCAGTATGGAGCACCACAAACAGTGGGCAGGAGTTTCCCTAGTCCCTTGTAGGACCTTGTGGTGTAGGCGGGAGACCCTCCCAGCTGTTTGGGGTGTACTGGAGAGAGGGCATGATCTGGTTGGGAGCTCCCGATACTGGGCAGTAAGTTTCCCTAGGTGGAGGGCAGTGGCCTGGAGTCCAGTAGTGAAAGAAAAGAGAGGGGGAAGAGAAGAAAAAGAGAGAAAGTTGAAAACAAAGGAAGGACAAAAATCAAAAGCAAACTCACACACACAACAAAGAGAAAACAAAAGCAAAGCTACAAAAAAGAAAACAACAAAGTTTTTACTGAGACTGTCATGGGAAAGAGAGTAGAGGTAGAAGAAGAGGGAAAAAGAAGAAAACGGGAAAGGAGAAGAAAATAAAGAAAAACTAACAAATAGGTAAAGAGATAGCCAAGTCCTGTGCTATGCGATGTGCAGCACTGCCACAGAGGGCAGACTGAGCTCTCCCTGCTGGGTGAGCAGAATTGCCCTAGGCCAAATGTAGGGGGCTGGAAGCAGCAGTGGCATGTAGATGGGCAGAGAGGGAGAGAAGAGAACCAGAAAAGAAAAAGAAAAGAACGAGAGAAGAAAGAAAGAGAAAGAAGGGAAAAAAAACACCGTTGTGCTCGCTGAGACTGACCATGGTGGCATAGAGAGAAGGAAAAATAAAGAAGGTGGGGCTTTAGGGGTTTAAACCCTGCTTTAGGTTGCCATGTTGGTATACCTTTTTGGTGAAGGATCCCACCAGTGCTATGTGGAATTTTCATAGTTGGCAAGATGACCATTGAGGCCAGACAGAGGTTTCCTCAGCTGTGTGGAGCACTGTATAGGGTTGTCACAATTGCCTTGTATGGTGTGTAGCACTGCCACAGAGGGCAGGCTGGAGTTCCCTCTCCTGCTTGGGCAGAGTTGCCCTAGGTAGAGGGTAGTGGCCTGGAAGCCAGCAATGGTGTGTGAAAGGAAAGAGAGGGAGAGATGATGAAAAAGAGAAAAAAATAAAGAAAAGGACTCCCCACCGCCACGCAATAAAATCGGGCCTGCAGAGACCCATGGCATTGGGAAAGAAAGATGGGGGAGAGAAGAAAGAGAGAAGAAAATATAGGAAGTAAGGAGATTGCTGAGCCCTGATCACCTGAGCATGGGGCTGGAGGAGCTCCATCCCTGCCTCCAGCTAGTGGGGCGGTGTGCCTACTTGGTGCAGGGTCCCACAAATGCTGGGCAGAATTATCCTCCTAGGCGAGATTTCAGCAAATTATTGTCGATGTGTCTATACACCTTTTCAATTCTGTGAGGATTTGATTCCCCTATTTTGAGGGTTTTTCATTGGGTGCATACATGCTTATTGTAGCTTTGGCCTCTTGAGCTGCTGTTCCCTTTATCTTTATATAGAGGACATAAAAATATATTAGGACATTTAGGTTGCAACAAGCCATAATTACTCAAAAAGTCCCTTCTGTTTAAACCACTTGGTTTGAAAGGAAAAACAGAGACTGTTTTATTAAAACTTATGGTCTTGAGCTTAGTTTTTTCTGGTTCCCAAGGGTTCCACTGCTTTGAGTTTGCCATCTTGTCTCTTGAACCACAATCAGCCAGGCATTCTATCAGGACTAATTTTAAGAGCCAAATTAGAGGGAAAAAAAAGAATGAAACTAAGGAATTCAGGGTAGTGTGACTAAATAGAAGCAAGTTAAATGGTTAATTGCCTTAGAACCAATTTGGATGATAACTCAGCTGACGAATCCTTTAATGCTAAAAAAAAAACATCATAACATTTTGGTAAAGAAGCAAAAATGATCAGACTTGAGACTAAATGACCTCAGTAGTTGACTCAACTGTCATCGTGGAGATAGGATTAGATGTGTAGGTTGCAGGGGAGTCATTGACTTCTAAATTCCCATAAAAAATTTGAGAATAAGCAGAAGCTTGAACATGGCACCACTTTTGGGCAACAGTGAGCTAGTTTATCTCTGACCCCAGCACCTTTTGGAACAGTGCTAAAATGCATACACTGGAGTCTGGACACATTATAATCGAGCCAGTTTTTGCTCGTAATATCCTATAGGAAAAAGTAGAACTGCATGCTAGCATTCTGAGACAGTGCATCTTTACAAGCAGTCTCATCTGTCTTCTGTGGAGCGGCTGGTGGGTTTATACTACTGCCCTCACAGTTAGCGTCTCAATGCTGAGCTCGCTGACTTCCTTTCCCCTCCCCAGGCCTATTGAATTTAGATTTTCTGGAAGATGAAGCCGAGGAATCTGCAACGAAATAATCACTCCATGGAATTCTTTCCCTCATAAAAGTTTGAGAACTACGGGTCTAGAGTAGCAGTTCCAGTTCTCAACCTGGGTTGAGATTTATAACAATAACAGAGGGGCCACCTGATGCATCACAGTAACAAAATTCCATTTATCGAGTAGCACCAAAAATCATTTTATGATTTGGGGTCACCACAACACGAGGAACTGTATTAAAGGGTCATGGCATTAGGAAGGTTGAGAACCACTGCTCCAAGTGAAGAGGTGGAAGTGTGCTCTGACAGGAACGGGGTCAATGTCACTGCTTGGCACTAGGGTGCTACCTTCCTTACCCTGTACTTTGTTCCAACCAGCCTTAATCTTGCCGGACACAAGGGTTTGAGTTTTCATGGGTGCCCCATTTGACAAAATGCTAACTCTGTGACTGGAATTTTAATATCTCTGTAATCGTTTTTGTCTATGATGAACTCATTTTCTGAATTCTTTGCAACAGGAAATTATATTTAGTACTTCTCAAGTCTTAGAGAAATGACGCTGAAGATTAAAAACTAACATTTTCTATAAACCCTTAGTTGGGATATATCCGCCCTCTTCTTGATCACTGAAAACTAAAACAAAATACAAACAAATAAGGAACACAAGTGCACTGCTTTCAAGTCGATTCCAAGTCACAGCAACCTGACAACCCCTCTCATTTTAAACTGTTTGAGCTGAGCGAAGTATGAGTATAAGAGATCGAGCCACACAGCATGTAAAAACTCATCATCACTGATTTGATTCTTACTCATTGTTGTTAAGTGTCATTGAGTCTGCTCTGACCTATGGTGACCCTATACACAACAGAATGAAACTTTGGTCCCGAGCCATCTCCATAATTGTTCCTATGCTTAATCACATTGTTGCAGTCACTGTCAATCCATCTGCTCAAGGGCCTTCCACCTTTTCATTGCCCCTCTACCCAGCCTGACCCTCTTCTCCAGAGACTGATCTCTCCTGACAGCATCTCTGAATATGTAAGATGCAGTCTTATCAGTCGATCCTCTAAGGAACACTATGGCCATACTTTGTCCAAGACAGGTTTCTTTGCCCTTTTGGCAGTCCGTGGTTCTCTGCAAATTCTTTTCCAGCACCACAATTCAAACACGTTCCTCTTCAATGTGCACCATCTTACATGCATATGAGGCAATTGAAAGCATCATGGCTAAGGTCTGGCACACCTCAGTCCTCCAAGTAACCTCCCTGCTCTTTAACACTCTGAGGATGTCTTGTGTAGCATATCTATCTAATGCAATGAGAAATGCTCTCTTAACTATGGTTAGCATGCACATTGGTTTAGGATCCAAGCAAGACAAAATCCTTGAAAACATCAATCCTTTCTCCACTTATCTTGACATTACCTATTGGTCCCATTGTGATGATTTTGGTTTTCTTTACTTTGATTTTTATACATAATGAAGGCTGCAATCCTTGATCTTCATCAGCAACTTTAAGTCCTTCTTACTTCAAGCAGGCAAGGTTTTGTACTCTGCATATTATAGGTTGTTAATATGCCTTCCTCTAATTCTGAGGCTGCATTCTTCATATAATTCAGCTACTCTGATTATGTGCTCAGCATACAGATTGGATAAGTATGGTGAAAGGATACATAGCTGAGGTATACCTTTCCTAATTTTAAACTGTGCCCTATGACCTTCCTTTTTCCTGTTCACACAATTTCCTCTTGATCCATGTACAAATTCCACATGAACACAGTGAAGTTTCCAGAATTCCCCTTCTTCTTAAGTCTATGTATAGTTTGTTATGATCCACACAGATCAATACATTAGCAGAGTCAATGAAGCACGCTATCATTTTTGTGGTATTCTCTGCTTTCAGCCAAGATCCATCTGATACCAGCAATAATATCCCCTGTTCCAAGTCTCCTTCTGAATCTGGTCTGAACTTCTAGCAGTTCTCTGTCAATGTACTGCTGTAATTGTTGCTGGATGATTCAATAAATTTTACTTGTATGTGATAATAATTTATAATTTTCACATTCTGTTGAGTCACCTTTCTTTGGAATGGGTGCAAATTTGGATCTACAGTTATATAGATAGTAGTAATCATTATATAGTAGTACTTATATAGTTGTTTGTCAATTTGAGAATTAAGAGTGAAGGGGTGGAGTATAGCCTGTCAATCAAGATATAGCCAATGAGGCCTGTGTGTGGGCATGGTCTTCTCCTGAGAATTCTGGGAACTCCTGAGTTTCCTCCTTGGAGTTAGGAGAGATTCTCTCTCTCTCTCTCTCTCTCCTCACTCCCTGAGATGATGCTCTACTGACAAGACACATGACACTACGTCCTGAGAACTGATGAAGCCACATGAATCTACACTGATGCAACCAGACCTCTGAATCCAGAGAAGCCATGTAGAGCCTCCTGCTAGCGCTGAGATGCTTACAACACCACTGGATCCAGAAGACTTCCAACCCACTGATTTGTGATCTTCTTGCATTTGGCATAATTGCATGTGTTTTATGCATCTCAAGAAGACTTTATAGATTGGTATCAGGCATTTTGGCTAATATCAGACTTATGGACTTGATCTGGAACTGGGCTGGGATGTTTTCTCAATATTAAATTGCTTTTGTATATAAACCTCTTTCTTATTCACATATGCGTCTCTATGAATTTGTTTTTCTAGTCAACCGAGACTAACAACACAGATCTCTTCCAATCAGTTGGCCATGTCACTGTCTTCCAAATTTCCTGGCATAAATGAGTAAGTGCTTCTAGTGCTTTATGAGTACGTTGAAGCATTTCAGTCAGTATTCCATTCATTCCTGGAGACTTTCTTTTTAGAAAATGTTTTCCATGTAGGTTGAACTTCTTCTTTTAGCACCATTGATTCTTGCTCAAAAGCTACCTCCTGAAATGGTGTAATTGGAATGTTGATTACTTCTTTTTGGTACAGTAACTGTGTATTTTTTCCATCTTTCTTTGCTGCTTCCTGTATCATTTAATATGTTGCCTTTAGCACTTCTCGATATTGAAACTCAAGGCTTGAATTTTTCTCCAGTTCTTTAAAATTAAAATATGCTGAGTGTGTTCTTTCTTTATGGTTTTCTTTGCACATTTCATTATAATATTTTACTTTGCTTTCTTGAGTAACCCTTTGCAGTTTTCTGTTCATGTCTTATCGTCTCTTCCATTTGCCTTAGCAATGCAACTTACCTAAGGGTAAGTTTCTGAGACTCTTCTGCCATCTGCTTTGATATTTTCTATCTTTCCTCTCTTTTCAGTTACCTTTTCCTTTCTTCATGAATGATGGTCTTGATACTTTCCTGTAGAGCTCATCAGGTCTTCTGTTCATGGCCTCAAATCTCTTCTTGAGATGTTCTGAAAATTCAGGTGGGCTAGACTCAAGGTTGTATTTTGGCTCTCATGGATCCATTTCTAAGTTTTCTTCAGCTTCAAACTGAACTTACATATGAACAATTGATGGTATGTTCTGCAATCAGCCCCTGGCCTGATTTTGGCTGCTGATACTGAGTTTCTCAATTGTCTATTCTCATCGATAGAGTAAATCTCATATCTGTTTGTTCCATCTGGACAAGTCCACATATATCATTGCATTCTAGACTGTTGACAAAAGGTATTTCCTATGAAGAAATGCTTGGTCTTACAAAATTCTATTATGCAATCCCCAGCATCATCAAGATCTTATTTTCTAACTGTTATTCTCTCGTTTTTGCTTCCAACATTTGCATTCCAACCGCCAATAATGATCACTGCATATGAATTGAATGTAGGATAAATTTTGGACTGAAGAAATTGGTAGATTTCTTTAAATTTCATCACTATCTTTGGTGATTGTTGCATAAATTTGAATATTATTTTCCTGATTGTATTTCCTTGATAGTGCATAGATAAAGTTCTATCACAGACAGCTTTGTACTTCAAGATAGATGTTGAAATATCCCTTTTAGTGATGAATCCAATGCAATTCCTCTTGACTGTGTCATGCCTAGCATAGTAAACCATATGATTTTCTGATTTAAAATGGACAATGTCAGTCCATTTCAGTTCATGAAGACCTATAATGTTGATTTTTATGTATTACACTTAAATTTCATAATGTCCATTTTACCTAGACTAATTCTTCATGCATTCCAAGTTCCTATTATTAGTGGATTTTGCAGCTGTTTATCCTCACCTTGCATTGTGCCTCATCAATAAATGAAGATCCTCAAGTCCCCACTCCCAACAGGCTTTACTTTGAGAAATCAACCTCCCACCCAATCATATTTTGAGTGCCTTCCAACCCAAGAGGTCCTCCCTCCAGCACTCTCTCTGACAATATTCTGCTTCCACTCATTAGACCTTCAATATCTGACAGTGTTTCCATGTTATGCAAAAAGTTTTCAGCAAGTAATTCCTCAAAAATGGACAGCTGATTCCTTCTTCCTAATCCGTTCTTCGTTTGGAAGCTCTGCTGAAACCTGTAAACTTTGGACAACCCTGCTGGCATTTGAAATACTAGTGACTTGGCTTTCGGCATCAAAGGGACACAAAAGCCACCACAGCATGAAAAACGGACAGACATGTTGGTTGTGGGTACTTCAAGATAAATCTTCAAATGTCTGTTTTGATGATGAATGCTGTGCTATTCCTCTTGATTGCACTATTGCAGGCAAGATGATTTTCTGATTCAAAATGGCCAATTCCAGTTCATTTCAGTTGATTATTTTCAATATATTCACTATTAACAATCTCTTAAATATTACAGTTAAACAATTTAAATTATATCATTGCATATTATTAAAATTGGTAATAAAATTCCTAAGGATTCTGTGTAAATCTACTGTACAAGACCTCTATATAGTGTTAGAAAGCAAGGATGTCACTTTGAGGACTAAGGTCCACGTGACTTTGGTATTTTCAATCACATCATATGCATGAGAAAGGTGGACTTTGAACAAGGAAAATGGAATCAGAATCTATAGGTTTGAATTGCGGCTCTGGTGAAGAATACTGAAAGTACCATGGATTGCCAGAAGGACAAACAAATCTGTCTTGGAAGAAGTACAGCTGTCATGATCCTTAGAGGCAATGATATTGAAACTTCACCTCTCATACTTTGGGCAGGTTGTCTGGAGAGATCAGCCCCTGGAGAAGAATATCATGCGTGGTAAAGTAGGGGGGGGGAGTGTAAAAGAAGAAGCTTCTTGATGAGACATAGTGATTACAGCCATGTGCTGAAATATACGAACAATTGTGAGGTTGATGCAGGAGTGGATGGTGTTTCCTTGTGCTGTACATAGGTTTTCTGCGAGTCTGAACTCAGTAGACACCACCAAACAACAACAATAACATGGGCTCTATATAATCTGTTGTAGAAGAAAGTTTATGGTGGGGGTTGATGCCACAGTGTCAGGGTCTCATCCTTCCTATATTCAGTACCCACAGTGATTCTTCATGAAATACATTCAAGCTCCTGAATTCATAAGTTCATGCAAGACAGTGATAGCTATATCCCCATATATGTTCTGTACGTAAGCTAGTCAGTGGTTTTGCCCCAGTTTGTACCCAACAAAACAACCCCGCCCCCTCAAATCAAGTCTATTATCATTTAGTTCATTTTGAGTCATTGGGATCCTTTAGGATAGAGTCAATCTGCCCCCCAGTTGTTTAGGACTGCAAATCTGTATGGGAACAGATGACCTCATTTTCCTTCAGAATAATGCCTGGGGGGGGGGGCGTTAAACTACTGATTTTTCAGCTAGCAACCCATTGCATATCCCACTGCACCACCACTTGAAGTTAGGGTGAGAAGTTTTATTTTCTTGTCTGGTGGCAATCCATGATTTATCACTCAGTCTTGAACAAATGGAGTTGAAAAAAAGGAAAAAGTTACAGCTTTATTACCCCTTATCACCCAGATTTAAGGGTGGACAGAAGACAATAAGGAGTTATTTTGTGGGTAAATGAAGAAGCTAAGAGAACCATCTAAAGCTGGAATTATTACCTTGGAGTCAAAAGCTGGTGGTTCAAGGCTGTGGAAAACTGAAGACTGAAATCATGGATAGGGATGGTGAGTGCACCACAGATCTGGGAAACTGAGGAAGTGGAGGAAGTTACAAGACTGGAGTTGGGACGATCTATCCTTATACAATTAGAAGATTGGGTGTTTTGATATTGTTGTCTGTTGGTTGAAGTTCCCTCTGTAGCTTTGACCTCAAATAGGATTCTCCTGTAGACATTTTCTAAGAGATGTGAACTTGCATAAGTTGGACTCCCTTCCCACCAAGATAACCCTAAGACCTTTGGGGTCAGAGGGTTGTGGGAACTAGGGTTTACAGTGATCAGCAGTCTTAGTCCTTAAGTTTGGAATTTATATTATTTTCTCAAAGCATGCAGTCTTTTTAAAAATCAGTTGCATCAGCTTAACTCTTTATCCAAATCAATCCTTTGACTTTTGGGGATCTCAGCCATTCTCTAAGTCTGTATAACAGACTTACTGGCTCATCTTGAAGAGATTCAGACTGGATGAATAATTGCCTTGAAAAAACTTGAAGCAGTGACTCATCATTCTAAAAATCCATACTGCTTGGCATTTACAGCACTCCTACTCTGTATCATAGGAGATGAAAAAAGAATTTGCTGTTTATGCCCTCTGAAGAATGAGTCGTCTTTCCCATCCCTGGGAAAGTGGATCCATTTTCAATGGAGCTGATCATCTGAGACCAAAGTGCCAGTCGTTTCAAGGACAGTGGGAACATCTTGCTGACTCATGACAGCATTGAAGTCTGAAGCTCTCAAGACTCCCATTTCTGTGCCTTTGGGTATGGTGCTAGGAACCCAGCTATGGCTCTGGTGCCATGCTTTAGAGTCACATCTTTCGTTTCCTGCCCTTCACCATCGGCCTGTCTGTAGACTCATCTCTGAGGCTAGACAGATTAGCAGAGTTTGAAAAAGCAAGAGAAAGGGTTAGATGCTAGAATCCAGGTCTTAAGGGATCCAGTTAGAAATATCTACCTAGGGCTTCTCTTTAGTGGTGAAGTAAAGGCAGTGGCAAAAAGAGGAAAATTGCATTTGTGGCACCTGAGTAGACTATATTTCTCAACCCCCTCTGTAGTTAGGTGAAGGCTCATGACTGAGCTTTGGTCAATGGAAAATGGGTAGAAATTTTACATATGCCACTTCTGGCCTTGCCCTTCAAAACTTCCCATATAATCTCTCTCTCTCTCTCTCTCTCTCTCACACACACACACACACACACACACACACTCTCTCTCTCTCTCTCTCTCACACACACACACACACTCTCTCTCTCTCTCTCTCTCTCTCACACACACACACACATCCCTTCTCCTATCTGTAGGCTGAATCCCTGCTCATAATTATCTTGGAAGCTACTTGTTTAGACTTTAGAGCCTTCTTTTGCCCAAGACCTGGAATGACTGTGGGCCCAAAGACCCTCAGCCCTAACTCCTTCCACCAAATACTTTTCATGAACAAGAATGAAATCTTCTATTTTCTCAAACAGCCAAGATGATGGGATTAATCTATTACAACAGCTAAATTTACCTTAATCCAGAATTCAACATAGTAAAAGAAACACTTTTATATGCTTGTCATATGTATTCATTTCTCCTCACTGACCTGTTTAGGGGGTTCTTTTTTCTTTTCCACTAAGATGACATAATTAGAAAAATGTAAGGCTGCCTAGAAGGAAATGGTTTCAGATCCAGGCTAGGCCCCAAACCTAAGCACCCGGAGAATGGATGCAGTCCCTTGGGACACAGTGACATGCCAGAAAGAATGAGACAAGGTGATCTTATGTCTCCTGATTGGAAAGTGTCAGAGACAAAGAGTGGTATCTCCTTGATTTTTCTCAAAAAGATAATTCCCATTGAAGCAGCCTATATGTATATTTAGAAAGTTTGAAAAGCATATATCTCAAAAGAAGGTTAACAACCCTCCACGTAATTAGAAACACATGATCCTAACAGCCATTCCACACTGAAGTTGATATTCAGCCTTGAGGTTTTGTATCGAATTCCTGGAAACTCTTGGGTATCCAGCACAGGCTCTTTCTTTGTGTGGGGCCTTCCACGACAAGCTGGCTCTGCTGTGCTACATTGTTCGATTCAGACTCATTTATCTCTCCGCCGTCAGGGTGCCAGCCTGTCTAAGCAAGCCCATAAGAGCTACACAAGAGCTACTCAAGGCATCTGTGAGCCTCTTTGGAGCTTCTCCAGGCCACCTACACTGACCGACTTGCTTTTCACCCTCCTTTGATTTTGTAGTTGCTTGACCACTTTTTAACTTAATTGCACAGTTCCCACTTTCTACCTAGCCCTCTTGGAACCATGACCTAATGTATTTGCTCGGCCTCTGGCATGATGCTAAAACAAAGCTCAGTTGTCAACCCGTGCTCAGCATTCGAAGTAGACCATGCACTGGTCAATGGGGATATTTCCCTGTGGACTATCAAAGAGCATAGGCAGGCTGTTATAACACAGGCACATCTATGGAAACCTCAGTACAAAGGATAGTGGCCATTTACAGAGTAGCTCAAGCCTCACTTTCAGCTACTAGCTTTATCCAATGGCTCTCCGCAATGCTTTTTAAATCAAGACTATAAGAGAAGCACATAGCCACCAGTATGAGTTCCCTGTGTTATGCCTTTCCCTGCCGACTATAATAGATGCTATTGGTGGCCTGCCCATATCTCTTTGGCTACTTGCTACTTACAGGGAGCTGCTTACTGGGAACACCTGTGACGCCAGTTGGAGGGCGTTTTCTATGGCTGCAAAGCACATTCAGTCTGAAGTGCTGAAGAGTCAATACCTGCAGGAATAGCTCTTGACCAATATTTAATGGGGAGTCAGATGGCGAAGTGGTTGGGCGGCTAACTGCACAGTTGAAAAAGATTTGGCTTGCTAATCCCACAAGGAGTTCCAGTCTCGGAAACTCACAGAGGGGTACTTCTACCCTGTTCTAGAGGGTCGCTCTCAGTTGACATCGACTCACTGGCACCGAGTTTTGAGTGACTAGTGAGTAAATATCCCAAACTTCCTCACCCATCAGGTGGAATAGCTCTGAAATATATCCTACATGGCGCCTTAGAATTCCGCCGTGGGATCGAGCTCTAATCACACACAGTGGTAGCTGGCTGGGTAACGAGGATGGTTAATTCGATACGTCAACTTGGGCTGTTTTTTAAAACGCAAATCAAAACATAGTCGTTATGTTATAAAGGAGTCAGTTACATGTTGTTGTAGATTGAATTGTGCCCCCCACCCCACATGTGTTGGAACCAAATTCCTACACCCGTGGGTATTTCCCTGTGGAATAATCCCATTTGGGATGAAAAGTTTCTGTGTTAGGCTAATGAGTCATGTGTGTCCCAAATCAACTCACTTTTGAGATGAGTCACAGTGCAGTAAGTACAGTAAGGCAGAAAGAAAGCTGCCATGTGAAGTTCTCCAAGGAGTGATGGAGAAGCTGAGACAGGGATTCCCTCCCAAAGCCGACAGAGACAACCTTTCTAAACTGTGAGAAAACAAATGTCCCTCTCTTAAAGTCACCCACTTTTGGTATTTCTGTTATAGCGGCATTAAGAAACTAAGATACATGCTATGTTAGTCTGGGTAGGCGAGAAGAACAAATTTCATAGACATGCATATGGATATAAGGAAAAGGTTTATAACCAAGAGGAACAGGACATTGAACCCAGTCCAGTTCAAAGTCATAAGTCCAATATTAACCCATAACCAGTTCAAAGTCATAAGCCCGATATTAACCCATATGCCCGAAATCAGTCTATAAAGTCTCCTTCCGACTCACAGAGTCACAGGTCAGTGGGTGTCACAGGTCAGTGGGTGCAGAATCCCGGCGCTGGTAGGGGTCTCCACATGGCTTCTCACTTCCAGGGCTCAGGGTCCATCAACAGCAGAAGCAACTCATCACTGGCAGAGGTCTCCATGTGACCGCCCCAGCTTCAGAGGTCTGGCTCCATCAGGGCAAAGCCGTGTGGTCTCTCCGCCAGCTCCTCCCGCTTCTTGGACTCTGCCATCTTATCTTGTCCGTGATTCATCGTCTCTGAGACTAACTCCCAACAACTGGAGAAGATAGTTTCTTATCTTCACGAGGGAAATATCACGAGATTTTCCAGAAGTCTCAGGAGAAAGCCATGCCCACATAGAAGCCTCATTGGCTACTCAATGACCATCTCCAGATTAATAGGCTAGACTCCACCCCCACATTTCAATCATAAAATTAACACAAGCACATGACCGCCACATGTGCAATTCAATTGTTTGGCCTTAAATAAGGCCTGGGCTGTGAGAAGAAGTCCTAATGGCACCATGGTGAAACACTTGGGGACTAACAGAAAGGTTGGTGTTTTGAACTCATCAGATGCTAAAGGGGAGAAAGATGTAACCGTGTATTCCCACAAAAATTATAGCCGTGGAAACCTGAGGGGGCAAGTCTTTTCTGTCCTATTGGACTGCGTTGAGTCAGAATTGACTTGATGTAAGTCAAGTTAAAGGTGGCATTGGTGACTTGTGATCAGCTGCTAACCCAAAGTTTGGGGGTTTTAGCCCACCCAGTTTCACTCAGGATGAAAGGCTTTGGGAATTGCCTTTCTAAAGAGTACAGCCCCCCAAAAATTTACAGCCAAGGTAATTCTATGTAGCAGTTCTACTCTGTTAAACATGGTGATTACATTGCAATGACACAAGAGGTAACAAGACCTCCCACAGTGTGGATGGACCTCAGTCAAGCAGTTGAGGTCTCAAGACAAAAAGAATGTTTCATTACATGTGTTCTGCCTTCAGACTATGAGTAAACACTTGTCTAGAACACTCTTACTCTTCAGTCTTTTGGTTGCCTGACCTATGGAATCTGCAGGAGTCTTCAGCCTCTTGCCTGGAGGTTCAGATCTTGGAGTTGCCAGCCCCTCCAAATTATGTGAGCCAATCCTTTGAAAGAAGTCTCTCTCTGTGTCTATATATATAAATTTCATCTTTGATTGTTTCTCCAGAGAACCCTAAGGCAATATCCCGTTCTTATTGGCTTTCTTCCCTTCTCTTTCACATGTCTTTCACTCATCTACTCACTCATCTATTTCTTAGGGATTATCTTCCAAATATGCGCCCACATCCTTGTCTCAGGGTCTGATTCCAGCACAATCCAAGTGAAGAAGCCTACTTTCTCCTGATGCCAAATGAAGCAGGGAAATGATTCCCCAAAACTCAGAAAAAGGAGGAAGCAATACTAGAGGTCTGGACCTTTGCACAAAAGGCTCCAAACTTTATCAGTAAGTGATCGAATCCTCTTCACTTTTAACAAGCAAGGTTGTGTCACATGCATGTCACAGGTTGTTACTGCCCTTTTCTCCAAGCCTGACCTGCACTCTACTTCACAGTCCAGCTTCTCAGATTATTGTCTCCACCTACAGAGGGTGAAAGGATATAACTCCAAGACACATTTTTTTTTTCATGATCAGAAGCCACCCAACATTCTTTCATTCTGTTTGGATGTCTGCCTCTTGTTTATGTACAGGTTCCATGTGAGCACAATTAAGTGTTCTGGGATTCCCCTTCTTAATGTTATCCACAGTTTGTTTTCTACCTAGTCAAATGACTTAGAATAGTAAACACACACACACACACGCCACCATCTTTCTGGTTTTCTCTGCTTTCAGCCAAGACCCAGCTGATGTCAGCAATGATAGCTCTCATACTACCTCCTCTTTGGAGGCACTCCAGCTGTGAGGATTTTTGTATTCTCTACATTGAGTTTTAATCTATACTGAAGGCTGCATTCTTTGAAATTCATATGTAAATGATTTTCCTCATCCACATCTCAATATGGGTTGCATTTTAAAGATCAGATTATGATAATTTTGATATTTGACCAACATTCTATACTTTCAGTTACTTAGAAAATGTGGGATTGTTTTCACTACACATGTGTGGTAATGTAACCAAATGTATTGCCCTCCTTAAAAGCAACTCTTATCTTACTGATATCAGAATAAAGCTCATCAATACGAACATCATGTTTATGGATAAATGTCCATTTTCTTACAGAAGTTTGGAGATTATAGTATTTTATTTAAAGTTTGAGTTTATATCAGACAAATAGGTATTATGCTTTTCAAATGAGTTGGAAATTCTTTAAAAAACCCTACTCCCATTGAATTGATTTCTGCCTTACACTGTTTCTAAAGCTGAAATTCTTTACAGGACCAGATAGTCTCATATTTCTTTTGTGGCATGTGACTAGTGAGTTTGAACCACTGATCTTCTAGTTAGCACTTTAACTCCTACTCTGTAGTGCAGAATCCTTTAGAATTGCAATCAGAAGCTTGTATTTTCTCTCCACTTCTTACAGCTTGAGCTATACTGAACATGTTCTTTTAGCTCCAAGTTGCACATTTCATTCCAATGCCTTGTCTCCTCTGGTTGCCTTGTATAGTTTTCTGTTCAACACTCTTAATTCATAATTTCTCCCACTTTTTATCTACTCTATGTTTAAAAACAGGTTACAGAGTCTTTTCTGTCATCTGCTTTTTAAAAATTAAAAGATCATCTTATTGGGGCTCCATTTTATCAAGCATATTTGTACATATATTGCCATCATGAAGTCCTAAACATTTACTTTCCATTGAGCCCTTGGTATCAGCTCCTCTTTTTTCCCTCCCTTTCCCCCCACTCTCTTGACTCCTTGAGGAATAATAAATTCTCATTATTTTCATATCATACATTGACAGCTGTCTTCCTTTCCCCATGATTTCTGTTTTTCATTCCCCTGAGGGGTGGTGGTGGTTATGTGCTGATCACTGTAATAGGTTCCCTCTTCCTTCTCTCCTCTCCTCACCTTCCCCCTACTCTCCTGCTGTTGCTACTCCGATTCCTGTTCCTGGATTCCATGTGTCCTTAGCTCTTATCACTTACCTGTACCTATGTACATGCACGGGTCTACCCTGCAGTGGAAGACAGGACCGGGGTCAAGATAATGGAGGGCTGAGAAGTGTCAAGAAACAAGAGGATTGTTATGGATTAACTGGTGCTATACTGCACCCTGGTTGACTCATCCCTTTCTTGTGACCCGTCTGTGAGGACATGTCCCATTTGACATTCATTTTGATTTTTAGTCCTTTTCTGTTTTTTTTGTTTGTTTTTTGGGAATCACTGCCCTCTGGTGGTGGGAGTAGGAGGCCCAGCATTGCTGCTGGATTTGAACCTCCAACCCAGTGGGCCGCAATCCCGTGCACAACCACTACGCCACCAGGGCTCAGCCCCCTTTTCTGTTTTTTTTTTTTTAATGCTATTTTGGTTTCTTCATGTATAATGTTATTTATGTCATCCTCTAACTGGTCTGGCCTTCAGTAATTAGTGAAGCACATTTTTTTGATATGATCTCTAAATTTAGGTTGGATATACTCAAGATATGATTTAGATTTTTATGGACTTATGTTAATTTTCTTCAGCTTCTACTTGAACTTGCATATGAGCAATTGGTGGTTTGTTCAACAGTTGTCTCTTGACCTTGTTTTGGCTGATGATATTGAGCTTCTCTACTATTTCTACTCACTCACTCACTCACTCACTCACTCATTCACTGTCATTAGATTGCTTCTGACTCATACAGACTCTATAGAACAGAGTACAACTGCCCCCTGTGGATTTCTGAGACTATAAATCTTTTGTGAATAGAAAGCTGCAAAACTTTCATATGATTTTGAACTGCTGACCTTGCAGTTAGTGACCCAACTTGTAACCCACTATGCCACCAGACATAGTTAATTTGATTCCTGTGTATTCCAGCCAGTGAGGTTCACACATTTAGTCACTAGTTATTTTGTTTTCATCGAGAAGTTGTTGGTTTTCCAAACTCCTTTCACAAGAACTCTAACTTGGTTTCTATCATTGATGCTAGAATTTTTCATCCTTCCTCTTTGTTTCCAATTTTCAAATCTCTAATCTTTAGCAATTATCACTGCACCTTTGATCAATTTCAGTCATATAATTCTTCAGCTTCTTTATCATTGACTTTTGTGGCTAGTACATAAGCTTGAATAATAATTGGGTTAACCGGTCTTCCTTTTAGTTGTATAGATATTATCCTATCACATACAGGCTCGTATTTCAAGGTAGATCTTCAAATGCTCTGTTTGTGAATGTGACTCCATTTCTTTTGAATGTTTCACTCCAGACATATGGCTCTCTGACGCAAAATGGCCAACACTAGTCAATTCCTACTTACTGATGCCCAGTATATTGCTCTTTATGCATTCCATTCCACTATTGACAACTTCAAATTCCTAGTTCCATATTTGTCACATTCCATGTTATGCTTATTAACGGATGTTTGCAGCAGCTGTTGGTTCTCATTTTAAGTCTTTCCCCATTAGCAACGGAAGATTCTGAAAGTTTTGCTACATCCATGGTATTAAGGTTGACTATTTTTATTAAATGCTAGAAATTTTATGAAAGTTAACATTCTATGAGATCATACTCATACAAATATAACTGTAAAAACATCCAGGCACACAAACTATCATCTATGTTAGTGTGCCACCTTCTTCAAAGGTAAAAAAAAAAAGTCCTTCTTTTAATGATACTAAAATCTTTAGAAAGTCAAATTCATTGTCCATTTATTTTGAGTGAAGAAACCTATTATCAGACTTAGCCCCGGTGACATAGTGGTTGTGTGCAGGACTGCGGCCTACAGGGTTGGCGGTTCAAATCCAGCAGCAGCTCCCCAGGAGCAAGACTGGCCTTCCTACTCCCACCAGGGCAGTGATGCAAAAAAAGAGAAACCTATTATCTTTTCTTAATTCATGGGACCCATGTTAAAAGAACACTGTCTTGGTTGTTGATTTTCACACAACTCTTGGGGCTAATCCATTTCCTTTAATTCCCTATGATAGGCAGTCATCTCGATTGCTGAGAGGTAGGGTCCATTTGGGGCTCTTCAAGCTGACTGGGTACAAATGCTCCCAAGGTATATTACTTTGTCCAGCCTCTCCTTTAGTGGATACAGTCTCAGGATTCACATTTATGCTATATAAATAGATTGTTCCAAAACTCTTCTCTTCCTCAAAGCTACACCTCCACCTTCCACCATCTGTTTTCAAAATGGCAAACCTTAAAAGAGCGCTATCTCTTCAGAGAACCACCTACAACAAAATTCATTTTAATCTTGTAGATTACCCGGACTTTCTGAAAGGGAATCTCCTCAAGTGGTTCCCTTTGATCTCCTGTCTGTGATTACCAGCAGCCACCCCTTTCCTGCTACTTGCGGGTGGCAAAGATTGATTCTGTTTTGAGGAGACAATGCTTCTCCAGTTGTACTTTGAGTGCCTTCCAAACATGAGCGGCTCATCTTCTGGCACTGTATCAGACAAAGTTTTCCTCTTCTGAGATTCTAGTGGTGTGATAATTACATAATTTCCTGTTCACTTGAAGTATAGGGGTGGAGTCTGTCAAACAGATCACAGTCGAATGGTGCCTCTTTATGGGTGTGACCTCCTCATAAAGTGGGTCCTGAGAACCTCCTCCCCTCTTTCTCTGCTTTCACCTTCCTACTGAGGAGCCATGCTGAGGCCTGTGGGAACCCTGGAGAGGCACCCAGTGCCATTGGATTCACAAGACTTTGCACCCACCAGTCAGTGATGTTACTGGCTTCTGCATCATTGCAAGTGACTTCATGAGTCTGAAGAGGGACAAAATAGACTACTTATGGACTTGAGTTCGACGAGACTCATTGTTATCCTTCTTTTGATGTTTCTGCAGCTATTTCAAAATGTAAAATTGTTCTAACACACAGGCTCATATGTAAACAGATGGCACACCATTGTCTGCTGATTTTTTTCTAGAATAAAATAGCTAACAAACACTGGTGAACAATATTAACCCACAGCCTTTGAGCAATTGAGACTCAAAGCAATGCCCTAGAATAGAGTGGAACTGAGTTTCCAAGGTTACAAATGCCCAAACCAAACCAGACTCACTGCCCCCAAGTCAATGCTGGATTCTAGCCATCCCCTTGGGTTTCTGAGACAATAACTGTTTATGGGAGTAGAAAGTCCAGTCTTCCTCCTGTGGAGCTGCTAGTGGCTTTGAACTTAGTGGCTTTGAACTGCTGACCATGCAGTTTGTAGCCCAACACATAACCCCTTGACCATCAGGGCTCTTTTGTTAAAACAATTATATAGGATATTTTAGTTTCATTTGTGGGTAGTTATTAACATCCTCAACAGTGCATAATTTGACATTGAAACTTAGCAAGATGAAGTAGCTTTCTCAAGGCCATAGAGTTGGCAAATAGTTAAGCTAACATTGAACTTCATTCTGTCTGACTGATTTTATTCATTCTTATACCAATTTACTTTTTTTTTTGCTTTTTTTTTTGGGGGGGGGCATCACTGCTCTCAGGTGGTGGGAGTAGGAGGCCCAGCCTTTGCTCCGTGGAGCTGGAATCGAACCTCCATCCCAGTGGGCCGCAGTCCTGCGCACAACCACTACGCCACCGGGGCTCAGCCCTAATTTACTTTTTTTAAAGAAAAGTTTTTTTAATTATTTTTTGCCTTCTCCTTTACTCAAGTGTCTATGCTTTAGTTAGCAAATGACTATCCTTTCTCTTCACAACCCTGGTAGCCACCAAATACTGTGTCTTGTAGAGTGAAAGATTTTTTATTTTTTCCAAAAGTGGTCTCATATAGTATTTGAACTTTTGTGGTGAACTTACATTACTCAAAATAATGTCCTCCAGGCTCCTCCTTGTCGGGGCGCATGTCTTAGATCCATTCTTCTTCTTCAACTTTACCTAGTATTCCATTATGCTTATGCCCCATCATTTGTTTATCCACTCTGCTACTGAGAAGTTAGTTTTTTCCATCTCCCTTTGCTATTGTGAACAGAACTCTGATGAAGGTGAGTGCACATATCTATTTGTGTCCTGACTCTTATTTTATATCATGACTCTTATTTTATAATTATCTAATTATATACTGAGGAGTGGGATTGCCGGATCATATGGTATTTCTTATCCCAACTTTGTAAGCAACACCAATCTGTTTTCCACGGTAGTTGTCCCATTGTATAGTCCCACCGGCAAAGTATGAGGCTTCTCATTCTTTTATGGAAGCTGACTTTCATATCTTTCTCCCATGGAGAGGCAGACAGGTTAAAGCTAATGATCTCTTAGTTAACAGCAGAGTGTTTTTAATCTCGGTGCCACCATGACTTCTTAACTCATTATTAGGATGCTCCAATAATCCAATGCAGATCTTAATGCCTGTCACCAAGATATAAAATTGCTTCACACCAATTCAGCCATGGTAGGCAGAGGCTTTGTTTATGGCATAGATTACTGTCAACTGAAGGTGGCAAAGAGAAAATTCTCACTGGTATTAACAAGGTACCTTCCCTGGACACTGAGAATCATTAAGATTGTTCTTGGGAAAATCATTGAAGCACAGAATGTTCCTATAGCCCTTCCCTGGTTCATTTTCCTCTTCACACCAGTTCTTTCCCCACACACAGAAACCCAGCAGTGTTCTCTGCCTCTCGATTTCTATTTGCTCAGCTTGTATGCTCCATTATTCTCTCCACCTCCTCTTCTTGTCACAAAGGTCAATACTTAGACCTGGCAGAGATTCACTCATAACTTTCAAATGACTGCCAGCATGATAAAGGTTGGTTTTCAAAAACACCATGTTCTCAGGACAAGAGACCATCAAAGTAGCTAATCTAATCCTGAGACACCAGGTATTAATGAAGTGTTATGTATAGGCCATGGACCCATCTTTGTTTTTGTGATCTGTTTCAGAGCCAGCTCAAAGCAAAATGAGGAGAGAGGCAGGAATGAGTCAAGGAGTGTTTTAAACTGGACAATGAGAAAACAACACCAAAACCCAACTTGTTTTATTTTTCGGTTGTCACTGAAAACGTGCATAGCAAAGCACATACCAATTCAGTACTTTCTATAAGTGCAATTTACTGACATTGCTTACATTTTTGTGACTCTGATTAATTATATTCTTCAACTTGGTACATCCATCCTCACCCTCCTTTTCTGAATTATTTCTCCTTTATTAACTTTAACTCATCTTTCCCCCTGAGGTTCATCTCTAACGTTGCTATTGTCAATGTAAAGGAGCCCTGGTGGCATCGTCTGGTAAGCACTGAACTGCTAACACAAAGGTCTATTATTCAAATCCACCAGCCACTTTCTCTAGGGAGAAAGATAGGTCTATATATACCCCTAAAGATTTACAGCCTTGTAAGCCCTATAGAAGGGTCACTTTGAGTTGGTATCTTCTTGATGGCAGTGAGCTTGGTTTGGGTTGGCTTTTAGTTGTCCATTTGATCTCATATGCCATAAATATAGTCCTTTAGAAGAGCACTCTGTCAAAACTAGAAAGTTTAGCACAGCAGTTGTATGAGGCAATTCAACAGAGAATTGCCCAGTGAAGCTCAAGGATCAAAAATGTGGCAACTGCCAGAGGCTCAATAAGCAGCAGAGAATAGCTTCTGGAAAAGATGCAGCTATCTGCTCAGTAAGCTCTTGAGAGCTCCCCAAAGCCATGATGAACACTGACAATTTGTCAGCTCTGCCAACAGACTTCAGAGACTCAGCTGGACCTCAGTGTGTCTGCTATAGGTCTTGCATCAGAATCAAAGTTCTTGAGGTGGAGAGACACAGGCTTCTTCTTCTTCTTCTTCTTCTTCTCCTCCTCCTCCTTTTTGCTTCCTTTTAAAAAATGATGCCTGGTGTCTCAGCAAAAAAATGTAAAGGTAATATCCTTAGCTGGGTTTTAAAACAGCCACTGAAAGCTCTTTGTAATCAATAATATAGACCTCATTAAGGGGCCTGCATTAAAGAGGTAGGAGCTATGTTAACTTTACAACTTCCTTGTGGGAAGAACAAGCAAAGAGATTGACCATATGTGTTTTCACATTCCTCAAACTGAATGCAGATCCTATAGCAGAAGATGAAAATTATACCTATGGAGTACTTAGGAGTTTTATTCTCACCTTCAAATTGCTTCCAGTGCCTGATGGTTCCATGTTAATCAGAGCAAAATTGCGCTCCACAGGTTTTTCTTTTTTCTATTTTTTTTGGCCAGGGATTTCTTTCTTTCTTTTTGAAAAATAATTTTGTTGGGGGCTCTTAAAAAATACACACATACATCCATTGTGACAAGCACATTTTTACATGGGTTGCCCTCATCATTTTCAAAACATTTTCTTTCTATTTGAGTGCTTGTTATCAGCTCCTCTTTTGTTTCCCTCCCTCCCAAATCCCCCCGCCTTTGTTAACCCTTGATAATGTCTATTTTTTTTCATGTCTTTTTCAACCGCTTTTCAGTTGTTCATCTCCCTTACCCTCCTGGTATCACTACTGTCATTATTGGTCCTGAGACGGCTATCTGTCCTGGATTCTCTGTGTTCTGAACTCATATTTGTATTAGTGTCTACAAATCTGGTGTAGTCAGATTTGTAAGGTGGAATTGGGGTCATGATAGTGTGTGTGTGTGTGTGTGTGTGTGTGTTTAAGCATTAAAGAACTAGAGGAAAGTTGTATGTTTTGTTGGTGCTATGCTGCACCCTGACTGGCTCATGTCTTCCTTGTGACGCCTCTATAAGGGGATGTCCAATTGTGTACAGATGAGCTTTGAGTCTCCACTCCTCCTTCCCCCTCATTCATATCAATATGATCATTTGTCCTGGATCTTTGATGCCTGATACCTGATCCCACCTACACCGTGTGTTCACACAGACTCATATGCTTCTTCCATGTTGACTTTGTTGCTTCTCAGCTAGATGGCTGCTTGTTTCCCTTCAAGCCTTTAAGGCTCCAGATGCTATATCTTTTGAATGACGTGCACCACATTTTGTCTCCACAATCTATCGGGAAGGTGAGCATCATGGAATGCCAGGTTATTAGAACAAAGTGTTTTTGCATTGAGGGAGTACTTGAGTAGAAGCCCAATGTCCATCTGCTATCTTAATACTTAACATATAAATATATGTACATAGATCTATTTCCCTATCATTGCATATAAACATATTTACATATGTACATGCCCGTATTTACACTTCTATAAATGACCATTTGCCTCATAGTTCTTTCCTCTATTTCCTTTTACTTTCCTTTTGTCTTACTATCATATTCAACCTTCATTAGCCTTTCATTAATTTCTGTTTGCTACACTGCACTTGATCAAGCCTTACCAGTATCCTACACTCTCCTTGCCATTGATTTTAGATCACTTGCTCCCTTCTCCCTGGGTTTGTTGGCTTCCCTTGGTCAGTTGTTTTCTCCTTGGGATTGTTTATCCTACGTATCTCTTTAGATAGACTGCAAAAACAATAACAAACTGCCAAACAAAACAAAACAAACAAAAAGAAAGGCAAAGGAAAACAACAACAATGACAACAACAACAACAACAACGAAAGAAAAGCCTATGAATAGTTCCAGGTCTGTCTGTTGATCTTTGTGTGTGTTTGCAAGTGGAGTACCACGCCCTGCTCCCTGAAGTCTAATTTTTTTTATCCCTCAGGGGCCTCATTGCTTTGCCCCCTTTGCTGCTCTGTTGCGCCCCCTTTTTGTTTCACCCTGGGGTAGTGGGTTCAGATTGGGCACAATTCCTGCAGTGTCTCTCTAGTGTTGTCCCCTGTAGCACTATGGGTCAGTTTCCTGATGGGCCGGTCCTATGGTCCTCTCTGTGTATTGGTGGCTCTGAGCAGGAATATCTCCCTTGGGGCTTGGTGGGCAAGGATGTGCTCCATGCTCTCTTTCTTTCTCCTTCCTTCTTAGTTTGCTCTTGAGGCTCTGAGCAGATGCAACCCTCTCTCTGAGCTCTAGCTCTGTGGGGCTGGCCCCAGACCCAGCTACATGGAACCCCTCCTCAGAAGAAAGCACTGTGGAGTATAACACTGAACCTCCATAGGGCTTTCATGGCTGTGATCTTCTGGAAGCTAATCACCAAGACTTAGTTCTGAGTTGCCTCTGGGTAGGTTCCAACTACTAACCTCTCATTTTAAACAATTAAATCCAAAGCAAACTCACTGCCCTTGAGTCAATTTCCACTTATGGTGACCCTGACCTATCAAGGTAGCACTGTCCCTGTGGGTTTCTGAGACTGTATATCCCTGCAGGAGTATAGCATTTCATCTGTCTCCCCAGGAGTGGCTGGTGGTTTTGAACTGCTGACCATGAGGTTAGCAGCCCAATGCATAACCCACTATGCTACCAGGGCTCCTGTACCTTGAAGTTAGTAGTCCAGTATGTAGCCATGTATTCTACCCAGGGATTTCAAACTTCTTACACAGGTAGGACAATGGAGATTCTGAGAATCTGGTTTGTCCAAGTCTTCTGATGAATCAATGTTGGGATCGAGATGCAGGTTACAGCTTGCAAGGCCTTGAAGGTGATGGTGTAGAACTGGTCTAGCTTGAGTGGAAGGCCCACGCAGCAATTCGAGAAGCCCTAAAAATCCCATTTTAAAATGTCCATTGGGCAAGAAGAAGGCATGAGCAACTGAAACAGATTTCTTTGGAACGCTTACCAAGGACAACTACCCAGAGTGACCTTTTCTACTATTTGCCAACCCATCAGTTTACTCTGCTAACAACAAGATCATCCATTGAATCCCACCAGCCACTCCTGAGGCTTTCTCCTCCTGTAAAGTGTTAATCTCAGAAATCCTGTCTTAGAGGGTCCCTTTGAATCAGAATCAACTTGATGACAGTGAGGCTTTTCTTTTTTTGAAATTCTCAAATTGCCTATAGGCTTCCCTCTCACCTCCTTCTTAACCAGGGTCTAAAGCTTGAATTTGACTACTAACTCAAAGGTGGGTAGTTGAACCCATGCCGTGGCCATGGGGATGAAAATCCTGATGGGTCTGCTCCCATCAAGAGGACAGCAAAGCCAGTTTTACCGAGCAGTCCTACTCTGACGCACACATGAGTTGAAATAGATCTAATAGCGACAGATTAGCGGGTTTTTTGTTTGTTTCTTCTGTAGCTCTTATCAGTCCTGTTTTGACATTTTCTTTAATTGTCCTTTAATTAATTCTCTCCCATGCAACTTGCATACAAAATCATGCTGTGTCGATGAGTGACTCTTTAATACAGGTAAACCATATCACGGAGTACCCGGATTGTATGGACCATGGGAATTAATATGGTTTGTAAGTTTTACATTGTGCTTTTTATGCCTTTTCATTAAAGTTGAGGTATATATAGACTTCACAGAGTTTTGAAGAAGGAAAGGAAAGACACTGAATTTTTCCATGTGATTTTTAAAAAGCCCCTTAAATATAAAAATGCCATTTTCAGTGTATACAATTCATTGACACCAATTATATTCACTAAGTTATGCAACCATGACCACTATCAATTTGTAAACATTTGTTATCACCCCAAACAGAAGCTCAACCTCTTAAGCAATAATCCCTCCTTCCCCCTTCCCCTCTGCTTTTAAAAAAGGAAATGTGTGTGTGTGTTGTGATGGTGGTGGTGGTGGTGGTATTTCTGGAATCACATCCAGATGTAAGAAATAACAGAGAGATCCCCAAAACCCTTGCCCAATTTTCTCTATTAGCATCATTTTGTAAAACTTTATTACAATTGTGTTTGCTCCATTATAAAGAGGAGTCCTTGTGCCAATGGAGAGCCTCATTAGTCACTCAGAAGGAGAAAGCTGAGGCTGTCTGTCCTATAGAGTGTTAGGAAATGGAATCAGCCATGAGGGCAAGGGGTCTAACTGGATTTCATTTATACATGAACAATTTCTCCTCTGCAAAGAGAGGAAAGAGACAAGGGGGCAGTTGGAGGTGGATGTGAAGTTCGGGAAAGGGGAGTGATTAATTTAAAGTGGCTGTCTTTCCTAGAAGGAGCCCTGGTGGCACATTGGGTCACATGTTGGGCTGCTAACCACAAAGTCAGCAGTTTGAGACCACCGGCCTCTCCTTGCAAGCAAGATGAAGCTCTCTATTTCTGTAAAGAGTTACAACCTCAAAAACCCACGGGGGCTGTTCCACCCGCTCTGATAGGGTCACTGGGAGTCTGAATTGACTTGATGGCAGGGAGCCTTCAGCCTCCTAGTGCTGCTGTAACACACAGACCACAAGTGTGGGGCTTGAAACACTTGGCATTTATTTGCTCCTAGTTCTAAAGGCTAAGAGTTCAAAGCTGGGTCACAGCTGGGCCAAATATTTGTTGTTGGTAGTGCTGGGCATTCGCTGGTCCTTGGCAATCGCTGTCTGTTCTAGTCTTTTAATAACTCAGCAATGAGTAGGTTGCGGACAAGCTGTGCATTGGTACTGCCTCATGAACATCACAAAGAAACCCTCTTTTACACAGGATTATAGCCACAGGAATAAGGGTTGCTTTCAGTACCGCTTTCTTGGATGGCACACTTGAGGTCTTACTAGGATCCAAGTTGAGCCAGTCTAAATGGTAACAGGAAGTCTGGGTTGTGGGTAAGAAGTCTTCTAGGCTCCTCTGTTGTGTTCTGACCAGAACTTTGAACCAGTTCCTTTGGGTTCGACTCTGAGCTACGCATTTGCTTTTCCACTCCAGAGAAATGCACTCTGAATCTCCGGTTTCCAAGATCCCGAGTGATTCTTCTGTAAACATGAGTGTGTGTCCTTCAGAGTCAGCTACTCACTCACTGCCATCTTCTAGGTTCCCACTCATAGTGACCCTATAGGACAGGGGAAAACAGTCCCTGTTGCTTTCTGAGACTGTAATTTTTTTCTCAGTGTCAAAAAACCCTCCCAAGGAGAGGCTGGTGCTTTCAAACTTCTGCCCTTGCAGTTAGTGGCCCAACACGTAACCCACTAAGCCTCCAGGGTTCCTAGAATCACCTTCAGATCTTACCCCACCTGATGTTCTGATTCAGTAGATCAGATGTGGAAAGCCCATTCTCGGTAACGGTGGAACTGGCACGAACCAGTTCGAAACCCAGGTTCTGTCGCTGTGTAGTCTGTTCACACTCAGCTCCCATAGCAGAGACCCCACAGCAAACCAAGCTCACTGCCATGGAGTCAATGCTGGAAAATGGCAGAGAGGAGGGGGCTATTTCTTTTGGTCCTTTATGGGAAAAGAGAGACTTTCTGATTGACTCCCTATAAAATAATTCTCTTCCCATTAAAATCATATCCATTAAGCGGTTGCCACCAAGGCTTTCAATCCAGGAAATGACCCTGTGTGTGCCCGTCGTGGAACATGCTCCCCAAGGTTTTCAGAACTGGGGTTTTCAGATGCTGTGCTGGTCTTCCAATGTGTCTGGGGGTGGGTTCTAACCACCAATCTTTCAGTTAGTAGCTCCAGATGTTATCACTTGTACCACTTGGGATTCAGGACAGACACGTGGGCAAGAAAATGCTTTCAGGGTTCCCCCATAAGCTTCTCTCTTTCTGTTTTTTCCCTGTGACCTGCAGCTCTTGGACGGGCTCTTTCAGTCACATCCTGCCCAAATGGAGGCACAAAATGGACTAACACTATCCCCTGAATTGTTCACTGCCCTAGTTGTCTGGTAAGTTATGTTTCCAAAATGGCACAGGCCCACGTTTTAAAAATTTTTCCCCGTTTCATCTTCACATAGAAGAATTCGTCAGCTCCCTTGAATGCTGTGATATAAAAATGATAAAGGATAATAAACCAATTTGTATCTAAGGAAGTCATGCTTGTGGGCTTCATGCACTCATCTTTAGTCCTAAAGCAAGAAAACGTTTTTCAAGACCACAATGAGCATTTTGTTAAAACTTTCAAATGCTATTTAACAATTCTTCTTCATTGGTAGCATTTTCTAGTTCGTAAGGCCAGTAAATAGCCCCTCTGGGTATATAAATATACTGAATAAATAAGTCACTCAGGAAGTTTTAGCCTGATCTCCTTTTGTGAATTTTGTCGGCATATTCTATACTCATTTTAGTCTGAAAATTTCCCTGTGTTTTAAAGTCGGATAAGCTTTCCCCCCCTTGGACTGAGGGACATTAAAATACATTTGACTTCCATATTTTCACCTGAAGAAAAGACACAGTGATATCCAGGGAGAAGAGTTTGAAACAAATTTACTATGTATCTCTGTCTTCTAAGATTCAATGTATATGGAATATAGGTGCCCACTAGTACATTCAACCTCAAGTCTAGAAACACCACCTTGGGTCCGATGGTGATGTACACAAGAAACCTCTTCTCTCCTTTCATCCCATTTTGCCTCTCACGGTTCAGGCAACTGGTCACCCACAGCACTCGGGCACAATTTGGTTTTGTGGTGAGGGTATGTGTGGCAGTCATGCACCTTGGTGTCAATTTCATGGTTGGGAGTGTAGGGGTGGAGTCTAGCCTGTCAATCTGGAGAGAGCCAATGAGACCTCTGTGTGGGTTTGGTTTTCTCTGAGAATTGTGGGAAATCTCGTGATTTTTCCCCCATGGAGGTGAGAAACTATGTGCTCAGTCTCTTGGACATGCTCTACTGACAATACACAAGGCTGATTCCCTGTGAGCCATCCTGGAGGAGGAGCCTGTGTGAGCTAAGGAATGTAAATTATATCATCCAAATCTGAAAGAGGGAATGCTATCAGAGTTTCATAATATGAGAAAAATAAAAAGTCCAGAAGTAGATCCAGCTATCACTAGGGACATGGGTTTCTTTTCTCCCTCCATTCTGCTCTGACTTCCATCTTGAAGATGCAATATACAATATCTCCCAGCATCATGCCCAACTTCTTAGGAAGAATGAATTGAAAAGGATTTACCTGTTCCAGTTTGTCCCTTTCCCTCTGGAATGCAACAGATTTTAGAGAAGCCTCAAGTTGTAGACATCTATTTATATTTCAATAGACCTGGGTTAGTGAATATTAGCTGCTAAGGAGTCTGGGAGGCCCAGATCTTCAACTGAACACATTGAAGGCAGCCTCTATACCACACTCCTGTTAAAGGACTCCTGGTGGTGTGACGTGTTAGGTGTTGGGCTGCTAACTACCACCAGTGACTCCACGGGAGGAAGTTTCTCCTCCCTTAAAGAATTACAGTCTCAGAAACCCACAAGGGCAACTCTACCCTGTCTCTGGGGGAGTGAGTGTGAGTCAATGATCAAATGGAGAAGGTTGTTGTTTTTAGGTGCCACTGAGTCAGCTCAAACCCACAGTGACACTAGGCACAACTGAGTGAAACACTGCAGGGTCCTGCACTGTCCTTCCAAGTATTCCTCTGTCTGAGCCCATCGGTGTAGCCACTGTGCCTGTCCATCTCCTCGAGGGCCTTGCTCTTTTTCATTGCCCTTCTACTTTATAAACAGAGACCTTGGGCAGGTAATACGCAGTGTCAGTGGCATAAGCGAGGAGAATGAATAGCAGTAGTCATTGAATCAATTCCGACCCATGATGACCTCAACAGTGCAGAGTCAAATTGTTCCATCAGTTTCACCCTCCCCCCACTAAAGACCACGATTGTTCTATGTGTCACTAAATAAGTGATGCTTTGGCAATGTGCCTCAATTACATGGAAATCATTGGGGACACATTGTCTTCACTATCCGTACATTCAAAGTTATTTTAAAGTGGTTTAGCAAAAGAGATTACCTTTTGTTCATGCCAGTACCCGACATGGTATCCAGTGCCTTTTTGCCAGCTCCCAATGTTTTGGATTTAAATCAACTGTGGTGGAGACCAGGAGCCCTGGTGTCATTCTGGTTATAAGATGGACTGCTAGCTGCCAGGTCAGCAGTTTGAAACCACCAGTCACTCTGAGGGAGAAAGATGAGCCATTCTATTCCCATACCGATTTACATTCTTAGAAACCCCCAGGGACTGTTACGTTGTTGTTATGTGTCAGAATTGACTCCGTGGCACTGAGTAGTAGTAGGAGTGGTGGAGACCTGGACACATAGCAGATTGCATTCACCACCAAGCCAATGGCCTGGTCAGAACTCGGAAACCAAGAACACAAAGTAGCCCCTTGGACCTGAGCCACACTTATGCTTTCTGGAGAGGGTAGGCATGGGAAATGTTATAGAACAGACAGTGCCCCAAAGAGAAGAGTTAAGAATGGGGAAAATCACAGTCCTTTTTCCATGCCCACTTTTCTGTTTGCTATCTTGTGCCCTTAAGAGGGCGGGAAGGTTTCACTCCTCTGTCCATACCTCCCTGCCACAGATGTATGGCACCCTCTTCTGATCTAGAACCTGACCTACAATAGATTAAGCAGACTTGAATGAGATGGAGATCAAAGGTTGCCAGCCCAGAGCCCAGACTGCAGTCTCCTTCTCCCTTTCCCTCCAGACTCAGAGTGTCTTTGCAGAAACGGAGAGGGTCTCTCGTTTCTGTAGCCTTAACACAGAACCACAAGCATGCGATGTATTATACATGCTGTTGTTTCACGTGAGCCTATAAAATCAGCACACCCTAAGGGGCATAAGTAACCTTGTCTCCTGCCACCAAAGAAGCGAAGGAGAGCAAAAATGCTTTAGTGGTTTGAGCCAGATCAATATTGAACTCTCAGGCAGGAAATTGTGGTGCTCTCACCCAGAAAGCTACTCAGACATTGCCCCCACCAGACGTGGAGCCAGACATCCTGACAGAGGCTAACGTAATGGCTCATAAGCGGCGAGCGGCCCCTCAATTGCCGGCAAAATGCTCCCACAAATATCCCAAATGCAGAAGCCCCTTTGCAAAGATGAAAAGGCCCCAAATTATCTCCAAACAAGTTTAGTCTCCAGATTTAGTCCAATGACATCCCAGGAGACTAAGAGAGCATGCAAAGGCGAGGTTGGAATCATTGTTTAGTTCTTTGGAAGGCGGGCCGGGCCTGATTGGCAATATAAAAAGCTAATCAGTACCAGATTCAGAATTCAGAAACATCTTAAGCTGCTTAAGTAATGGTTTCAAACTAGAGAAATTAAATCTAACGGAGGTAAATGGAAGGATTTGGGTATGAGGACCAAGAAACAGAAGTTCCTGGGTGGCAAAAATGGCTAAGTGACTATTAGCCACAAGACTGATTAGAGCTCATCCAGTGACACCTGGGAATAAAGGCCTGGTGATTGACTTCTGAAGGACACAGGCTTGAGAACCCTTGTTGGGGGTGGGGGTGGGGGTGGGCAGCTCGGCTTAGTGAGTATTGAGCTTATGCTAAGGATGAGGAAGTTTTGTTGTTGTTGTTTTTACACGAGGATGGTTGCTGACCTACTCTGGCTACAGGAAGGAGAAGGAGAATTTAATCCCATGCCAGCCAGGTTAGGTTGCCACAAGGCAGACACTAGATGTGCCTCCACCCTCCATTTTTCTGTGCTTTGTTCCATTGCCTCAAATCCTTGCGGAAGGTGAACATTACACAGGGAAGGCAGAAGGAGAACTGATGCATTTGAACTGTGGTCCTGGGGAAGAATATGGAAAGTGCCATGGAGTGCTAAAAGGACAAATCTGTCTGTCTTGGAAGAAGGACAGCCAGAGTGCTCCTTGAAGGTAAGGATGGCAAGACGTCATCTGACATGCTTAGGACATGTTGTCAGGAGGCCCTAGTCCCTGGAGAAGAACCTCATGCTTGGTCTAGGGGAGAAGCATCAAAGGTTTTGAACAAGATGGATGGAGACCATGACTGCAACAATGGGCTCAAGCCCAGGAACAATCGCAAGGTTGGCACCGGACCTCGCAATGTTTCGTTCTGTTGTGTAGAAGGTCACTATGGGTGGTAGTCGACTCTCTGGCACACCTAGCAACAAACAACATTGCAACACCAGCTGTTCCTCCCACAATGCTCTACTTTCGGCTGGATTCAATTACTCATTACAATGGCCACCCAGAACCTGCAGATAGTGCTCACAATTATGGGGGTGTATTAGAAAAGTTGACAGGTTATCTCACAAACCAGCATCAGAAACCATTCAGGATACAGTCAATGGTCCACAGGCACTCCTCTCCTCAGCCAGCAGCCAGTCTCTCTCTCTGGTTCTCATTCTTTCAGCGATGTGGTCCCTACGCCTCAGCCTCCTTGATCCAGGAAATCCCTCGTTACTCTCCCTCACAGTCTCATAGTCTGTTTGCAGCTCCTCTGTCCTGTCTCAAGGCTTCCTTGCCTGGGCCTCTGCTGTGGGTCTCTGCCACCTTAGGCAGAGATCACAAACATGCTCAGCTAGTGGCTCTTCTTCTGCGATGGTCCCCGGAATTGTCATCTGCTTCTGAGATGCCTCATTCTTATAGCCAGGAGCTGGCAAGGCCAACCAATCGGTGAGTTAGAGTTTTCTACCAAGTGTTTGCATGATCGCATCCTATCATTTGGTGGGAGGTATAGAGATATGGGTAGAATGTACACATAAAATGTTGAAATGGCACATGTTTTACATATATCATTTATATATATTCTACATATATATATCTACACTACAATTGAAAATGAAAGGCAATATAGTTCAAGAACCATCCTAAGCAAAGGGCATCAGAATCACATCAGATGGCTTGGGGCTAGATCCAGAATCATTTTGAAGAAATTACAGGAAAACATAAAATGTAACATTCCATGTCATTGAAGGTGTTCAATTATGGATCCAATGACACCAAGTGTTATGTCATCTGCATCATGGGAGAAATACTAACTAGCATGTACAAAAACTATTTCAGCACCAGGATTGGTGGAAGCCTAAGTAACAACCTCCAACATGCAGATGACAACCTTGTTGCTGAAAGGGAAGAGGGCTTGAAGCACTTGCTGATGAAGATCAAGGATTGTGGCCTTCAATGTGCATGATCACTCAGTGTAAGGAAAATCCAAACCCTGACAACTAGACCAATAGGTGGGCATCATGAAAAATTTAGAACAGATTAAAGTTGTTTAGTATTTAATCTTGCTTCTATCCATAATCATTCCTCTTTGTGGCAGTGATCTGGAGAGCAAATGACCCATTGCTTTAGGTGAATCTGCTGCACAAGACCTCTTTACAGTTTTAAAATGCAAGGTTAGGACTTTGAGGTATAAGGTGTGCCTCACCAACGCCATGGTATTTTCAATCATGTTACCTGCATGGGCAAGTTGGGCATCAAATGAGTACGACCAGAGGAGAATGGATGCATTAGAATTATGGTTCTGGCAAAAAATATGGAAAGTTCCATGGACTGCTAAAAGAACCTATAACTCAATCTTGGAAGAAGTACAAATAGAATGCTCCTTAGAAGCAAAGATCATGAGTCATCAGCCCATGTATTTTATACATCCTACCACGAGAGACAAGTGCCTGGAGAAGTACACCCTGCTTGGTAAAGTCAAGGGACAATGGAAACCAGAGGACCCAGAGCAAGATGGACTGACTCTGTGGCTTCAATGATGGGGTCACACATAATGGAAGAAGGAACAGGGTTGGGCATTCTTTCTTTCTATTGTACAGGGGTGGCTATGAGTCAGTCAGTCCTGACTTGACATCATCCAACAACAGCAAAGAGGTTGTTTAGAAGTGCAGAAATCACAAGGCCAGTGAGATGGAGTCCTAGTCTGTATTAATATTAATAATTGATTTCTTCCTAAGTTATCCATCGATTCAGCTTGTCTGTATATATTTTAGACGTACTATCAGGCGAGTTCAGTTGGTGGGAAAGTGCATCCTATTTAGTGTGCTAGAGGGCTGGTGAATAAAAGGGAATGCCCTGAAGGACACGAATTGGCACGGTGGCTGCAATGATGGGCTTAAACATAACCATCTTTGTGAAGATGGTGTAGAGCTGGGCAGTGTTTCATTCTGTTGCACACAGAGTCTCTGAGGCCAGACCCACTCTTACAATAATGACATATTCATCATAATTATAGCATAATAAAAATTTATCCTTGCTAAATGATTGACTGGTGAGTTCTTTCTGTCTGATCAGAAAAACTAATTCCATGTTACACAAACTGTTCAAGACAGGAAAAAAGGACGTTTCCCCCTTTATTTTATTTTTGTTTTTTTATTTTTATCATCAAATTTATTTTGTGAACCTAGCATCAAGCTGATATTACAGCTTGACCAAAAAACTCAAAAATGAAAATTATGGTCTAAATTTATTATTAATATACATGCAATAAAATAATAAGAGAGAAAATAAACTTTAATTGTATATTAAGAGAATAAATCACCCATAGAATTGTCCCAGGAATATAAGGACAATTTAATATTAGCAAACATATTAATATAATGTATCATATCACTATGAAAAATAGGAAAAATCACATGACTATTGTAATAGATGCTGAAAAGGAAATTGGTAATTCAATAGCTAACTTTGATTTTAAAAATAGTTTTAAAAGAAACGAAAACCTAGTATGGCATTAATAACCTTATTAGTCTCAGAACAGCAATATTTAGCTAGTTACTTTTATATACCCAGGGGATCATTGTTAACCTTGTTTTGGAAGTTCCAGAAAACCCAAATCAAAACAAAACCCCATACAACAAAAACAAAAGAGATTTAATAGAAGTATATGTATGCCAGAAAGGAAGAAACTCAAAAGAATCAATGAAAAAGTATTGTAATGACCATAATGAGATTTCAACATAGTGTCTGAGTGGAAAACAAATGAAAAAAGCTGAAGTAGATTTACTCGATAACAGAAAGACTCGAGAGATTACAGAGCAAAAAATCCACTTAAAGTAGAAAAAAATAAAACTAAACCACTCACGCTGACTGTCACGGAGTCAAGACCAACTCATGGGCCAGGGTAGAACTGCCCCTGCGGGTTTCTCGGACTGTGACTCTTTATGGGAGTAGAAAGGCCAACTTTCTCATGTGGAGCAGATGATGGTTTTGAACTTTCAGGCTTGAGATATAAATGAAGTGAAAGACTGTTATCCTATTTGGTAGAAATTTTAAATATTTAAACATTTAGGTTCTTTTCTAATTAATATTTACATTTATCATAATGACAATACTCACAAGTATTGGATTTTGGGGGGTAACTTAATGACACGATCCTCAAGTTCATATGGGTGAGAAGGTAAGAAGGGCTTAGAAAATATTGAATGGAAAAGGAAGCATTAGAAGAGTGTTGCCCTAACAAAAGCGTACTACAATGCTTCAATAATGGAAGCATGGTGATCCATTGAGAATGAGGTACTATAGGAACAAACACTCAAGAAATGAAATATATTAGCAGGTTCTATGTTTGGTGAGTGGGGAAATCAGTTTCATGCTATATGTCATTAGATTTTATAGAAATTCAACTCGTGCAGAAATGCAGAAGACACTAAGTGACCATGTACCTGATCTTTGGATGGGAAAAGACTTCATATAGAGGTCCAAATATAACCATAGTAATCTCAAAGGGAAGACAGATTTTACGTCACAAAGCCATTAGGTAAAAATTTATTAGGTAAAAAATTATGAAAAATTGAAATGACAAATGGCAAGATGTGATTTCTCTCCATAAATATGATACCATCTTATCACTAATTTGTGAAAACAATCACAAGGAATTCTACAAGAACCAGAGGGGGAAACTGGCACAAGGCCTGAGCAACTTCCAAAATAAAAAAAAAGGAAGATGAATGAGTCATAAAGTGAAAAAATGAATCAGCCTCACTGGAAATCAAAGTAATGGCTGTGGAATCAGTCAATGTTATTTCACTTTAGCAAGGTTTCACTTGAACAAGGATTTACATTTTAAAAGAATGAAAATGCTCATTGCTGGCAAAGGTATGGTGAGAGACCCTTTCACATCCTCCTGAAATGCTTGTAGAGTGGTACAGTCTTTCTAGAAAGCATGGTATCTTAAAACTCTAAAAATGTTCTTGTTGTTTAAAAAAGTGATCCCTTTTCTGGGAGTAATCCAAAATGTAGATAAAGACTGAAGTACAGAGATATTGATCGCAGTGTCCGCTAGGAGAACAAAGAAAGGAAGCATTATAAATGTTCAATAACAAGGGATGAGTTAAGCAAATTTGGGGACATCCACATGACAGGAACATTAAAATATGTTTATAGAGGTTTTTAAAAAAAGACTTAGGGAAATGCTTATCATGTAAAATGCAAGGGATAAATTTACACACACACACACACACACACACACACACATGAATGCATGCACATGCACCATACCCACAGAATATGCTCAAGACACCTGAAAGTATATAGACAATTATCAGAGCAGTGCCAACTTCCCTATGTTTTTATAAATCCAATAATGAATAGAAATTTCTTTCATCACTAGGAAGAAGTTTCTATGTAACATTTGAGATGCCTATAAAAATCAGGACTCTCTCTTTTTTATTTTTGGGACTATGTCTTGGAAGAGGTACAGCCAGAATAGAGGCAAGAATGGTGAGATTTTATCTCATGAACTCTGGACAGATTGTCAGCAGAGACCACTCCAAGGAGGACATCATGTGTGGTAAAGTAGAGGGGCGGTGAAAAAGGAGAAGACCCTTGAAAAGATGGATTGACACAGTGGCTACAACAATGGGCTCAAACATAAGAACAATTATGAGCACGGTGCAGGAAGGAACAATGTTTCTTTCTGTTACAAATAGAGTCATTATGACTTAATGGCAATGACTTAATGGCAATGACTCAATGGCACTTAATGATAAGAACAACATAGAAATTGGGTGAAGAAGTTCAGTCGTCTAAAGAAAATTTTAGTTTGCTCCTTGGAGAAGCAGTAAGAGTTCTGCATAAGCCTGAAGACTTCATCACAAGTCACAAACATGTTAGCTAAAGTCACTAGGGGAAATTTAGCCCTTTTGCATCTCAGTTTTATACTTAATAAAATGAGGATGATAATTGGGCCTTATAGGGCTGTTGTAAGGATTACATGAACTAATATAGGAAAAACCTAACCCAGTCCATATTGCTATCATTAATTTTACTATCATTGATGAGAACAACCTAAGGACAATGTTTAAGGTGCTGAGAGGAGGCAGATATAGAAACCATGCTCATAATCTTCGGCCCTTAACGTTCTGTGTACACCAACCTGACTTTCACCCACTTGCCTGTGATTGAAGGTACGCAGGCAAGAAATGACAGGGAATGAATACATCTCTCTCCCACATCTGAAAGCAGCCTTCATCCAATGAATGGTGGGATTGGTGGATAAAGACTTTAGCTATCTTTCTCTTCAAACAGGCTAATTGTTGGGTGAATGTACTACTGTGGACTTGAGTCCCAGTTGCCCACAGGAGTAACTTTCTTTCTATAATATCATTTTCTTGGCTATCTTTTTTTTTCTGTCTCACTTCCCCACTCTCCTACTGGGATCACCTCCTTAGTAAAGGATTTGCATAGAAATACGTTTTTTAATGATCTGTTTCTCAGAGAAGCCAAATTAAGATAAAGATGAAGCCTGGTTGACAATAGCTTTCGAAGGAGGCCTGGGGAAACAGAAGCTCATGATAGAGCTACAGAATTAATGGAGAGGTAGTGGGAAATTGTACAGCGCAATGCAAAAAACTGAAGTAGAGTTTCCTGAATGAGGTAGGAGGAAACGACATCAAATGCTATGGAGATGAGATACAAAAAAGAACTGGAAACTGTCCATCCAACTTGGCAACCAGGAGGTGTTAGGTGACCTCTGCCAGCAGATTTTTGGTGTAGTGGTGGAGGAATCCAGATGGCAGTGGGTTGAGGAAGTGCATGGGAGGTGAAAAAGTGTAGGCGGCAAGTGTAGGCTACACATTTAGGAAGTCTGGCTGTGAAGGGAACAAGAGAGGGTGTGGTAACTAGAGGGGCAAAAGGAAACCTTTCATCTCCATCTTTAAGGTGGAGAGACTTAGGCATCCGCTACTTATATAAGAGAAAAAGGGCCAGTTGAAATGTGGCTTAAAATCCCCATCCTTGAGAAAGTGTTTTCACTAGTACACATTCTCCGAGTTTGCCCAAATCCTCATTTTTATCAACTCTGATTACGTACCTACTACCTAGGAAGTGCTATTAAGTATTGAGAAAATGATTATGTGTGAGACATGCGTCATGCTCTCAGAGGCAGTGCGCTCTGGTAAGGAGGTGAGACATCAATGTCTAAGATGTTTCTAAATTCATAAGCCAAGACATGAAGATGATAAAAGGCGAAATACAATTACTAACTGGTTTCGGGGTTTGAGAGCAGACGGGGACACGTGAGGAATGCTTCATGGGTTTGGGTGTAGGCGTCTGCTAAAAATGAAGCTCATTGCCGCCGAGTCAGTTCTGACTCAGAGTGACCCTATTGGACATTGTCGAACTGCTCCCGTGGGTTCCCAACGCATTAATTAAAATTAATTAATTAATTAATTAATTAATTAATCCGTAGAAGTCTCATCTTAGCATGATAGAAATGTCCAACTCTTTTATTGTTCAGCTTAAGGACTTAGGGGGATGTAAGGATAGGCAAGAGCCTAGGTAATTTAACAGAATAATTCCCTGGGGATGAGTTGGAAGGCGGGAATTTAAGATAAAAGGTAGAAGTTGATAAAACAGACCTGCAAGAGATTTTAGTGTTTCACTAAAGATAAAAAAAACGTAGATTTTGTCCACTAGGCAAAGAGGGAGCCACTCAGCATGTGTGACCAGAATGAAAAGCATGTTGTGGAGAAAGTACCACATTTTTCACACCAGTAGGTGCAACTGATCATAAGACGCACTCAGTTTTTAGAGCAGGAAAATAAGAAAAAAATAGTCTGAAGCAAATAGTACCAGTAAACTCAAATGTTCTGGGGCACCATACCTTCGGACCATAAGTCGCACCCTCATTTTCCCCCCACTTTGGGAGAAAAGAAAGTGCGTCTTATGGTCCCCAAAATATAGTAATCTGAAAAAGGTATGCCGCATGGTCTGGAAAAGAAGATAAGAATCAGGAGAGCTGTCCAAGAGGGGGGAAAATTGGAGCCTGGAGGATGAGAAGAAGGGACAGATCTTACAAATTTGACCCTCCACCAGTTGCTGCTGAGTCAATTCCAACATACGAGGAGAAAAGAGCTGTGATTTTTCAGAAGTCGATGGTCACACCATGTCCCAAGGCACCTCTGGATGGCACCCCCAGCATTTGGGTGATTAGCTGAGTGCTCAACAATCTGCACCACCCAAGGGCGCGATTATGGATAGTTGCTGTTGTGACGTATCATAACGTTACTTCTGACTCATGCGGATCCTACGTACAACAAGGCACTGCCTGCTTCGGTGCCATCCTCACAATTGTTCTGTTTGAGCCCACAGTTGTCGCCAGGGTCAATCCGTCTCAGTGGGATCCCCTCTCCTTTTTGTTGTCTTTCTGATTTACCCTTTCTAGGGACTGGTCTATCCTGATAAACATGTCCAAAGTACATGAGACTAAGTCTCGCCATTCTTGCGTCCATGGAGTATTCTGGCTATACTTCAAGGACAGATTTGTTTTTCCTGGTAATCCAGGGTACCTTCAATATTCATCAGGACTGGAATTCAAATGAGTCAAAATTCTTCAGTCTTTTTTATTCAATGTTCAAGTATCACAGACTTATGAGGCAATAGACTGAAAGTGACATCCTTGCTCTGTAACTCTCTAAAGAGGCCTTGTGCAGCAAATTTATCCCATACAATGCATTTGATTTCTTTTTAAAATAGTTTTATTAGCATATATTTCACATAGCATGCCATTTAATCATTTGATCATACTAACAAAATTTATGTACTCATCACTATAATCAATTTCAGAACATTTTTCTTCTCATCTTAATTTTGTTAGTTTCCTATTTTCTCTCATCCTCCCCTGCCTGTAGGCAATTATCAGTCCAGTTACTATTTCTAATAATCTACCTATCCTGAATTTCATGTACAAAAAAATCACAAAAAACAGAAACAGAAAGAAACAAACAATTCAACAACAATGACTAGACAAAACATAGAAAAATCTCAATGAAAATAAAGCATAAAATATTAGAAAGTTAACTTTAAAATGGGTCAGTAGGGAGAATAAATGATAAGATATTCCATTTTAACCTAACTATATCTGTCATTATCTACTTTACAATGCTCTCTGACTGATAACAAGGCTATTCACAGCCCTGCAGTATGATCAGAGGGGATTCACTGGAGATATCTTGCAATAGATTTTGAGCTCCCACTGTCATCCATAGACTTCTGAAAACTGAGTGTTTACAATGTGAACTTTGATACTATACCCTGCTTTGCATTTGGATTTTATTATTTACAATCCTTGGATCACACAGGCAGGTGTGTTGTTCTATGTGGACTTAGTTGATGCGTCACTTAGATGACTATTTATTTGAAGTCCAGTCTTTAAGAGCTCAGATACTTATTCTTTCTGATAGCCATGCACTATCTGATTTCTTCACCATAATTTTCTATACCACCCATATCTTTAGTGAGCTCTTCTTGAGGGTGAGAATTGAGTAGGACCATGCCATGAAAACTAATTGTTCTTATATTGGGGCTAGAATTAAGTGTGAGCCCCCAAATCCATTTACATATCTATGGTTTATGTATGTCTCTGGTTCACTTTAAAGACACAATTATGATTTTATTTTAGAGAATATTATAAATCATCCTCCTACAGGTAATTTTATCTATAGTGTTATTAATTTAGACAATGGTATAAAACTTAAAACACTGTTGAGAAAAGGAAATTATACAATTGTAGGCTGGCTTCAGACCATAATACATGAATTGCTGACTATTACAGATTAAGCTCTTAACTTATGCAAAGAATGGTGGTTGGTGATAGGGGAAAACTTTCAATAACTCATATTCATAAAGTCAAAACCATGCCTACCAGATTAACACACACCATGTGAAAGCAAGGAGGGCGTTAAAGTAGTACATATATGTTAATCCTAGGTCACTCTTTATTGGGCATCCTCAAAGCAAGATATCCAAACCAAAGTCTCATAGCAGCCAATTCCATAGCAGTCACCTGCTTCTTTTCACACTAGGATGTTTAGGCCTTGAGTCCAAGGGAATATGTCAGTTCTTTAAGGTAAAGATCACACACAAGTTTAAGGTAAATGTCAGTTCGCTTAGTGGGAGTTCCACATTGGACTCTTCTGCTGTGACCTATGAAGGATATTGTGCATCTTGAAAGCATAGAACCTAAAATCTCAGTAGTCTACAGCACATTACCTGGGCCACCAAGGGCTTGATAGAAACTAGGTCAAAATTGTCCTATTGAGAACATACTACCAGGTGTTTTCTTTACTTGGGTTCCATGAAAGTATTAAGTGTTCTTCCCCTATGAGAAGCTGATCCTCTTACTTTACTCGCCAACAAAATGTAGTTGACTTCTCAAAAACATCCATGTCTCTGTGTTCACATCTTGACTTGAATTTCCAGTAAGAATTGCCTTATCACTCTGGTAGGAGTTTCTGTTCATTTCATGTGACTTGAGCACAATGTCATAAGGCAGCAACTGAAAGATCTTTTCCCTTTTCCCTCATCTTGAATAGCTGTCCCCTGCTGAGGTGAGGTATCCTCTGTTGAAATGTTTTTAAAGATGTATACATAGAGCGGGTGATATATGGTTCATGGGCACTAGGAAAGCTCTCTACCTTGTTGCTTAGGAGATGACCTGAGGGCAGAAGCCTGCCTTCATGTTGACATTTATCCTTATTCAGTGGTTCTCAATCTGTGAGTTGTGATCCCTTTGGGAGTTGAATGACCCTTTCACAGAATTGCCAGATTCATAACAGTAGCATAATTACAGTTATAAAGTAGCAATGAAAATAATTTTATGATTGGGGGGACATCACAATATGAGAAACTGTATTGAAGGGTCATGGCATTAGGAAGGTTGAGATTCACTGCCTTATATTCTTCTAATACCCTGATGTTTTGTGATGGTCACCTTCCCAGCATGTGGTGAAGAAAGCTGATGGTACCTGGCTATCAAAGGGTAGAATGTCCGGGGTCTTAAAGGCTTGAAGATAAACAGGTGGTCATCTAGCTGAGAAGCAGCAAAGCCCACGTGGAAGAAGTAAATCAGCCTGTATGATCATGAGGTATCGGTGGGATGAGGTATCAAGCATCAAAGACCCAGAACAAAAAATCATATCAATGTGAATGAGTGGGAATGTGGAGTGGAGCTCATGTAGACAATTGGACATACCCTTACAGAAGGGTCACAAGGAAGAGACACTCCAGAGTACAGCATAGCATGGATGAAATATACAGCTTTTCTCTAGTTCTTTAATGCTCTCCATCCCCACTATCATGACCGTAATTCTACCTTACAAATCTGACTAGACCAGAACATGTATACTGCTATAGATAAGAGTCTGCAACACAAGAAAACCAGGACAGATAAATGCCTCAGGACCAGTAGAATAGCAATACCAGGAGGGGAGGTGGAAGATGGGGGAAGAAAGGGGTATCTAATCACAATGATTTACATATAACCCCCTCCCAGGGGGATGTATAACAAAAAAATGGGTGAAGGGAGACATAAGACATGGAAAGAAAATCATAAATTATCCAGGGTTCATGAGGGAGGGAGTGGTGGGAGGAAGGGGAAATGAACTTATAGCTCATGTAGAAAGAAAATGTTTTGAAAATGACAGTGGCAACATATATACAAATGTGTTCGATATAATGGATGTATGTATGGATTATGATAAGAGCTGTATGAGCCATCAATAAAATGATCTTTTAAAAAGACCGAAATAAATGGAAACTTATCCATGCTTATGAATTGTACAATGTAATATTATTACAAAATTAATACTCCTCAAAGTGAACTATTGATTAAATGCAATTCTGATTTTAAAAAAGAAGTGGATTCATACAATGTTTGTCTTTTTGTGATTCACCAACTCCATTTAGCATAATGGTTTCTGGTCTCTCCATGTTACAAGTTGTTTTGTCATTTTGTTTTGTTTTTTTTAGAGAGTCATAGTATTCCATTGTGTCTTTTACCGAGGTTTCTTCTACTTATGAACATTTTGGAATTCTCCGACTTTTTGGTAGCCTGCAATTCTGTCTCTTATTTCTTTGTGGTATATGCCCAGAAAAAGGTATTACTGGGTTGTATGGCATTTCTATTCCTAATAGTTTTAGGTAGCACCATATTGTCTTCTACAATGGCTGTACATATTTGCAAACCTACCAGCAGTATATAAGAGTTCCTCTCTCTGCACCTTCTCCAATATTGGTAGTTCTCTGTTTTGAATTGGGCTATTGTGCATGTCACTGGTTTCTTGACTGCTGCTTCCATGAGAATTGATTGTGGGTACAAGGAAGTTGAAATCTTTGACAGCTTTAGTCTTGCTTCCATTTATCATGAATTCAGTGACTATTGTTGTTTGGTGCCAATGAGTTGGTTCCAATCCATAGCGATCTTAAGTACAATAGAAACACTTCCTGGTCCTGCACCATCCTCCCAAATGTTCCCAATCTTGATCCCATTGTTTCAGCCACTGTGTAAATCCATCTTGTTGAGGGCCTTCCTCCTTTTCATTATCCTGCTACTTTACTGAGCATGATGCCTTTCTCCAGGGATTGCTCTTTCCAGACAATGTATGTCAGACAAAGACCTGCTATTCTTATCTCTAAGGAGCATTCTAGCTGTACTTCTTCCAAGACAAATTTGTTGGTTTTGGAGGAGCAGTTCCTGACACTTTCAATATTGTTCACTAGCATCCAAATTTAAATGCATTGGTCCTTCTTCAGTCATTCAACTGTCACATGCATATGCATTACCAGGCAACTTATTTAATCTTCTTGATTATCAGTTACTTGCCTCCTGCTTCATCATCACTGGAGCCTATGTCATGCTTCAAAAATGGCCTTCTGAAAAGTTCAGCAAATGAAGTAAAAAATGAGTAAATAGATACACATCAAGTGAATGAGATGAGCCTGTAAGTGAATATTACAAGGAAAGAAATCAGAGCAAGGCAGGCCATTTCTAAGAGTGGTTGCCTGGGAAAACTATGTGTGATTTTGTATTTGTATGACATTAAAGAGATGAGTATGGAACTCACTGGAAGCCCACTTCACCCTTTTGGGTAGCTTTGCAGAGAACTAGAGTAGAAGCTCTGAATAAACAAATGTCAGCCTCTAAGTTTGCGAATCTTTCTCTTTCTAATCTCTACAAACATGAACATTTTTTTTGTTGGTTTTTTTTTTTATTTTTGGGGGGCGTGCTTCATTGCCCTCTGGTGGTGGGAGTAGGAGGCCCAGCCTTGCTGCTGGATTTGAAACTCCAACCCAGTGGGACGCATTCCCACGCACAACCACTATGCCACCGGGGCTCAGCCCAAGCATGAACCTTCTCATGGTACACTGCTCCCTAGGACCCCTACTCCCCTTTGTCGGGTACATGGGAGATAGGGTCTGTATTCTGAAAGGCTGTTTATGCAGCCTCATCATGCCTAGTCCAAGTGCATTAATGAGAACTTGGGAGATTGCACACACTCTGATACTTGTACGATGTAAGTCTTCCTTCAAAACACGTGATATATTTATGTCATGTGGACTGTGTTTGTGTCTTAAATATCCAACATTCTACGAGTAGTATGTACTGGTAACTATTGCTGACTACTGCTGAGTCCCTTTGACTCATGGAGACCTTAGGAGAAGAATGAAACATTACTCAGTCATGTGCCATCTCCCAATTATTTCCGTTTGAGTCCACTGTTGCAGTCACTGTATCAGTTCACCTCAATAAGTGTCTTCCTCTTTTCCCCTGACTCTTATTTACCAACATGATGTCTTTCTTCAGGGACAGGTCCCTCCTGATTACATGTCCAAAAGACATGTGACAAAGTTTCATCATCTTCCCTTCTAAGGAGTATGGAGTTTTTTATGTCTTCCAAGAAAGATGCTTTCTTTTTCTCGAAGTCCATGGTATATTCAACATTCCACATAACATGGCCATATACACTGGAGACTCTAAGGGGGAAAGATTTTGAGAGAAATTTCCATTTTAGACATGATCTAGCATGCTGTCATCTGCTGGAAAATAAACACTGATCTGATAGAAATAATATTCTATTTAAATCTACATATAAGTCCTTAAGTCTTTTTGACAAAGCAACTCCACAAAATGTTTTGATAAAAAAGTACTAATTAAATATGAAATTCAGATGAATAAAATCAACTGATACTGCTTTACTGAATTTAAACTTTTTCTTAATTCTTCTTTAGTGAATAGATGCAGAAAGAATGATAGAATTAGAAAATTATCAATTTAAAAATTTAAGTGAAATAGTAGATCTAGAAGCAATGGTAATCCATGAAGGCTAAAATCATTAGGCTGGAGACTATCACTTACTGAATTTTCTCTCAGGTGCTAATGCCCATGTCTAGTCCCCCAAGATTCTAATTTACTTGATCAGGAGAATATGCTGGGCATTTTGATTTTTAAAAATCTGCCCTAATGACCCCATTGGGTATCCAAGGTTAAGAGAAAGACAGATGGAAATCCATAAGGACAGAATTAAGCTAAATTCCCTTGTAGAATCACCCAAGATGGGATAGTGAGACATTAAATGCTTCATGCAGTGAAGCCATAGGATGTTCCTAGCACTTTTTAGAAGTCTTCTTACCAGAAAAGCATTGATTCTAAATGTAATTACATCTCTACATTTATCTATCAGTCTATGAGAACTAGTCTGACCACCAAACCAAATTCACTGGCATAGAATTGATACTGACTAACAGTGACCCTATAGTACCCCTGTGAGTTTCAGAAGCTCTAACTATGGGTACGGAAAGCCCGTCTTTCTCCTGAGCTTTCCGACTACTCACCTTGCAGTTAGTAGCACACTGTGTAATCACTATGCCACCACGGCTTCTCTGGCAGTCTAGTATGTACTATGACAAACATTTATTATGCTTGTTGATTCACAATTCAGTGTTACACTGTAGCTGTATCAGCATTAAAGGAACAACTTAAATGACACCCAAGCAAAGCAATCAACCACATCCCCAGTGTGGGTCATTCCATAAGTCCAAAAAGACCTAGTTTCTCCACAAATGGCATAGTAAAACAAGAAAAGTGGGAATTGGAGTAGAATAAAAGAGTCTTAAGCATAATGGAATTTTTCTACAAACTTTACAAATCCCCTCATATTTGAGTGAATTAATGACTTCATTGAACCTTTATTGATTATTTCTTATGTACCAAAACCCATGTTGGCCACTGTGGAAAATTACCATATTTCCATGCAGATATGTGTGTGTTTCATAGATTTAACAAACCATACAACCTCCTTGAATATTAATTTCCTATACATGCTATTTCCATTATATGTATGTGCGCATAGTTTATGTGGCCATATTATAGTAAAAAATGGGTATAGCTACTTGATAAGGATAAGAAGAAAGAGCCTTAGGTGACATAATAACTAAATCCAAATGTGTAGACCTTACTGGATCCTATGTCACAAATCCTCTCTTCTTCCTTTAGAGATTCTCTCTACTTTTCTCAGTTGACCTGTAGGAAAGTACATACAGGGCCCCTTACCAAGTGGCTTCTGTTAGATTTGGTCAATTGGGATTCGCAGCAGGAACTCAAAGGGAGGATTTGGGAGGGCATCTTGATCTGCCTGGATCATCTGAAAGTCAGAGGGACGCCTTTTTCTGTACTCTTCCTTTCCAGGTTCAGTCACCTTGACCTTGTCCTACTTATTTCTCCAGGTCATGGGGTGGTAAGAGCTCTATTGTTACTAGCTGAGTGTCCCCTACAGTTGTTTGTGTTTACTCTATCTTCCTCTCAAATCTTTGTAAATAGTGTCTATAAATAAACCCTTGAATTATCTTAGGTCCCTCAGTGGCACATTTTGTACTACACTACTACTTCCAACCCAGTCAATGGAGCCTCTGAATAAAGGATTGACAATCTCTTCCAGTTAAGATGATAGTCAAGAAACCATAGTTGTTCAACTCTGTAACACATAGTGGCACCATGGGTGATAACTGACCTCGTGTTAACGAATCTTGCTGTTTTCTAATCTTAATATGAGCACAGTGCTTTCTGCTGGGACTGATACAGATTTTCACCAGATAAAACCAAATATCCTTTGAGGTGATGGAGAAAATTTGGCTATGGAATAAACTAAAAAAGCTATGAAGGACTTAATGTAAATTTTGTGAGGTGTGTGAGTGGCAGAGATTTGATGAAAATCCTTAACTATTGGAGATAGTGAAATGTTTATTGGTGAAATGGTATATTTAGGATTTTTTTCCCCAAGTGCTCCAATGGAGAGCTGGGCAGGGGCATTGGCATTGGAAGGAAGAAATGAATGGAGGGGTAGGTGAAGCAAGATTTTTAAAATATCGAGAATGTAGACAGGGTGATGACGATGCGTTATCCTATTCACCCAGATTTTGTGCAGGATCGAAAATTTGTGGAATAATATGTTAACACAGGACAACTGCTCATTTTAATTTTAGTCCAAAATGAGAGCAGGATTATAATGTTTCATTGAGGGAGAAAGCTAGGTACACACAATCTGAATTTTCTATAAATTAAGATTTTTAAAGGTGTGTGTAAAGCATTGCAACACAGAGATTGCCTTTCTACATTGCATTCATTCCTGCAGAGAAAAACTGATGAGAAAAATGTCCTCCTCGTATACACTATCTGGATATAAGTGTTCTACTTTTCAATAGGCAGGGAGTTACCAAATGAATTCTGTCACTATTGGAGAACACAATCTGCTGGGGGAAGGGAGGGGGGGCGCTGGAAGAGACAGGGAGAGGAGCCAGTGGCCAGAGATGCAAGGCTTGGGGGTTCCTGCTTTCCTCATCTTTTATGCTTAGTAGTTGATTTGCAATCCCAATGAGCAAATCTGTTATTGTGGGGCTTCCTTTTTGTTTTGTTTTGGATGGCTTCTTTGGAGGCAATAAATAGTAGGAAGGGAGCAAGCTTATGCACACAGCTCATCCATTATTTATAATCCTTTCAGGAGATCTAGTTGCTCCTGGGGCTGCTTAGGAAGCAAACACTACTATGTTTTTTCGACAAATGTCACCCTAACCAAAGGAAGAGGGGGTAGGGTAGGTTCAGCTTTGGTAGTGTTTTTGCTTCTCCAGTATCATAGAAAAGAAATTGTAAATGTTTGTGAAGCATGGAGGAATGCAAATCAAAATTCGTGCATATTCACCAGTAAATTTATTTCCCTTTTACACAGACTAAGTAGCAGGTAGGAGTAAGAAAAATCTGAATTCAGTTGTTAACTCAAAACAAGCACCAAACTTAAAGAAATGTCAAAGTACAATGCCTGTTGGATTAATTAATAAGTGATGCTTTGCTTTTATAAAGTAATAAAAAGGGCTGGCAAGGATACATTTACATTAAAATATTTCCTGGCATGATATTCTTCACTCTGGACCCCTCTCCTCTTTAGTAAGCATGTTTTGTTGATAGTGCTGCTAATTGATAGTTACTGGATATAACCACAAGATAGACTAGGAAGGGAAAGTTGAAGCTTGTTTATGAAATAGAAAATGATGCTCTTATAAATATATCTTTGGAACAAGAACCTCAATTCACCAAGATAAAATGAAATGTTTTCCCTATAAGTCATAGTAAACAGTGGCAATAAGGAATGACTTTGGAGGGGGAAGGTATGAGTTGATTCAAGGACATTTAAAAACATTCTTACCCCCTCGAAGTGATTCTAAAGAATTTCATTATCTCCCAATTATTCTTCTATTTTCATATGTTGACCAGCATATCAGAATGGATTTGGTGAGGTTTGTAGTATACAGGAGTGACTGGATGTGGGTTCAACTCCTGACTCCACCACTAAAGGGCCAGATCATAGTTGATGAGCTACAGGAACTTTCATAGTATGCATTTTTCCCACTAGGTAAGCCTCAGAGCAACTCACTCTCAGTGCACCCAGTGGTGTTGCCTGGGAAGGTTCTCTCTGGTCATAGCGAATTTTTTCATAAAAACCTTTTCACTTGAACTTCCTTTTTCATGATTACTGATTTAAGAGAACAGCGTGCAACTGTGAGATTCTGTTTTCTGGTTGGGAAAACCGTCACAGAAAGTATTGTGATGCTGAACACAGCTTACACAGACAGCGCTATGGGAAACAACTCAAGTATATGAGTGGTTTTCTCATTTCAAAAGAGGAGAAATGTTGATTGTTGTCTTCTTCTGGACATCCGTCAACTTCCCAAATTGACGAAAATGTCAACTCATAGTGGTAGTGCATTTGAAGTTAGTCAGTTCCACCAGATCAGACTGTTAACCAAGCTTTCTCTTTACAGGTTCAGAACAGATTGTGTAATTGTGTGTGATAAAAAAGGCCTGGCTTGTGGCAGGCAGGGGGCTGGTTTTCCCACCACAGCAATGCTTCTGCTCACTCAGCCACCTCAGTGTCCCAGTTTGGGGTTAAAAACAGCATGCCTTTCTTGCCTCATGCAAGACTCACCTAACCTGACTCATCTAACCTCACTATGTGCAGCTTCTTTTTGTTTCTGTGAATGCAGAGGAACATGAAATAACAGTGATTGGAGCCTATAGAAGAGGTGAAATTAAAAAAATGAGGGAGGTGCCATCAGCCATCCAAATGGATAAGTTTGAAAAATGCTTCCAAGAATGGAATTTCAGATTTAATAAATATATTAAGTGCAGTGGAGAGTACTTTGAAATTGATAAGTTTGTTTTGTTAAAAATATTAAATATATAACTTTGTGGGTGGGGGCAGGAATGATACAAATTCTGTTTGGGGGGATTCCCCTCTTGTACTTGCCAGCATGATTGAGAAGAGATGTTTTTGACACAATATCTGTGTCCTTAACATTTTGTAACTAATAAACTTGTTGTGTTAGTCTGGGTACACTAGAAGAACAAATTTCATAGGCACACATATAGATATAAGGAAAAGGTTTATATACAAGAGGGACAGGATATTGAGCCCAGTCCAGTTCAGAGTCATAAGTCAGATATTAACCCATTTGCCCAAAATCAGTCTATAAAGTCTCCTTCTGACTCACGAAGTCACAGGTCAGTGGGTGCAGAATCCCAGCGCTGGCAGGGGTTTCCGCATAGCTCCCCACTTCCAGGGCTCAGGGTCCATCAAGAGCAGAAGCAACTCATCGCTGACAGAGGTCTCCATGTGGCCGCCCCAGCTTCAGAGGTCTGGCTCTATCAGGGCAAAGCCGTGCGTTCTCTCCACCAGCTCCTCCAGCTTCTCGGACTCTGCCATCTTCTCTTGTCCATGATTGATGATGTCTGAGACTAACTCCCAACAACTGGGGAAGATAGCTTCTCATCTTCATGAGGGAAATATCATGAGCTTTTCCAGAAGTCTCAGGAGAAAGCCATGCCCACATGGAAGCCTCATTGGCTACTCAATGGCTATCTCCAGATTAACGGGCTAGATTCCACTCCTACATTTCTATCATAAAATTAACATAAGTACATGACTGCCACACTTGTCTCATTAACCCCTTAATTGTATTGTCTGTGAGTAGGTTGTCCATTGCAATGGGTTATTTGAACACAGTTGGAAAGTGTAGTGCTATGGGAGGTCCAGTTGGTGTCAGAATAGTTTAAAAGAAGGAGAGGGGGAGGAAACATATTTGACTTCAGCCTTACTGTAGTCATCATCATGGGGTAGATATGGATTTGCATTCTTCTCCCTTTTGTAGCTGGAGGTTAGACAGAGTTTCCACATCATTTCCTCAGGATGTTAAAAGGGTTGTTGGGAGGATTAAATAAAACACCTAACTGAGAATACTGCACCTTCTCCTCAATGACCGACTGTTTTATTTGCCATTGAGGACTCTAGCCAAAATAGGCACTATCCAACTATATTTCCCCACTAGCAACATATGTCTGGTAGTAATGAACTCTGAAGTGTGAGGTGAGAATAACGCCGACTGTGATGATTACAGTTTTGTGCCAACTTAGTTCGACCATGATTCTCAGTGGTTTGGTGATTATGTACTGATGCAATTTGGCTGCTATTTAACAACGCATTCTCTATTTTGTGATCTGATGTGGTCATCCTCCATTTTTGCTCAACACCACATTTTGGAACCTAACCATATGAGAAAGTAAGGACAGGGTGTACTTGACACATGGTAAGTATTAGAACAAAACTACTACTTGACAATGATAAGCTTTCAGATCCTCATGAAAGGACACAATGCAGAATGGAATGAACTGGGCCAAGTACTTCAAATAGTTGGCTATCTAGTTTTCCGCAACAGATGATTATTAGTCTATCAATTTAAGTGGTTTCTAGAACAAACTGGAGGTTGGTAAATAGTAACCAAAAAAAAGCAAGAGAAGAGGCCAATGAGAACTATCAGTATGTCAATACTAGTAACACTTCTGGAGGCTGCTCCCATGAAGAGATCTGCTTGCTCTAAAAAAAAAGTAGCACTGATTTTGAAGTTTCTCAGTAGCACATTTAAGTTTTTTCTTGTTTTTGGCATTAAGAATTATAGAAGCTCATCAATTCAGTTAGTCATCACTTGGGATCAGCAGCTACTTCAAATGTAAGGTTTAATAGCCCAAATCATAAACACTCAGACTGAATCTGAATCAGGGATGATGTCATCTGAAAAACTTTAAGTGTCCCGCTGTCATTATGGTGTTGCATTCAAAAGAGGTTAACATTGAATCAAGTTATATTAAGATTTAAGTACAGACCCAAAGTGAAGTCAGAACTACATTAATTTACAAATCCCATATTCACGCTTCCTTTTACCATTAGGACCAAGCCATGATTCAGAAGTAGTTAACTGATGAGTCACCTGCTGCTGGCATTTGGATCGGTCAGAGTGCCCTGAGTGGGTTTAAGAGACAGAGACAAAGACAAAGAGGTTGAGAGCTTTATTTGTGTGACATGTCAGGGTTCCATGGTTTAGGCTTCCTAGCTTCAAAAGTCAGGAGAAGGGCCTTACAAGTAAATCACTGGTTCTCAGAAGACTAAACTTCCAACTGTCCTTTAATTGAACGTTTATGTACCCAAGGGGTGTAGCACAGTCTCCAGACTTTGAAAAAGATAGGGGCTTTATGGGGGAAAGAAAGAGGTACTACATCCAACAAAAAGGGACAGAAACAACCCAAGACACCATAACTGAAAGTCCTCATGAGGTGATATATCTCACTAGATACTAAAAACCATACAAGCAAGTAAACAAACAAACCTCCCCAAGCCTCGCCTACCTAAAGAATTAGATGATGCCTAGCTACCACTATTGTCTGCCGGATCAGGGTCACAATAGATGGATCTTGATAGAATGGGAGTAAAATGTAGAACAAAGCTTCAATTCTTAAAAAGTGTAGACTTCTTGGATCAGCTCACATTACAAGACTCTCTCTCTGAGACTTTCAATCTGAGATACTCTTTAAACCTTAAATCAAAATTATCCTTTAAGGTGACCTTGTAGCTAAAACAGATTGATTCATAATATAAAGAATATCATCTGTGAATAATGAAGTTCTTTAAAAAATCTATGAGATTCGATGGCTTAGACTTACTTTAAAGGAAATAGAGAAATTATAGTGTTAGAAATGGTACAACCAAAGTGGAATGAATGAGAATGATGACACATTATGAAAAATGTAGCCAATGCCAGTGAACAATTTGTGCAGAATTTTGCTGTGTAAAATTTCACCTTAAACACAATAAAATATTATTTAAGAAAGCTAATATAGATTTTCCTTCTGAGAATTATTTCAATTTTCTCAGCTTCCAGCTTGGAATTCTGCCTTTTTCTTTGATGTTGACTTCCTCTATAGAAGCACACTCTAGACCAGTGGTTCTTAGTCTTCCTAATGCCACGACCCTTTAATGTAGTTCCTCATGTTGTGGTGACCCCCCCAACCATAAAATTATTTTTGTTGCTACTTCATAACTGTGATCTTGCTACTGTTATGAATCATAAGGTAAATATCTGATATGCAAACTGTATTTTCATTGTTATAATTTGAACATAATTAAACATAATTCAAGCAGAGTGATTAATCACAAAGCAATATGTAATTATATATTGTGATATATTTATGAGTTTTCTGATGTTCTTAGGTTACCTCTGTGAAAGGGCCATTTGACCCTCAAAGGGGTCACAGCCCACAGGTTGAGAACTGCTGCTGTAGACTATCTTACCTCTCCCTGGTGTTTCTGTTCTCGAAGATCATCTCCCTGCCTGTCTACACTAACAATGAGCAATGAGCCCCTCCAATTTCTACCCCCAGCCTACCACGACACAAATTGCATTACTCACCAGTTCAGCTTCTCTCTAACATCTGAACATATCTAAAGGTTCTTGGCCTCCATGAATTTTTCCATTCCTCCACAGATTATACTCTGTTATGGATTGAGTTGTCGTCCTCACAATCTGTATCGAGGTCCTGGTTCTTGTTCCTGCTCATGTGATTCTGTTTGGAAATAGTTTCCTTCTTATGATAATTGGGTCATATGTTAATAGGGTGAGCCCTAATGCTAATGACGAGACACATAGGAGAGGAACTCCAAGGAATGTCAAAGAACGCTGCCTTGTTGTTGCTGTTAGATGCCATTGAGTCAGTTCTGATCTATTCCATTCGCCAAAAGAAGTCACATCACTTAACCAAAGGCAAGGGGTGAAAAATAGGCTCGATCTTTATGAAAGCCCAGGCCACTCACTTGTTTTAATATTGGGTTCACCTCTGTTGTATAATGTTAATGGTTTCAAACAATTCTTTATTTCTCACAAGTGTGTGGCTCTGCAGTTACATGACAAAAGGCAGGAAAACGGAAGGGTGAAAAACAGATGCCAGCAACATACTTTACTTCACCTAGAGTTTCTGAGCACGTGGACAATTTGAGTTTAGAGGAGTACTTTGTCGCTAGTAACATCCATGAGCGTTTTGAGTGACATCAATCAGAAAGACAAGGGTGGTGAGACTTTTGTCTCACGTCCCTTCGGACACGTTATCAGGAGAGAGACTAGTCTCTGGAGGAAGATATCATTCTCCATAAAGTGGAGGGGTGGTTCAAACATAAGAACAATAGCGGGGCTGACACAGGACCAGGTAGTGTTTCCTTCTGTTGTAGCTAGATAGGTGTGTTCTGAATCAGAAGTGAAGTGATGGCACCTAACATTCACAAAGCGTTCACTTTTTCCTAATGCTTATGAATTTATTACAACTTTCACACAGGGCACAAGACTTGAAAGTCAAATTTGCTATGTTCAAGTATATGGCACTCATACGAGAGCATGGAGGTATCTCACTTCATATTGCATTCCTTCTATCTCAGCCCTCCTGCTAGGGACCATAAAAGAAATCAGATTCTTTCCCACAGAGGTGGGTATGCATTGAAATCTCAAATATTGTCTCTAAGTTTGAACTGGGAAAATAACCACAGTGGCTTTCCCGTCGACTTTGAAATTTGTCCTGTGTTTAGTCAACTTCCCTCACAGCCATCCGTGTCAAAAATCCAAAGGTTAGGTTTCTTATTTGTAAGTCCATCATTCTAAGCTTCACGAGTCTTTTCTGACACACAGAATAAAAAGCTAAGGAAGCTTAGGTATGGAGAATTGGTGATTTCAACTCCGTGATAAGATGTGATGCAAACTAATGAAAGTACCACCGGAGACCTCTTGTTTTGGCTTTGGCAATTAGATACCTTGTTTCTGGCGGCAATTAAAATTTTGTATATACTGAAGAACATGATTTTCCTTCCCAGTGCTCAAATTTGAAAGTTCCGTGTCCTGCCTGAGGCATGCAAAAGGTGGCCTATGGTGATTAATCTCACGTTAGGATATTCAAATTACCAGGGCAACTGTTCTCCAAGAAACAACTTTCTACATCTCTTGTCTCATCTGCAAATGTGGCAAGAAGATACTTGCTCCCAGAAGCACCCATGTTTTCCCCTTGAGAGGGGCACATCCAAGTGGATTTCAGATAACAGCGGAAGAACATTTGAGCTATCCTTTTGCAGAGAAACAAGCCAAAATACCCACCCCCTCAGATCTCCCTAGAGCTCTTTACTTCTGGAAGATTCATATGACAACAGTAAGAAATTGATGTAATAAAGCTCCTACTTATGTTACATTTACAGCCGAACCTAGGGAGATGGCTAATGGCACTCTAAAAATGGTCATTTTGTCAGGGCTTTGGTGTAGATTACTGATTACACACAGGAAGTGGTGACATCAAAAACCCAGTGACAGAGCACAAACAGCACCTGGCCAAAGGCCCGAGCATGAGCTGGGACATTTGGTACATGGATATATTTGGTTCATTTGCTTCAAACTCCTGGAATCATCAGTCACTAGACAGACGGAGATCTCATCAGCCTTTTATTTTTTTTCAATGCAATATCTAAAAATCTATCCCCACGAGTGTAACTGTGAGGGACCGGCAAGATAAACAATGATGGCAATTCACGAGAGATCTTTTACATTCAATGGGAGTCGGATTTCCATAGAATGGGTGCTGATGATGGGATCAGACACCATGCTTACTGCTCTGTGGACATAAATCTATTGAATCCAACAATAACCCTATGATGGACATGTTTCTGTCCTTCCTATTTTAGGAGGAAGTATAGAGCAAAGTTTAGAATTGGGCAGTTTCTCAGCTCATGTAGTGGCAGCACCAGGACTCATATCTGAGTCTTCCACCTCTCGATCCCAAACCCTTACCCAAGATCCCACAGTGTCAGAAGGGGCTGGGCTCAAGTGCTGAAACTTGACTAGCTGAACTTTGAACAGAGCAGCTTGATTTTGTGGATCTCTGTGTTCACAAAAGCAGTCATTGGATTAGATTAGCTTTTCACAACCTTGGCTACAGATCAGGATCACTTGAGGGTTTTTTAAATAAAATATTTGTTGATTACTTACTGAATACAAAATGTTTCATGGAGTCATTTTGATAATGCAAGCTGTTAATCAGTTCAGCTGCTAACTGAAAGGTTGGAGGTTCAAGTTCACCCAGGGGCGCCTTGTAAGAGAGACCTGGTGAGCTACCTCTGAAAAATCAGTCATTGAAAGGCATGTAGATACGATGCAATTATAAAGAATAATGCTGGGTACACAAAATATCTTATAATGTGGATGAAACTGTAGTACATTATACTAAGAGAAATAAGCTAATCACAAAAGGACACATACAGCAATACTGCAGGACTCCACTTTTATATGAGGGGATGCCCTGCATCTCTCATCCCTACCCCCAACACACACACACACACACACAAACACACACGGCAAGCATCCAGCAGCTCACTCTGAGTTATTGCACCCAGTGGCATCATCTGAGAAGATTCTCTTTGGTCACAGTGAATTTTTTCATGAAAACAGTTTCATTTGAACCTCATTTTTTGTTATGGCTGATTTAAGAGAACGGTGTGCAGCTGTGAAATTTTGTTTCCTGTTTGGGAAAAATGCAAAAGAAACTGTTTTGATATTGAGCAGACCTTATAAGGATAGTGATATTGGAAAAACTCAAGTGTCTGAATGATTTTCTCATTTCAAATGATTTTCTCATTTCAAAAGAGGTGTAATATGATAACAAACATCATTCTGGGCAGCCATCAACTTCCCAAATTGACAAAATATCTACTCATAGCGGTAGTGCATTTAGAGTTTGTCCCACCAGGTCAGACTATTCCTCAAGCTTTCAATTTAGAAGTTCAGGGAAAAAAGTTGTGTACCAGTGTGTGACAAAAGAGGCCTTATTTATGGCAGATGGGGGACTGCTTTTGCCACCACAACAATGGCCCTGATCAGCAGTCATTTCCGTGTGCCAGTTTGCCTCAGCATGCCTCTCTCGCCCCATGCACCTGACTCACTTGACCTTGCTGCATGTGACTTCCTTTGGTCTCCACGAATGAAAAGGGTCATGAAACAACAGCGATTTGAGGACGTAGAACAGGTGAAGAAAAATGAGGGCGGTGCTGCCATCCATCAAAACAGATGAGTTTGAAATAGGTCTCCAAGAAGGAAATTGCAGCTTTGACAAATGTTTTAAGTGTAATAAAGAGTACTTTGAAGGTGATAAGGTTGCTATGTAAAAAAAAATACACAATTTTATGGGGAAATTCAGTATAAGGATAATGGAATCCAGACTTCATTGGTGATTACCAGGGGGTGGGTAGTAAGAGAGAGACGAATTCTTTTGATGATGGGACTTGTTAATTTTGGCGATGGGAACTAAAGGAGCACAGCTCAACTGAGGGAAATGAGGTCGTTAAAAGTACACACACAAATGGATATTCTTTTTTTTTTTTTTTTTGGCATCACTGCTCTCCGGCGGTGGGAGTAGGGGCCCAGCCCCACTGCTGGAATTGAACCTCCGTCCCAGTGGGCCGCAGTCCCGCGCACAACCACTACGCCACCGGGGCCCAGCCCCAAATGAATATTCTTGGTAAATACTAGAAAATATGTAGTTTTGCAAGGAACCAACTAATTCAGTCACTCACTCACTCACTCACTGGCATGAGTCACTGCTCACTCCTAGCGACCCGCTGTGAGTTTCTGAGATGGTAACAGTGGTTTATGGGAATAGAAATCGCAGTCTTTCTCCCGCAGAAATGCTAGTGGTTTCTAATCTCTGACCACGCAGATCTGAGACCAAAGCGTAGCCACTACACCACCAGTTATCAACCTCCACTCCCAAATATGTGTGTAGTTACATATGTACATACATATGCATATATGTTTATGTTGTTGTTAGGTGCCTTTGAGTCAATTCTGACTCATATTAACTCTATATTCATCACAACTACACATTGCTCAATTTGTGCCATTAACATCCTCTTGACATTTTTTAAGTTTGAATCGTTATTGTAGCCACTTTATTAACCCATCTTGTTGAGTGTCTTCTTCTTTTCTATAAACCCTCTACAGACCCTGCAACGATGTCCTTCTCCAGAGTCTGGCCCCTTCTGATACCATGTTCAAAGTACATGAGATGCAGTCTCATTATCCTTGCTTCTAAAGACAATGGATTTCTAAGGATATTGTACTTCTTCCAAGACAGATTAGTTCATTCTTCTGTTAGTCCATGGTATTTTTAATATTCTACCCCAACACCACAACTTAAAGGAATCAATTTTCTGTCTTCCTTATTCATTGTCCAACTTTTTCATGAGTATGAAGTGATTGAAAACATCATGGCTTGGTCAGGTGTACCTTAGTCCTGGGCTTGATATTTCTGTTTATTTTTAACACTAAAAGGAACTCCGGTGGCACTTTGATATTAGTGTTGGACACCCAATCACGATGTCAGTAGTTCAAACCCACAAGCTGCTTCAAGGAAAAAAGATGAGGCTTTCGTCTCTCATTAAGATTTATACTATTGGTGTCCTTATATTAGCTCACTATGAGCCAATCAATTCAGTTTTCCCATGGGAATTATGTAAATAGGCATGTATCTGTGTGTATATAGTTACACATGTGTATATACATTAATATGTATATTCATATGCATGTATATATAACATATATAAAACATACCAACCATAAAGAAGACACAGTTAGAGATGCTTCTTAGAAACTTTCTGATTCTGAAGCCTCACAGGACAAGTCATTCAATGAATCGATATAACATAGTTCACAAAGTTTATATTTTATATACCAGTTTGGTGAGTAGCATCTTTGGTTTTAAAAACTTGCAAGTAGATATCTAAAATAAAACTCTCTGTTTCATTTTTTCTAGAGTGAAAGATAAAGAAAAGAACCAAAGGCTGAGATAAATCAAGTCTATAGAATTAACAGTCTATACCATAGTTTCCCAAAGTGGGTGCTACCATCCTCCAGTGGTGTGTGGAATGATCTAAAGAAATTGCAGGAGTAGATACCTAGACTTTATCCTGGATTCTGGGCTGGAGTACAAAAGGTTTTCATTGCTAGGGAGGTCATGAGGAATTTTTTAAGAGGACAGTAGAAGTTTGGGAATCTATGGTCTACACAAATAATGGCTTCACCTACTGAGGCCAGAAGAACTAGATGGTGCCCAGCTACCACTAACAACTATTTCGATGAGGGCTATCATAGATGGGTCCTTACAGAAGTGGAAGGAAATGTGGAACACAACTTAAATTGGGTTGAAAAATCCAGGTTTACTAGGCGCCTTGAGATTAGAGACCTTCTCAAGTCTCTTGTCCCGAGGTACTCCATAAATACTGAACTGAAGCTACCACCTGGGGGCACTTGTTAGCTATTCGAAAGATTGGCTCATAAAATAAAGATTAGAACCTCAGTGCATACCAAGCACTTTTAGAAAATCATCTATAAGAGACCAAATGGCAGTACCTGGTCACCCAGTAATCAGGGTAAGCTTGGGGCTATTAGTGCTTTATTTTCTGTAGTGAATAATTGGACATTTTCCCTCAACACATCCAAGTTTCTGTTTCTAGGTATAGTTGGCATCAATCTGTCTTCCAACTCCAACCCCCACAGCTCCTTCCTATAGAATCAAAACCTCTTTTCAAATTTTCAATCCCTTATAGGGACAGAGTATCCATTAAACAAGGCAAACCCAAAGAACTTGCTTTTGTTTATTTACTGTCCTTTATACTCTCTACCTCATCAGAAAGTTTCTACTGTTCACTACAGGATGATAAGTAAACATAAGGAAGCCCATGTTTCTCTTACTGTACCAAATGGTCAACAGGGACTCTAAAGCAGTGGTTCTTAACCTTTCTAATGTTGAGACCCTTTAATACAGTTCCTCACATTGTGGTGATTCCCCTCCCCCAGCCATAAAATTATTTTTGTTGTTGATGAAACATACAACTTTCCTCTAGTTCTTTAATGCTTCCTCCCCACCATGATTGTGATCCCAATTCAACCTTACAAATCTGGCTAGACCAAAGGATGTACACTGGTACATCTAGGAACTGCAAACAGAGGGAATCTGGGAAAGAAGATCCCTTCAGGACTAGTGGTGAGAGTGGTGATACTGGGAGGGTGGAGGGAAGGTGGGAAAAAAAGAGGGAATCGATTACAAGGATCTACATATCTGTCTTCCCTAGGGGACAGACAACAGAAAAGTGGGTGAAGGGAGATGTCGGACAATGTAAGACATGATAAAATAATAACAATTTATAACTTATTAAGGGTTCATAGGGGAGGGGGTGGAGAGGGAGGAGAAATGAGCTGATACCAAGGGCTCAAGTAGATAGCAAATGTTTTGAGAATAATGAGAGAAACAAATATACAAGTGTGCTTGACACAATGGATGTATGTATAGATTGTGATAAGAATTGTATGAGCGCCCAATAAAGTGACTGAAAAAAACCCCAGAGAGAAATAGTTATTTTCATTGCTACTTCTTCACTGTTATGAATGGTAATGGAAATGTCTGCTATGCAGGATTCATTTTCATTGTTACAAATGGAACACAATTAAAGCATAGTGATTAATCACAAAACAATATGTAATTATATATTGTGAAATATTTATTTCTAATGGCAAATAAATGAAATTTTGTCTTGAGGCATGATGTAGTATGGGTACTAGTCTTCGTTCCCAGTACTCATAGGTGGGCATATCTGCATGTGGGCAGACCCACCTGGATACGGATAGAGGAGCGGTGTCTTGGTTCCTAAGACCATCAGAAATATGTGTTTTCCAATGGTCTTAGACGACCCCTGTGAAAGAGTTGTTTGACCCTCAAAGAGGTCACGATCTACAGGTTGAGAACTTCTGCTCTAAAGCAAGAGAAAAAGATAAAGGGACATTGAAACCAGATTACTGAAAGTAAAATATCCAGAAGAGAATTGTTAAGAATGTTGACAGATTCTGAAAAATGTAACCAAGGTCTCTGAACAACATGTGTAGTACTGGTTAAATGGGAACCAAATTGATTGTGCAAACCACCACAAAACCCTCTGGCGTCTATTCTACTCTGACACACATGGAATACCCATGAATTGAAGCTGACTCATCAGCCACTGCTTTAAGTGCTTTATATAATGTACTGACTCAGTCAATTCTTTCAATAGGGCACTGAGGTCTCCCTGAAGAACTGAAAATTACCAGATCTCGGAGGCATGGGTGGAGGGGTGTCACAGAATTGAGGCTGGGGAATTCGTTAACTTGCCTACATGACAAATCTCCTTAGATGTTGCCTGTTCCAGGCCTGGATATTTTCAGTGGTCAATCTTGGGCTTTGATTCTCTCACACATTTGCTGACTCTTGGCTAGGACCCCGGTCTGTAGGTGCTGTCCCTGCTATTCATCCTCCCCATCGTTTCATATATTCTCTTTCTAGAAGGTGGACCACATCTCCTGGTGACTCCAGGTATATCAGAGTTAGACTTTCCTCCAGAGAATTTTCCTTGGATTTTCAGAAGTTGATTGCCAGGCCTTTCTTTTGAAATGCTTTCGGATGGCTTGAACCTCCAATCTTGTGCTCAGCAGTTGAGTGCTTCATTGCTTGTGCCTTCCAGGAACCCCTGTGCTTTGAGAGCTTTCTGGCTGTTTCTGAGTCCTGAATACGATGCATGACACACTTCATCTGGCCACTTCCCTAATCTCATTTCCTGTTAGTACCCCTATCTCCTCTTGGTTCATGCAAAATGTCAGTTCCTCATAGCTGTGACTTCACATATGTGCTATTTGGCCCCAAATGTCCTTTTCCTCTTTTGCTGTTCTAGCTTAATTTCTACTCATCATCAGCTCAGAGACAGCACTTCTTCTTTCTCTTAGATTTTTTTTTGTTACTCCCACTCGACCCCGCCCCACCCCACACACCCCTGTGTTTGGTCACACAACATCCAGAGCTGTGCTTTTAAAACAATGTGAAAGGTCATTTTCTTCAGGAGCACTTGTATAATTGACCTGTGTGCCTGCGTTGAAGTAGCGAGGGTAGAACTGGAGAGGTAGCCAGTGGATTCTGATTCATCTCCCATTGGGTCCATTTTGACTCTGAGCAACTGTATAGGACAAAGCAGAACTGCCTCTGTGCAAGTCTTTGCAAGAGCAGAAAGCCTCATCTTTTTCCTGAGGAGCAGTTGGCGGTTTCACACTGCTAACTTTGATGCTGACAATGAGTAACTACACCACCAGGCCTTCCTTTCCTAACCCTCAAGGCTAGAACAAAATGGCCCCTAACAGTTTCCTAGGCTGGAACTAGTTCCAGAAGTGGGCTGCTTCCTCTTTATCCTGTGGAGCACTGGTAGGCTTAAAATAATTTTTTAAAAATTGAGTGAGTTATAATGAACACATTGTGCAATACCATAGTTCAGTCATCTCAAGAAGGGTTGTGCAGTCATTGTCACGATCAATCTTGGAGCAGTTTCTTCCTTCTTGTGCCCATTGATGTTGACTTGTCACTCCCACATCCTGTCTTTCTTTGCCTCCAGTCAATCGTTAATCCAGCTACTGTCTTCATAAATCCACCTACCCCAGCTTCCCATAGACAGAGAAACATACACAATAAGGACAAACAACAAACAAGGGCCCAGGAACAATGACCCTATAAAACAGAGAAAGACTTCCATCTAAGAGAAAGCAGAGAGTTTTAAAAATTTACAATAAATTCACATTAGGTACAGTGGGAGATCAAATGGCAAGGTGTTCCATTCCAGCCTAAGTATAGCTGGGGAAATCAGCTTTACGTTGTTCTTTGATACTGGGACTGTTAATATCCCTAACCTACATGCACTGGGGATTCAATCCACATAGGGACTCTGCATATGGATTTGGGGCTACTACTAACATCCATAGCTTTCTTCAAAATAGTGTTGAGAATCTAGGTGCTGTTACCATTTCCTTCTCCAGGTTTGGATCGTATTCCTTATAGTCTTTGGATCACAATGGCTGGGGTGTCTGTGCGAATTTGGCTCCTCATTTAGATGGCTGTTTGCTTGGATTCATTTAGACTCCAGATGTAATTTCTCATGATAGCCAGGCACCATCTGATTTCTTCATCACACTTTGCTATAGCGCCCATATCTTCAGTGACACCTCCCCTCTTGAAGGCACCAGGCAGGGCTATGTCATAAGGACTGATTGTTCTTTTTCTTTCTTTTTTTTTTAAAGAACTGATTGTTCTTACAGTAGGGTTACGATCAAGTGAGAGCCCACAACCCACTCATGGAGCTATGGTTTTGTATATAGCCCTGGTTCACTTTTAGAGATAGTGTTTTCATTTTCTTATAGTACATCATAAATCATTCTCACAGGTTTTATTTCTATTGATCATAACATTATTTTTGGCAATGACAAAGCAGTGTTAAACAAACGATTGATTACCTTCAAAGTCAGCAGTTCAAAAGCATCCAGTGCTCTGAGGGTGAAAGATGGGGCTTTCTCCTCTTGTAAAGAGTTACAGTCTCAGAAACTCACAGGGGCAATTCCACTCTGTCCTGTAGATTTATTATGAATCAGAATTCACTAATCTTGGTATAGTAATCACATATATGTGTCTTCTCCTACTAGGGGTTTTAAGCTTAAGAAGTTCAAGGAGTGTTTCTGTTCTTTAATTTTGTTATAAGTAAATTTAAGATTAAAGTCCAGTTTTCTTAGTGAGGTTTCCAATTTGGGTCCTTCTGGTGTGGTCTCTTCAGGGTGTGGTATATCTTGGCAGGACAGAATCTAATGCCTGTGTTTCCTAGAACTTGCTGCCTGAGTCACCAATGGTGGTTAAGAACTAGGTCAAAAGTTCCCAGTTAGGAACATAATACCAGGGACATTTTCCCCTTGGGGGAGCGGTCTATTTAAGCAATGCTAAGCATTTTCTCCAAAGCTGGGGTGCCCCCCGGCCCACTTCCCATCCTAAGTGTAATTTCCCTCTTTAATACAAACATGAAGCCCCTCCTCAGGATCCAATCTTTCAGTAAAGTTCACTAATTACTCTTGTGGGGTTGTTTGCTAATTTGAGTGTGTGTGTGTGTGTGTGACTATAGAACATGACTATATGGAGGGAGCCAGTTAGTCTTCTTCCCTGTTGCACCCCGCACATCAGAAACTGATCCCATCTGTAGTGGGGTCACATCTCGATGTGTTTTTCAAGGTGTCATAATGAGATGGTGATATAGAGAGCTGGGTAGGCATACTGCCTTGTTACTTGGGGGACCAGATTGGAACACCACATGGCCTGGGAACTGGAGCCTGTCTTTGTCTTGGCTTTTTAGTCATGCACTCAAACAATATTTGTCCTTTTGTGATTGATTAGCACCATTCGGCAGAATGGTTTTCAGTTCTCTTCGTGTCAGGAGACGTTTCACTCTTTAGGGATGCATAGTATTCCATTGGGGGTGTGTACTAGAGTTTATCTATTTTTCAAGTGATGGACATGTGTGCTGTTAAGTGCTTCCTTTTGCTGAATGATGCTTATGTAATGCTTCACTGGGGTTCCTTGGACATGTGACAGGGATGCCCAGTGTTCACCATCTCTTCCTCCAGCTCCAGATGACAGTAATCGCTTTCTGACCATCCTGCCTGAAACTAGCCTATATACTCTTCCCAATACTCTGACCACCACCCCACCCCCCCGCAAAAAAAAAAAAAAACTTCCCTCAAACCAAATTCACTGGCATCCAGTTAATGCTGACTCATGGAGACCCCATGTGACAGAGTAGAACAGCCTCATAGGGTTTTCTAGACTAATCTTAAAGGAAATAGATATCCAGGTCTTCTGCAATGCAGTTGAGTGAGTTCAAACGATCAACCTTTTGGTTACTAGACAAAAGCAAACTGTTTGTGCCACCTAGGGACCTGTACACAGGTTATAGTGATCCATGAAAACATATGGCAGACTCTTCCGTAAACTTTGAAATGGTTTACGGTCATCACTCATAGGAAAAATCCAGGTACCTATATGGGTTGGCAAAGGAGCCTAGGTGGCACAGTGGTTAAGTTCTGGGGAGCTAAGTGAAAGATCACAGGTTTGAATTTATCGGCTGCTCCATGGGAGAAGAGTCCTGCTCATCTAGTCTTGTAAAGATTGTAGCCTTTGAGTCAGTTCCAACTCATAGCGACACTGCCCACTCCTGTGCTGTCTTGACTCTCACTGCTATTCTTTGAGTCCATTATGGTAGCCACTGTGTCAAGCCATCTCACTGAGAGTTTCCCACTCTTTTGCTGACCATTTACTTTTTCAGGTACAATGCTCCTTTTCATGGACCCGTCTCTCCTGAGACATGTCCAAAGTACATGACATGACATCACTGCTTCTAAGGAGAATTCTAGCAGAACTTGTTCCAACAAAGATTGGTTTGTTCCTCTGGCAGTTCTCAGTAATTTCAATATTTTTATCAGCACTATAATTCATATAGATCAATTCTCCTTTAGTCTTCTTTATTCACTGCCCCAATTTCACATATATATGTAATTAGAAATACCATGGCTTGTGTCAGGAGGCTTTCTGCAAAATGACACCTTGGAAACTACTAGCTGCTCCACAGGGAAGAGACGAGACTTTCTACTCCAATAAAAAGTTCCACTCTCAGAAGCCCATTCAGGGGCAGTTTCTACCTTGTCCTTCAAATGTCTATATGAGTCAGAATCAAATTGATGACAGTTCTTTACTTGTTTGTTTTTGTCTGAGGAAACCCTATGAGACATTACTGTAGGATCACTATGAGTGACAATCAACTACGAGCCAGCTTACAATAACATATCAGCAGGCCTCAAACTTTCATGTGTGTGAAAATCACCTGGGGAATCTTGTTAAAATTCAAAATGTGGTGGGATAGGTCTGGGATGGAGTGTGAGAATCCCATGTCCAACCAATTCCTCAGACATCACTGAACAGTAAGACTTTCCCCACACTCTCTTCTTATTATCATCTCTACTCCAGCCCTACTGCCGTTACTGTTGAAAAACCACACCAGAATGTCTTTCTTGACTCTGCCTGAGGTTTTCATCTTGCCTGGAAAGATTTTACTCCAGATATACACTCGACCAGCAGTTCTCAACCTGTGGGCTGGAACCCCTTGGTGGGGGGGTGGGCTAGAAAGCCCCTTTCACAGGGGTTGCCCGATTCAGAAGAGTAGCACAATGATATAATAGCGAAAATAATGTTATGGTTGGGGGCTCACCACCACACGAGGAACTGTATGAAAGGAGCATGGCATTAAGAAGGTTGAGAACCACTGCACTGCAACTCTCTCACTGGATGAGGTCCCTGATTCCTGCAATAAACGTGGCTGCTCATTGGAGGGTTGAGTCCACTCAGAAGTGTCTAATTCTGAAAAATTAGCTACTGAAAACCCTAGAGAGCACAGTGCTTTTCTGATACACATGGAGTTGCCGTGAATCAGAGTCAATGACTGCAACTACTGCTTTAATTCTCTTCCTTTAAGACTTGGCTCAAACTGTACCTCTTTAAGGCAGTCCACTGTGATACCGAGTTAATATCAAAGCCTGCTCTTCAAGGCTTCCAACTCTGTGTCATGCATTCCTCCACTCTGCATCTTGTCCTTCTGGCCTTTCTTCCTGTACCTTTCACACATTTTATACCTTGCCTTGTGCATCATGCTATTGACTAATTTGTTATCTAGCTCCTCCCCAATTCTAGGAGGTCAGTTCCTTGAGCTTTTCCTTGGTATGTTTTGTTCACCGGTGCTTCCCAAGAGTCCTGGACAGCTGCCAATAAAAACAACTTGCATTTGGAGCTGGAACTTGGTATAGGGGTGTGAAGGAGAATTAAGATAATGTAGTATGACATTGTATATTTCACTGGGTCTCCTTAGCATGCTGATGAGAGCCATTGCATTGCTTGTTCTGCAGCTGTTGTTGTTTTTTAAACAAATTTTTCTTGTCCAGACTCAGTAAAGCACACCTTATTTGAGATGTTAGAAAGTTCCTCTCTCATTATCTACAGATGACTTCAAGTGAAATGTTCCTTTTTTCCCCCTGATAAACCTGCCATTATCTTCAGAGATAAAATTCAGGAAGGAAATAAAAAAGAAGTGTTTGTAATTAACTGCCGTCTATCTTACCCATGACTCAGATGGGCAAATGCTTCTTCCGTACTTAATTGTCTTCAAATTTAGTAAAGCAATCAGGTGTGCCTGTGCTGATGGCAGAAGTTGATTCCCTTTTAATTTTACCACTTTATCCACCTTCTTGCTTCATTTTCCTCAATCCTCCTACATTACCAAGCCCTAATCAGGCATTGTTTGACTGACACGGTAGTCATAATTTTTATATAACTAAGATTACATCACCAGATAATGACATAAGCTGACTTCTTCATGAATTTAACTCTTGAAGTGATTTGGGGCATGATGTTAAAAGATCAAGAAATTGTCTTGATTTTTGATGCTGTTTTCTACTTAAATATATATACATATAATATATGTTTATATATATATATAAGAGCTCTCACAGGTTTGTGTTAGGCAGGGTTCTCTACAGAAACAAAACCAGGACACTTTTGAATATATATATATATATATATATACACACAAGTGTATATACATACACAAATATATATATATATATATATATATATATATTTAACTTTTGTGGAACAGTTAATATAATTTCAATTCATGTGGGCTGCCCGGATCCAAGGTAAAGGAAGCAGGCAACAGAGTCCTCCCTCGGTTAAGGCAGGCAGATTCTGCCAGCAGGCAGCAAACAGCAGGACGGGTCAGCAGCAGTCAGTAGCTCCAGAATTTAGCGAAGCAGGATATACAAGGTGACAGGATCCACCAGCCTCAAGTTCAAGTGATGCTTGCACCAGCAGCGTGGCAAAGCAGATTTTGAAGGATTCTCAAGCTCTAGAGATATGATCCATGATCCATGGGTTGGCTTGGCCCACAGGTGGTGTAGCACACAGGTTGAGGCGGAGAACTAGCTAAAGCAGCAGCACCCCGGTCCAATTAACAGAGAGCAAGAGAGACAGGGGGCAGGCCTTGCAGAGCCATCCATCTCTGCCCTCTAATCAAATTGTGACCCGATTAATCCCACATGTTCCCATTGGCCAGGTTGGCACAATAAATGTAACTATCACAGGGTTGAATCATATGAAATTGTCAAAATTCAACCATTAATCTATAATCAGGAGAGTTTTGACCCACTTGTCTTCAGAGAAAAATCTATTCCTTTAGCAAAGAAGCAAGTCTTATGGGTTGCAAACAAAGCAAGGCAAAACAAAAAACCTTACTGGAAAATAGGACCCTTAACCTAGACCAAAAAGATCAGTTTTGATTTCTGCATATTTTATGAATTGAATATTGTGTCCCCCTCAGCCCAAATATGTTGAAGTCCTAAACCTTGTACCTGTGAATGTGGCCCCATGTGAGAACAGATTTTTCTTTCATTGTGTTAATGAGAACCTACTAGCATAAGGTGGGTTCTGAACCTAATACTTTCTGTTTCAGATTTTATAAAGGAGCATTATTGGCACAAATGATTAAGTACCTGGCTGCTGTTTAAAAGGTGGGTTCTTTCGACCCTTTCAGAAGCTTTGCATTAGAAAGATCTGGAATCTGCTCTTGTCATGATTCCCACCAGTTCTATTTTTTTAAAAATCTTTTTTTTTCATTTTGTTGGTTTTTAATACAGGAAGTCCCTATGAATCAAAATCAATTTGATAGTAGCTAAGAGCAACAGTACAGAGGAAGGACAGGTATCATGTGAAGACACACTTACAAGCAGCCAGAGAACACAAAGGAACCCCAAAGTTTACTAACAAGGAAGGATCCTCCCCTAGAGCCAGGGCCCGGAATAGAACTTCTTCTCTACAAAACTGTGAAATAATAAATTTCTGTTCTTGAAAGCTGTCCACATGTGGTAAGTGTTTTTCTGACTGCCCTAGGAGACTAAGACACCCTGAGAAACCATTTCCCTTTCCGGACTGTCAAAAAAGAGATTCCTTGCCTAAAATTCTTCTCCCGGAAGGATGCTATGTTCTTGTTTTCTACTAATATGCAACATATCATCCCCAAATATAGTGGAGTACAACCACCATCTGTTTTATTATACTCATGGATTCTGTGTATTAAGAATTCAGATAGGGTGTCGTGAAGCTGGTGCTACCCTGATTGGAACCTCAGCTGTGAAAAACAAAAAGTCTGAATCCAATGCGGCAGCTACTATGTCAACCCATCATTCTAGTTCATTGAAGTCTTCCTCTTTTTTCTTTTCTTTCTTTTTTAAAAAAAATTAAAATGTTTTATATTTTTTCTTTTCTTTTCTAACCCTAGGTCTTCTTCTTTTTCACTGGCCCACGACTTTACCAAGGGTGATGTCCTTCTCCAGGGAATTGGTCTCAGAACATCCTGAAGATGAAGTTATAGCACCTTCGCATTTAAGGAGCATGCTGTATGTCTAAGACAAAATTGTTTGTTCTTCTAGCAGACGATATTCTTTATTAACACCATAATTTAAAGACCTTAATTCTTCCCCAGTCTTCTTTATTCATCGTCCAGCTTTGGCATACATATGAGGTGATTCTAAATCCTGTGGCGTGGGTCATTCATTTCCATTCATTTATTCATTTCCATGACTCATAGCAACTTTAGAAAGACAGGATAGAATTGTCCAAGTGGCTTTCTGAGGTTGTATATCTTTAAAGGAGCAGGACACCATATCCTTCTCTTTCAGAGCTCCTGGTGGGTTTGAACTGTCTATCTTTAGGCTAACAGTCTAAGTTGTAATCCAGTACATCACCAGAACTCCTGCTTGGCTTGGATCCAGCTTTAGTTAATCCTCAAGATGACATGCTTTGTTTGCTAAACAAATACATAACAACGTCTTTTTCCCCCCGAAGATTTGCACAATGCAATGTATTGTTTGATTTCTCAACTGCTACTTCCATGAGCATTGAGTGTGGATCCAGGTAAAATGAAATCTCTGATCATTTCAAATTTTTTTCTCTTTATCAGGTTGTTGCTTACTGGTCCGGTTGTAAGGATTTCAGTTTTGCTTATGTTAAGGGGAAATCCATCCTAAAGATTGTAGTATTTGACCTTCATCAATCATTTCTGAAAGTCTTCTGCTTTTAGCAAACAAAGTGTGGCATTTACACAAGTCTTTATCAATCAGTCCTGATGTCATATTCTTCTTCGTGTAGTCTAGCTTATCAGATTATTTACTCAGCAAAAAAATTGAACAGATATGTTGAAAAAATACAACTCTGATATACAACTTTCCTGATTTTAAATCATGTACTATTCCCTTGTCCTGTTTGAACAGCTACCTTCTGGTCTATGTACAAGTTCCACATAAACACACCTAAATGTTCTTTTTCAATGTAGCTGGTATTACTAGATGGTACCAGATCATCTCTTGAATAAAAAATTGTTGAAATAAGGAATCTTGATTTTAGCTTACTAAATATCTTAATAAACACCAGGAGAGGGTTTTTTGTTGTTGCAGTGTTTATGTGCCTCTAGGCAGTTTGGTTCACTTTTCAGAATTGGAAATGGTTTTTTACTTGTATTTAGTTTTAAAATTTTCTAACTCATTAATTTTGTTGTAGTCCATTGTGCCTGCTGTGCTTGTCTGGGAATATTTTTTGTTTTCTTAAAATTTTAATTTCTGACTCTAAGTGGATCATCTAATACTAATTCAATCCCCAACCACTACTTCAAATCCTTTACTATCCTGCTCTCTTTTAGTTTTGTAATAAATTTTTAGTGCAGAGGGTATAGTAAATTTTAATTCGTCATCCATCGCACATTGTGGGAGATTGCACTATTGTCCTTAGTTCTTTATTTCTTTCTGCATCCATGCCTTCCCATGGTCTCATTGGAGGCATAATGTACTTTGGTAATTCTTGACTTTAGGCTTAGCCATGTGTTTGGGGCAGAAGTCCTGGTGTACCAATTTTGAGTGTACACCTTCGGAGAACTCACATGTTTCTATTTGCGCTTTTGCCAGTCTGCTATCACCAGAAGAAGAACGTGTTAAGGCTAGTGTGCTGGTTTAAGGGAGAAGAGAGTCATGTAAAGCAGAGTTATGCATCCAAGGTCAGCCTAGGTCAACCAAACCATGCAGGCATATGATCTGTACTCAATGATTTTTGGAGTGGCTTGCAATGTAACAAGGCCATGCTGATGTGCACATTATCCTCCATAGTCTTTCTAAACCAAAAAACAACTCACTACCATCCAGCCATGTCAATGATCCTTTAAACATTTTATTATTATTATAAAAATACTTTTACTGGAAGCGCTCATATCTCTTATCACACTACATACATTCCTCCATTGTGTCAAGCACATTTTCACATGTGTTGCCATCATCATTTCCAATGCATTCTTGTCCCACTTGAGCTCCTGATATCAGCTCCCCATTGCTTCCCCCTCTCCCAGCCACTCCTTCACGAAGCCTCGATAAGTTATGGATTTATTTTTTTCATTTCTTTTTTTTGTTTGTTTTTTGGGCATCACTGCCCTCTGGTGGTCCTGGGAGCTACCCAGTGCTGCTCCTGAGAGCCGCTGCTGTAATTTGAACCACCAAGCCCGCAGACCGCAGTCCTGCACTCAACCACTTATGTCACCGGGGCTCAGCCTTTTTTCATTTCTTATGTCATCCTCTGTCGCCCTTCACTCACTTTTCTGTTATTCATCCTCCTGGGATGGGGTTAAAGATTGATTCTTGTAATCAATTCCCCTTTTCTCCATTCCCCCCACCCCCTCCAATCCTCCTGATAGCTCTACCTTGAGGAGTTTATCTCTCCTGGATTCCTTGTGTTGCAGGCTCTTATCTGTAGCAGTGTGAATGCTCTGGTCTTATCCGATTTGTAAGGTAGACTTGAGATCATAATAGTGGCGTGAAGGAAGCACCAAAGAGCTAGAGGAAACTTGTGTGTTCCATCAGCGTTACACTTCACCCTGACTGGCTGATCTCTTCCCTATGATCCCTCTGTGAAGAGATGTCCAATTGTGTAGAGATGCCCTCACCCCCCCATCCCATTCACCTAGGGTATAGTTTTATTCTGAGTGTGGTGTCTGATGGCTGATCCTATCGACATCTAATGATCATAGAGACTGGTGTGCTTCTTCCATGTGGGCTTTGTTGCTTCTCTGCTAGATGGCCGCTTGTTTATCATCAAGCCTTTAAGAACCCAGATGCTATATCTTTTGATAGCCGGGCACCACCAGTTTTCTTCACCACAATTTCTTATGTACCCATTTTGTCTTCAGCAATCATGTGTTCAGAAGATGAGCATCACAGAATATCAGATTATTAGAACAAAGTGTTCTTGTGTTAAGAGGGTACTTGAGTTGAGACCCAATGTACATCTGCAACCTTAATTCTTCTCTCTCTCTCTCTCTCTCTCTCTCTCTCTCTATATATATATATATATATATGCTTGTATTTAGGCCTCTATAAATATCCTTTGCCTCTTGATTCTTTCCTCTATTTTTTAAAAAATTTTCATCTTGTCACACCACCGTGTTCGGCCTTCATTCAGGTTTAGTAATTCCTCGCTGCTTCATTTCTTTGATTGAGCTTCACTAGGCATCCTACAACCTTCCTTCTATTGATTTTAGTTTACTTGTTGTTCCTTTCTGATCCCTTTAACAATCTATCCACTTACTCATCTGCATATTTAGTTTTATTCTTAATCCACTTTTCATTTTCTTTTGTTCTTTTCCTCTCTATAGACAACCATGCATAATATGTTTAAATACATTTATATTCTTTAAACTATGTAATATACTTTGTTTTAAAGCATTTATATAAGATATTATTCTACAAATCTTTCACATCCTTGCTTTTTCACATATTTTATTTTACACATCTTATTATATCAACATAATTCTTTGCTTCTGTATATGCTCCATCCCTGCTCCCCATTTTATTGCCAATTACCCTACTAATAGACATAACCCAAACAGAATCAAACTCCCTTCTGTGGAATGGATTCTGGCTCACAGCATCTCTATAAGGATAGAGAAGAACTGACCCCTGTGAGTTTCTGAGTCTGTAACCCCTTATGAAAGTAGAAGCCCCATCTTTCTTCTGAGGAGCAGCTGGTGTTTTTGAATTGCTGATCTTGCAGTTAGCAGCCCAATACACAACCACTATGCCACCAGGGCTCTTCTAATGGACCTTAAGTTGCTTCCATTTCCTTGATCCCACCGTTTTACTTGCCCTTTATGGTGCGGAAATTTCTATGAAATTCTTGGGCGGGATGCAATTTCTTCTTATGGCTCTTCTACCCAAGTGTCAAAAAAGGAGCCTTGGTGGCGTTGTGGTTACATGGTGGGCAGTTTGAAACCACCAGTCACTTCTTGGGAGAAAGATGAGGCTTTTTCCTCTACACTCTGCTATAGAGTGGCTATGAGCTGGCATCGGCTCTATGGCAGGGAGCAACATCCAAGTCTCAGTAAGACCCACCAATGGATTGAGTGGAACTATGCAAACAGTGAGTGTGGAGAGAGGATTTGTCAGTTTTTGTTGCTACCACCCTGGCTGTAAAAGTGAAGCATCTGTAAAACTGCAGCAGAGAAAGAAACCTGGAGACCTTGGAAAAGCACGTTCAGCATCTGTCTCAAATGGGGGAAGGCCACAGAGGCCAGATGCACCAGAGACTGTGGCTTTAAGACTCAGAGGAGCAGCCCTGAGACTGTGGAATGTATCTTCTCTTCATGTGGCCTGAGATGATGACACTGGGAGACAGACTGAGGGCTGGCTTCCTGCCCCATGGAGGCCAAAGCCAAGGGATCCTGTGTCTGAAAGACTGAGAACTGGGGCATGGTTGGCTACTGCCTGGGAAGAGGTATTGCTGTGAAGCAATGACTGTAGCTTTACTTTATGCCTCACTTAACTTGTAACCTTGTGAGTTCTGTTTGAACCTTGAAATGAATGATCAAACCCAGTGTTGAAATAGAGTGACATGGGAAGAACAGTGGGAATGAGAGTAGGTAGAGATTCTTCTTGGAGCATGGAGTTCTGTCTGACTCCTGCCTTGTGGCAATAGGGAAGCCAGAGTAGGTCAGATATAGCACCCCATGCCATGCATTGCACTTCTCTTAGCCTCAGAATTTATTGTGGGTGTTGTTTTCAGGCCCCATCATGTTGCCTCCGACCCATAGTGATCCCATGCCACTGCATGGTCCAGTGCCATCCTCACAGTTGTTCCTACGCCTCAGCCCATTGTTGCAGCCACTGTGTCAATCGGTCCCCTGGAGGGTCTGCCTCTTTTGTGCGGCCCCTCCCCTTTACCCAGCATGATGTCCTTCTCCAGGGACTGGTCTTTCCTGACAGCATGTCCAAAGTGTGGAAGACAAAGTCTTGCCATTCTTACCTCTAAGGAGCAGTCTGACCCGACTTCTTTCAATCAGATCAGTTTGTCCTTTCAGCAGTCCACGGTAGTGTGAATAGTCTTCTCCAGTACCACAATTCGAACGCATCTGTTCTTCTACATTCTTCCTTATTCAGTCTCGATTTCACTCTTTACTGCCCGATTTCTTTTCAGAATGGCCGTCCTTGCTTAGTGTGGAATTCATTGCCATCGAGTTGATTCCAAGTCATAACGACACTGTAGGACAGAGGAGAACTGCCTCAGAGGATAGTGAAGGCTGGAATCTATATAGAAGCAAACTGTCCCATCTGCTGTCCTTCGATGTAACTGCTGGGAGGTTTGAACCCTTGTTTTTTCTGTTTGCTAAGAGCTTACCCATTTGATCGGCGGGGGTGCTTTGTACCTGTTTATATCCACAATAGCAGAGCTGAAGTGCCCCCAAATTCTACCTCTTTATCAACATTTGTAACTGTCTGCCACCCTCATGGGAATACAGTAGGGTTAATTGTTCTGTGAACTTACATATCTTTTTCTCATCTCTTAATGTTCTCGTTAGCCATTCTGGCCTATCCTAGAATGACAGATTAGTATCTTTTGCTCACTTTTTATTGTGGTTACTATTTTTGGTTGTTGTATTCGCAGTTTGTTAAATAATTCTTGGTATTATTTCCATGTTCGTGTCCTATGTGACTATGTTCTCTCTAAAGCTGTCACTTGTCTTTTCACTCTGTGGCATCTTCATTAAATAGAAATCTTTATATTTGTTGCAAAAAATTGATTATTTCATCCAATGGTCTGTTCTTTAGAGATTTTATTTCAGAGGCTTTTCTTACACCTTACATCACAAAACAAATGTTATTATATGTGCTTTTTAGTATATGATGTAAGATGGGAAAGGTAGTTTGTTCTGCTAATCCTCTTTCATTTTTATGTTAAATAATTACAAAAACTCAGAGTTCCCATTTTACCTATTTGGTGATGTCAATACCATTTTGGTTCTATTTCTTTCCTATGTAATAATTTTAAACCTTTCCCTGCTTTTATCACATAATGGTTTTATATCACTCATGCTAGTAAGCATATATTTCACGTCCAGAACTATAGTTTATGCTTAAAGCCTCACATTCATTTTCAGACTAATTTAGAATTAGATGTGAGGGCTGGCCAGTCATCTCAAAGAGTCATCTGAAAAATTACCTTGCAGGGCCACTCATGGAGTGAGTCTAGGGATGATAGAATGATCTACAGATATGGACCAAAATTGAGTTTTATTTTTCTTGGTGTCAATGTCAGTGACTTTGATGATGGATAGTTTAATATCTGTTGCCATCACATGAGGATCCATTTTTTAGAATCTGTTTTTCTATCTTTTTTAAAACCCAGGAAGGACTTGTTATTGACTGTTCATCAGGAAAGTTAAGCCCCACATCTATCTACCTGTGTGATGATTAGGGATTATGTCAATTAGACACTCTAGGATAAGGGTAGGGGTGGAATTCAAGTCATCAATTGTGTCACAGTCTTTTGATATAAGAGAGGGAGAGAGGGGGAGAGAGAGAGAGAGAGAGAGAGAGAGAGAGAGAGAGAGAGAGAGAGAAGCAGGATCAAATTCTCTTTGGTCTCTCACCTTCTGTTGGAGGTGGATCTTCTGTCTGATTCTTTGATTTCCTATTGCATTGCCTGCTGATCCGAGGCGCCATCAGTAGTCTACTGCTGGTGGATTCACTCGGCCAACTTTGAACCTGTGCACTCACCAGTCTGGTGGTCCCTGCTGTTTCTGCTTCACCAGCCTGCTTGCTGTTCATCGACTTCCACATATCAAGGGAAGCCTGATTGAATTAGACTGGACTTACCTATCCCTACAACTGTGTAAGGCACTCTTGATATAAATCTCCTTCCATAAAAAAAACACATGCAAGTGTCACTGGCTTTTGATTCTGTAAAGAACACAACCTGTCTTCAGGTCAACAATGTAGCCAAACCCAAACTTATCCTTGTATCCACATGGTGGTACCCCGTGTTCTATGATACAGCTTCAATCCCAATAGCAAACATTGCATGAATATCAGAGAAGTAATGCCAAATGGTGATAAGAAAACTCTAAACGTCAAAGAAATATTTATAATGAATACACAAGTAAGTTAAGTGAATATTGATTAATTCTAAAGTTGGAAAAGGCAAAGGAGACGGTACATAAAATAACTTTTAAAAATGTGTTTTGTATTTGTACAATTATCCTAAGTTGAACAGAAATTGCAGAAACATGAAAGAATGAACTCGATTTTGTAAACATTAATTTTTACACTAATTTACTTTTAGACAATTCATTTACAGCTGGAGGCAAGTGTAACCACTCATTAAAGCAGTCACAAACCAGCAAAGCAGGAATAAGTGGATGAGAATGAAACATAAATGAGAAAAAGTTGTGTATAATGATGCTTTAAGACACTTTACAGATGGGAAGCCTATTCCATTCTGTAGTCTCCATAACACTCAAAAAATAATCAGGCTCATAATATCTTGATTCCATCTCCTGGTGAACCTATAAAGAAGAGACAATATCAATTTCATTCACCATTCTAGCTACAACTTATAAATACTTATTTGATTAATTATGCAATAAGATCTCAGAGGCACAGATGCTTTATCACTCAACTCCTAGCTACAGGGTAGAGGTTCAAATCCCCTCCAGAGATGTCTCAGAATATAGGCTTGGTGGTCTTCAGAAAGCGCACATTGAAAACCCAACCGAGCACAGTTCTAACAGACACTCAAAGCTTTCTGTGAGACCGAGCCTCTGACAGTCAATTTTCAATCCTTGTAAGGCAATTTGTGAGCAGCTTTCAAAAAGTTATAGAAAAAATCCATTATCTTCAAATTCTATTTTCCACACACTTTGCTTCCCCCAAACCATTTTATCGGGAGCTATTACAGATATCATATCATTCCCTCGCTCAATCCCATCAGACAGTAATGCACAATTGATACCACAATCAGTTTGAATACATTCTCTTTGTTCTTAAACTCCTTAGTATCACCTCCCCTTTTCTGCCCTCTCCACTCCGAGCTCCCCAGGAACTCTCATTCTACTCATTGTCTCATAGGTTCATCAGTCCTGGGGTTCATATATTGAAAAACAGAAAAACACATAACAAAGATTCAATGACAAACTACATCAGAGATAAGTTCCCATGTTAAAACAAAAACAAAAAACCCACGGAAAAGATTGAAAACCCGATAAGGCCCAACGTGTATCAGACAGGGGATCTACAAGCTTTTTACAGTTTCTTTGTATTAGGTGACTTTAATCATCCCAACACAAAATGCTAAGACAAAATGGGTGGGATATTATAAATACTGTCTCTCCTTTTGTAAAACAGAGGCTGATAGGAAACTAAGGGAATTTTCCTCAGAAACCAAAAACTAAAAGAAAAATAGAAAATAATTTTTTTTTAAAAAAAGCAGAGTTGTAAGGAGGAACTAGACATTCTTTCTGCTCCCAATTGGGTGGGTTTCTGGTCTCTGTAATTAGGTTTTTACCAGCCAAATGGAGTCAAAACACTACCTGTTAGCGTAAAGTGAAGCAAAATCTATCACTGGTGTCTTCTGAAACCCAGACAGTTGTTTGTCTTAATGAGTGAAGCATGTCTGCTTAGAGCATTGCACTCTTTTAAGGATAGACATGCACTCATGCACTTTGAACATGTTGTTAGGCGAGATTAGTCTTTGGAGAAAGATATCAGGATTCTGCGGATGAGAGGCCCAAATGGTGTTTCCTTCTGTTGTGCATAGGGTTTCTATAGGCGGGAATGAACTCAAAAGCATGTCACAATAACAACAGGGTACATATGATCAAGTGACAAGGTTTTAACTATTCAAGACAGTTTTAACATTTTCATCTCCTCTAATCATCTTTCCAACACACTCTGTTTCCTCATCCTCCATGGATAGAGGGAAATCACTGGAGGCTTATTTCCTGTATAGATCTCACTAATGTATCTTGGGCTTCCACTGTCCTTTATAGCCTTATGCAAACCAGAATCTCACAATTCAGGCTCTGATGCAATTTCCCCCTTCAGCTCCTGAAAATATGATTTGCAATCCTCCAGTCATGGATGTTGGTGTGCTTCTTCCATGTGCACATAGTTGACATCTCACTTACAAGGCTGCTTGTTTGGAAACCAGTCTTTAAGGCCCCAGATGGTATTCTCTCTGACAATTCGGCACCAGATTAGACAAGTCTTAAAATGAAAAAAAATGTAGTCATTAAATTATAAATTCAATGAGTGGATCAAATCCCACACTAGATTAAATCTAAAGAATGAATTAGTGAAATGCAAAATAGGGCTAAAGAATGTGACCAGAATATAACACAAAGAGACAGAGGTGGAAAACATAGCATATGAAAGTAAGTTTAAAAAATTGATGCAACTGAATGGTAGTGCTGGACAAAAATATTGAAAGTTCGGCTTTGGCTGCTAAAAGAACAAGTCAGTCTGTCTTGGAGGCAGTACAGCCAGAGGGCACTTTAGAGACAAGGATGGCCAGACTTCAGCTTACACACTGTGGGCATGTCAGACGAGATCAATCTCTGAAGAAGGACATCATGTCTGGAAAAACAGAGGAGCAGTGAAAAGAGGAAGGGCTCAGGAGATGGGTTGACACACGACTACAATGATGGGATTAATGATGGAAACAGTTGTGAGGACCTAGCAGTGTCTTGTTCTGTCATGCATAGGGTCATCATCGGTCAGACTGACTCAATGACAGCTTCCAACAATAAAGTATTACTGTTAGGATTCTAGTTTATATATGCTTGGCTTTTTATTGTAAACAAAACATGTTTAAACATGTCTCCACTCTCAGTGGATGCCGGAAGACATATTTTCTCAGTCTTACTAGGTTACTTGAAAAGGAAAAAAGTCCAGCCTAGCTTCTAAGGAGCTCTGCTTAACCAGTGAAATTCATTGCAGAGTGTCTCATACAGAAGGTGATAGTGACTTTTTTGGTGGATTTCACGGGGGGTAAACTTCATAGATAGTCTTCATCAACACTGGCCAATCATGGAAGCTTATTTGAAAGAAGCTTTAATTTTTTCCATTGGTAAGGAAAAGGTCATAAAGTTTTACCGAGAAATATTTTTCCATCATGACAACGCACCTTCTCATTGAGAGTCTCAATGATCCTCCTATGAGAATTTCATTGGGAGATGTCACCCCATCCACCCTCTAGTCATGATCTTGTCCTTTCAGACTTATTTTTGTTCTGGAAACTCAAAGAGCATTTAAAAGAACATAATTCATGTACCTCGGAGATGCCAAAACTGCATTTTTATTGTGCTATAAGTGAAAAAAAGATCACACGATTTCTTGGGGAAGGGTTAGAGATGAAAGCACTGCCTTCAGAAGCGATAAGACTTAGATGGAGAATATGTCAAGAAATAATAGCCTGTGATATCTTTGTGATAGCTTTTCCTTAATAGAGGTTTCTATGATTTCGTAACAATACTTTTTTGATTTACCATTGTGGACTGAGAGAAAGCGTAATACACATTTAATTAGTCACCCAGAAGAACTGAATAGAGAAAAATGGAGGAAATGCAGTATTTGAAGAAATAATGACAACAACAATTTCCAAATTGTTGAAAGATACAAATCTTCATATTAAGGAATAATATAAAATTCAGAACAAAATTTTCTTTTTAGTTGTTGTCAAGTTCGTCCCTACTTAGAGTGATCCCAGCATGAAACACTGCCCTGTCCTTCACCATCCTCGCAATCATTTTATGTTTGAAGTCTTTCCAGCAGCCACTGTGTCACTCCATTTCATTGAGAGTCTTCCCCCCCCCTTTTTTTTTTGCTGTCCTTCTACTTACCAAACACCATGTCTCTTTCCAGGGACAGGAAATAATATGTACAACATTCCTGGGACCAAGTCTTGCCATTTACAATTCTAAGGAGCATCATGTGTATATATTTTCCAAGACAGATTTGCTTGTTCTTCTTGAAGTCTGTGGTACTTTTAATATTTGCCTATGTCATAAGTCAAATGCAACAATTCTTCTTCCGTCCTAGTCACTGTCCAACTTTCACATGCCTATGAGGTGACTGCAAATGCCAAGGTTGGGGTCAGTTGCACATTTGTGTTTACAAGGTTATCTTTGTTCTTCAAATCTTTTATTTTTCTTTTCTTTTTCCCACCCCGCCTTCCTGACTCCCTGCTCTTCCAATCTTGAAGAGGTCTTGTGCAGCAGATTCCCCTGGATGCAATGCATTGTTTGAGGTTTTCACTGCTACTTACATGATCGTTGATTGTGGATTCAAGTAAAATGTCATTCCTCATCATGTCAATTTGTTCTCCGTTTGCTATGTTGTTGTCTTTTGAGCCAGTTTGTGAGGATTTTGGTTTACTTGACATTGAGTTGCAATCCATACTGAAGGCTGAAATTCTTGATCTTCATCAGAAAGTCCTCCTAACTTAACAAACAAGGTAAAATTTTGCTGATATCCCTCCTGCCAATTCCTCTTTCGAACCCAGCTTGAAATTCTATCAGCTACCAGTCAATGTACTACTGCAATGATTGTAGAATGATCTTCAGTAAAATTTTACTTGTATGTGATCTTCATTATATTGTTTGATAATTTCTGAATTTCTTTGGGTAACCTTTGCTTGGAATAGGCACAAATATGATCTCTCCAAGATAGTTGGCCACGTAGTTAGTTGCCTTCCAAATTTCTCGCCGTAGACAAGTGGATGCTTCTAGTGCTTCATCAGTTTGTTGAAACAATTCAGTTGGTATTCCTTCCTTTCCTGGAGCCTTGTTTTTAGCTAATGCCTTCAATGCAGTTTGAACTTCTTCTTTCAGTACTATTGGTTCTTGCCTGTTTTAGATGGCTGCTTGTTTGAAGGCCAGCTTTTTAAAAAAATAATTTTGGGGGGGCTCTTACAGCTACTATAACATTCAGTACATCATTTGTATCAAGCACATTTGCACATATGTTGCCACATACATTTCCAAACATTTTCCACTTGAGCCCTTGGTACAAGCTCCTCTTAAAAAAAACCTCCCCTTTCCCCTACCCCCTTTTCTTAATGAATCATTTTATTGGGAGCACATTCAACTCCCATCACAATCCCTAACCACATCAGTTGTATGCAGGCCACTTTTACACACCCATTGCCATCATCACTCTCAAAACATTCTCCCTCCCTCCAGGCCCCCATTATTAGATCCCTATATTACCCTTCCTCCCCCCTTCCCCTTGAACCCTTAGTAATTTACAAATTATTTTTTCATCGTGTACACTGTACAATGTGTCCCAACACTCACTTCCCTGTTGTCCGTGTCCCAGAGAGGAGGTTACGTGTAGATCCCTGAAGTTGGTTCTCCCTTTCTATTCCTCCATATCTCCACCTTCCTGGTATTAACACTCCTATTACTAGTCTTGATGGATCGTCTATCCTAAGTTTCCCATGTTTCCAACTTCACTGTACATCTCCTGGTCTAGCTGGATTTATGTGGTAGAATTGGGGTCATGATAGTGGGTGGGAGGCAGCATGGGAACTAGAGGAAGGTTGCATATTTCATAGCATCTACACTGTATCTTAACTGGCTCATCTCCTCCTTGTAACCCCTCTGCAAAAGGATGTCACCTCACCTATTGATGGGCTTTGGGTCCCCAATCTATACTCCCCCTCATTAATAATAATATAATTTTAGCTCATTGATGCCTGACACCGGATCCCTTCACCACCTCATGATCACACAGGCTGGTGTGCTTCTTCCGTGTGGACTTTATTGCTTCTGAGCTGAATGGCCGCTTGTTTACTCAAGCCTTTAAGACCCCAGACACCCTATCTTTTGGTAGCTGGGCACCATCAGCTTTCTTCACCACATTTGCTTATGCACACATATGTCCTCAGTGATCATATCAGGAAAGTGAGCATGCAATGTTATGCTTTTTAGTTCTTGAAGCCTGATATCTCATCCCTTTGACACCTCATGATTCCACAAGCTAGTGTCTTCTTCCATGTGGGCTTTGTTGCTTCTAAGCTAGATGGCTGCTTGTTTACTTTCAAGCCTTTAAGTCCCCAGACGCTCCATCTTTTGATAGCTGGGCACCGTCAGCTTTCTTCACCACCTTTGTTTATGCACACATTTGTCTTCAGTGATCATGATGGAAAGGTGAGCATCTTGGAATGCCAATTTAATAGAACAAATTGAACCAAGGAGATACTTGAGTGGAGGTCCAATGCCCATCTGTTGTCCTACTACTAACCCTATAAGGATACACATTAATCTCTTTCCCCATCCTCTCTTATAAATATATGCACCTATGTACATACCTGTATTTGAACCTCTATAAATGTTCGTTATCCCCCAATTCCTTCCTCTATTTCCATTAGCTTCCCTCTTGTCCCACTATCATGCTCACTCTCCATTTGGGTTTCATTTTTTTTCTCTGTTACATTAGTCTTAATCAATCCCTATTGGCCTTCTCTCACCCACTTTGTCCCTGCATTTGTATCAATTGTTATTCTCTTTTTCTTGGGCTGGTCGACATCACCACCTTTCCCCCTCCTCCCCCTCTTCAATGTCACCTACCTTGGAGCCATCAGTCCTGTCATTTTCGCCTCCAACTCCTTTGTCCAGTCTATCTTGTCTAGATAGACTTGTAGAGGTAGCAATATGTACAAGAAAGGTACAAAAAATGGAGCAACTTAAGCAAATAAAAAAACAATGATGACAACAGCAAGAAACCCCCTCAATGTACTATACAATATGTAACAGAATAATAAAAATAATAGCAATATAAGAACCTGTATAAAGTTCAAGGTCTGTAGTTGACCTCCTAGAGTGACCCCTGGTTCATTTGGATGGGGTGCCAATACCCTGGCCCCAAAGTATATCCTTGGCACTCCATCTGTGACTCTATGCTCTGTTGCACACTCTTAGTGCTTTGCATTGGTGTGGTTGTGTCCGACAGGGTATAATCTTGACCCTGCGGAAAAAGGGATCAAGCTTAAACCCGGAGACCCAGCATGTGAATGCAGCACGACAGCTTGGAGTGGAGAACCAGTGGAGGGATGTGAGAACACAACCCCAACCCCAACTATAGGGGCAGCCACCTCTCTACCAGAGGAAGTTGCCTTGGAGGCCAGCACTGAAGCTGAAGCTTGGGGAGTGAGATATGCTTGACCAGAGCACATGACAACAAATGAAAGGGGAGGAAGAGAGAATGACATGCATCCTGGCCCACCTAGCCTTCAGGACAATAATCCCACTCAGAACAACTAATGCACAAAGAGGACTCCACGGCCGGTCCCATTATGAAGTACGGCTACCCTCACAGACCCAAGGCCTATCGGGGCCAGGAAGAAGGCCAGCTTTTAATACCCCAGATGATATTATTTTTCAATAGCTGGGCACCATCTAGTTTCTTTACTTCACATTGCTATAGCAGCCGTATCTTCAGTGATCTCTTCATGATGGCCAGCATCAAGCAGGGCCATGTCATAAGAATTAATTGTTCTTAGATTGGGGCTGGAATTAAGTGTGAACCCCAAACCCATTCAAGTTATAGACATAGGAAAAATACACCAGACTGTGTTCCCAAAGGTTCTAAATGATAAAATCGTACTACAAAGGAAAGAATAGTATCAGAAGTTAAATTGTGAGCAATTGGTTTGAAGAAGGCAATAGACATTAAAGGGAGTCCACAATCAATTTGCTGTGTCTACACAGGAATTAAACTTAGCGAATCCCTTATGACCATAAACTGGGAGTGTTAATAACCTAGTTATGATGCAAAAGGCAGTGTTTTCCTGTTTAATTGTTTTTATGTGTTTTTCTGCATATGAAATCCAAGACAGGCAAAACTCTAGAGACAATGACTGCATTGGTGGTTTCTTTGGGAAGCATGACAGAGGCAGTTGGGAGAAAATGGTGAGATAGCAATAATGAGCACAAGAAAGAAGAAACCGCTCTAAAATTGATTTTAGAGATTATTGGACAACTCTTTTTTAATATGATTGACCTATTGACTTGTATGATATGTGAATTCTAAATCAATAAAACTTCAAACAATTGAGGGATAGGAGGAAAGGGGATACTAAACAGAGTGCATTAGCCAGCAGAGTAGAGAAGATCAAAGGCATACATTTGACCTGAACAGTTAACGCTTTGTCAGCAGATGCCCCTCTGATTCCGGTTGGACCTGATCTGGTTTCCAAACTTTTCTGTATTTTTGGTTTGTATTGTTTCATTCGTTTTTTGTTTATATATGTTAGGGTCTATTTCAGAGGTGTTAGGCTATTGGGAGTCACCCTCTTATGGTTATATTATATGTATTTTCATTTTTCAGTATATGAAACCCAGGGTTGATGATAGGGAGAGTAAGCTGAACAAGGAGTTCGAGGTTGATGGTGGGGTGCAGGGGAAATGATGTCAAGGAATCCATGGAAAAAAGGCATTTTTGGAAATTGGCTATTGTAGCTAATGCACAATTCTGCTGGACGTGCCTGAATTGTGGAGTGATATGGTATATGTATCAATCCCAATTAATAATAAATAAAAGAGAAAATCTTAAAAATTAAAAAAGAGAAGAAAGATCAACTGCCCAAGAACAATATTCAAATTGAGAAAAGACATCCAAACAGCAAAAACAGAAGCCAGTAAACAATGGGATACTATCATAAAACTGATGAAAGGAAATATTTACTGAGAACTTCTACCAAGATGAACAAATTTTCACACAGGAAAGGCAAAATAGAGCATTTTAAAAATAAATAAAACCCAGAGAATTGACCATTTCCAGGGCCTCAAAGAAGAAACTTCTAAGGAACGTACTTCAGAAAGAAGAAAATTTGAGCCACAAAGGAAAGGCTGAACTACAAGAAAGACTTCTAAGGGACGAAATCCACAGACACGTCAATGGTGTAAACCTGACATCAATTCATGTGTGCCACCACTTCTGATCGGCACAATCAGAGGAAATATCATGGAGGTGACATTTTAGCTGACTCTTAAAGCCAGTCTAAATGGTTCAAAGAAACTGTTTCAGAGGAGTGGATCTAACTTCAAGGTGAAGTTCAAGTATTGTTTAGATCTCAATGCAGTGATCTTACTGACTGGAATGGAGTGTTCATGTTGCATCCAGTGGTATCCCAAAGGTTGGTGTCACCCAGTGTGGTAATTCAGGGTATCACTCGACCTCACAGCTCTTGGACCTCCTCTCATGCTAGACAGACACCTAAGTGATGTTTACTATAGACCTTCATCACAGAATGATATGGCATAGATTGAGTTACATGCTGCCTACAGGCAGTAAGCTTCACAAAGTGGGCACTGTCATCCCCTAGGGAGCTGTAAATGCAGATATTCACACTCTGTCTTTGGTTATGGGCTATATTAAAAAGGTTTAACTGCTAACTGGGTGCCAAGTCATTTCTTTCTTTTTTTCCTGAAAAGAAGGTGGCTGGTCAAATAAGTTTGGGAACCTATGGAGTATATGAAATACTAACTATTGTGCTGGCCAAAAATATGGAAAGTACCCTGGACTACCAAAAAGGACAACCAAACATTTTTGGAAGAAGTACAGCCAGAATGCTGCTAAGAAGTAAGGATGGAGACAGTTCATCACACACACTTCGGAGAACAGTTCCAGGAGAAGGACAGCGTGCTTGGTACAGTAGAGGGATAGTAGGAAAGGGGAAGGCCCTTAACACGATGGATTGACGCAGTGGCTGCCACAATGGGCTCAACTGTGAGGATAACACAGGGCGAGGCAATGCTTTATTTTGTTGTGCTGAGGGTTGCAATCAGGACCTAAGAACAACGATGAAATTGTCTTGTAAAATCTTTCTGCGGGGCTGAGCCCTGGTGGCATAAGTGGTTGAGTACGGGACTGCAGCGCATGGGCTTGGCGGTTCAAATCCAGCAGCAGATCTCAGGAGCGGCACTGGGTAGCACCCACGACCACCAGAGGGCAGTGATGCCTCCCCCCCCAAAAAAAAACAAGGAAAAAGAAAAGGAAAGAAAAGCTTTCTACGTTGACTCACAACATGAATACAGCATCATTAGTAACTGAGCTGGTTCTTGCTTCAATCTTTCTCCCTTTTCTTTCATTATCACATTATTATCAATCAGATTATAAATACAGCTCCATTAGTACCAATTTGAAAAAAAAGATTTTAGCTAGCCCCTCCCCCCCCCATTCAACACACTCCACTATAAAGACTGCAGCAGCCACAACAGCAACAATGCATGCTTGTAGGACATGCAGATGAAGCCATGTGATTTGAAGTATCATTGTAATTGGGTAATAATAAGCACTCTATCTGGGACCTATCAGAAGGTTCAAAAATTAAGTTAGCCTAGAATTTTAGCTTCATAAATAGATTGCTCTATGCAAGCTGGGCTTACAGAAATGTTTTTGTTATAACTACCTAGAGCAATTTAAAAAATAAAAACAATACATTTCAGCTGAGACTGTGCAAAAAATGTTACAGTCATTACAATATTTTTATTAGGACATGATCTAGATGTCATACTATGCAATAGTTCAGTCATATCAAGAAATGTTATATAATTATAATAATCATATAAATGTTTCAAAACATTTGCTCCCTTCATATACTCCCTGATGTTAACTTCTCAATACAACCTCTCCCCACCTCCCCTGTCACCCCCCACCCCTAGGAACCCTTAATCTAGCTATTGTCTCTACAGGTTCACTCATTCTGGGTTTCATATACTGAAAACCAGAAAAATACATAACAGACTCAAGAAGGTTAGCAACAAAAAGAAATACAGTAGTGATAAACACGTATGAAAAGAGAACATAAAATATTAAAAACTAGATCAAACTCAAATTGTGTCAAAGGGGAAAGCAAATGACAAGGTTTCAACCAGCCAAGTCAGATTTTTCATTTTAATCGACTGCAATTGTCTCTACAATACCCTCTACAATAACAAAGTTATTCCCATCCCTCAATTACAGTCAGAGAATAATCACCGGAGGCTTATTCTATGTGTAGAACTGTAAATGCATCAGGGGCACTCACTGTCATCTGAAACCTCTGCAAACTAGAATTTCATAATTTACCATTCTTTCCATCTGATTATTTACAATTCTCTGATCACTCATGTTGGTGTTTTCTTCCGTGTGGGCTTAATTGACATCTCTCTTGGATACTTCTTATTTCCAATGAAAAGCCTTAAAGACCCCAGGCACTATTCTTTCTAATATCCAAACACCATCTAGTTTTTCAGTACACTTTGCTGTAGTGCCCATCTTCTGTATTTCCTTTATGAGGACACATGTCGAGCAGGGCCATGTCATAAGAATGAATTATTCTTATCTTGGAACTAGGATTAAGTGTGAGCCTAAGCCTATATGCGTCAGGTTCACTTTAGGCACATCTTTTGTTATTTTAACAATTATCTCCCTGGAGCATAAGGTCCTTCTGTTCAGAGTGTCGAAGATTTAGTCCATGATAAAGTATTTAAAACACAATTGAGGAAAAGAGATTAAACAAGTGTAGGTTAGCTGCAAATCACAATACATGGATTATGTGAGAACTATAATAATCAATGATAATGTCAGACCCGGGTCTACTAGAAACAATATCTTCATAAAGCAAGTAGGGCATTGAAGTAGTAAGCAAATGGTAGGTAGCCTGCCTAGTGAGAGTCCAATCCTCTCGGTATAGCTGACTTCTGCTTCCTCACATACCACAGAGTGTCAAGCCTTAAATGCTAAGACTACAGGTGTATTTGAGATTGAGGTGACTTCACCTAATGGGGTTTACACACCACATCCCTTTAGTACAGACTTTGGAGTATTTTGTGCACTTAGAAAACCCTGGCCTCAATATACTAGTATTCTATGGCACTTGACCTTGGTCCCAGTGGCGGTACAGAAACTCGGTCGAAAGTACCCCATTAGGACCATAGTACCAGGCATACTCTATTTGGACACTGTATAAGTATTGTTAGTCCTATTTTCCCCACTGAAATTTGGCCCTCCCCTTTTCCTGCTAACAGAGATGCACTTGTCTTCTCTGAGACCTGTATGCTCCCCATGTCCCCCTCGTGAGTTGATTTTCCCCCCATCAGCATCACTTATTACTCTGGTAGAAATACCTGTTGCTTTGAGATGATCTTATCAGATGTTTTATCTTTTTTGGATGGCAGCCACTAAATGGTTATGTTCCTTTCCCCCATTCCTGAAAAGCTGTTCTTAGTTGAAGTGAGATCTCCTCTTCAAAGTGTTTTTCAAGATCTACATAGAAAGAGGGTGGTGACCGCTTCATGGACTCTAGGCAGGCTCTTGACCATGTTGATTGGCAGACTTTGCTAGCAGGTTGCATGGCCTGAAAGGTTTGATCTTTGTCTTGTTTATCCTTACAGAAGTAGACTTTTGTGGTTCACTCGGCAGAATAATTTCCAGATCCCTCCATGTCATGAGGTGTTTCATAGGACAACCTAAGTCTGTTCGTGATCCGCCTCTTATTTCTTTGGAGTATATGCCTAGCAATGGTATTGCTGGGTCATATGGGATTCTATTGCCACTTGTTTTAGGAATCACCTTATCACTTTCCCCAGTCGCCCTGCACATTTACAAGCCCACCAGCAGTGTACAGGTGTTCCAATCGCGAATGTCTCAATTAGCTCTAGATGATGTTAAAAAAAAAAGAGTACCCATCTCTCCATGACTTCTCCAGCATTTCTTGCTCTCTGTTCATTTGTTTTTTAATGATTACGGGTATAAAATGGTATCTCATCATCGTTGTTTTTTCATACTTCCCTTCACTCGTAAATTGGCATTTGCCAGTGAGCGGGAGCCTTTCCTCCTGTGCTGGTTAGCCATTCACAAGTGCTAGGGCTTTGTTTCTTTATTTTTTTCTGTCAGGATTGTAGCTGAAAGCTTTTGACATCTGCAATAGTATCCTTTGCTCTGTGTCCTCTTTTGAATCCAACCCGAACCTCGGTGAGTTCCCTGTCAATGCACTGCTATAATCACTGTTAGATGACCTTCAACATCATTTTATTCCATACAATATCAATGATATTGTTCTATACTTGGAGCACTCTTTGTTGGGTCACGTTTCTTTGGAATATGCTGTATAAATATGGATCTCTTTCAGTCAGTTGCCCAAGTAGCCGTGTTCCAAATTTCCTGGCATAGAAGAGTGAGCGCTTCCAGTGCTTCATCGGCTTGTGGAAACATTTCCATTGGCATGCCATCCATCCCTGGAGCCTTGGCTAATGCCTTCAGAGGAGCCTGAATGCCTTCCTTCACTGGTTCTTGCTCACCTGCTACCTCTTGAAATGGTTGAACTGTCAACTACTTCTCTTTGGTACAGTGACTGTGTATTCTTTCCAACTTTTTGAATGCTTCCTGTATTGTTCACTATTTTGCTCTTGGACTCTTTCAATGTTTCAGCTGAAGGATTGAGTTTTGTTCTTGCACTCTCCCAGTTTAAGATACACTGAGCATATTCTCCCTTTGAGGTTTTCAAGCTTTTGATCTTTGCACATTTCGTTATCATAAGTGACTTTGTCTTCTGGGGCTCTTCGAAGATTTCTATCCAGCAATTTGACGTTATCATTTCTTCCATTCATTTTAGCTCCTTTACTAGTAGGAGCCAGTTTGAGAGTCTCTTCTGACATCCACATTGATCTTTTCTTTCCTTTTTGTCTTTTTAATGACCCTTTGCTTTCTTCGTGAATGATGGGCTTATGGTCTTCCTACACTTTGGCAGGTTTTCTCTCATTAGTGTTCAATGTGTGAAATCTGTTCTTTAAGATGTTCTTAGAACTCAGGTAGGATAGTCTCAAGGTTGTATTTTGACACTCCTGGACTTGTAATTTTCTTCAGCTTCAAGCAATTGATCGTCTGCTCCTTAGGCCCTGGCCTCATCTTAGCTGCTGATATTGAGCTTCTCCAGTGTCTCAGAGATGTAGTCAAATTAATTTCCATGTCTTCCACCTGAAGAAATCCATGTGAATAGCTGCCATTTGTATTGTTGGAAAAGGTTCTTGCTACGAACAGCTCATTGAGCTTGCAAAATTCTGTTATGTGATTATCAGCTTTGTTTCTATCACCCAGGCCATGTTTTCCAGATATGTTCCTTTCCTTTTTGTCTCCAACTTTTGCAATCCCCAATAATTATCAGTGCATCCTGGTTTGCCTGTTTGACTGATTTTTGTCTGAAGACATTGGTAGACATCTTCAGTTTCTTCGTCACTACCTTTAGTGGTTTGTTTTCAATTTTGAAAAACAATTGTATTGACTGGATTCCCCGGTATATGGTTATATTTTCTATCAAAGACAGCATTGTACTTCAATATAGATATTTAAATATCATTTTTTAGGCATCACTGCCCTCAGGTGGTGGGAGTAGGAGGCTCAGCCTTTGCTCCATGGAGCTGGAATTGACCCTCCATCCCAGTGGGCCACAGTCCTGCGCACAATCACTACGCCACCGGGGCTCAGCCCTGAAATATCATTTTTGATGATGAATGTGATGTCATTCCTTTTGTATTTGTCTTTCCTGGCACAGTAGCCATCTGATTGTTTCATTAAAAATGGCTAATGTTAGGTTTCTCGGGTGGGAAATACCCTGGTCCTTCACTTCGCATGCGAAAGAATTCACGCTGAAGCCTGGTTTGTGATCCCAGTCGGTGTTTTTTTTCTTGGCTTCACTGCCCCCTGGTGGGAGTAGGAGGCCCAGCCTTGCTCAACCCACTGGGTTTTTATAAGGGATAGAAGTTTCAGGCTTTATATTAGGTGAACACAGCCACTTGGAACTGCCTACCCACATGTGGTGGTGGCCTGAAACCAGAAAGATCGTGGCACAGCTGAGCAGAGAGCAGAGAAGCAGCGGAAGGGAAGGGCGATAGTCTCCAAGTTCTGACCTTTAAGGGCCTTCAGGCTGGAAGGCCTGGTTGATCGGACTGGCTGACCCCCTTGGTTGAATTAAGCTCACCTGGCTTTGGTTTGAATTGCTGCATGCCTCTGACCCTACATTTCTTTTCAATTTCCCATAGGGGGCACAAAGGCATGGAAAAGAATAATTCCCTATCCCGCCACCTAACTGCTAACCCCAGTTCCTTTCCTTTCACTCAGAATGCCAAGGATATCAATCTTTAAGTCGTCCACTTTATTTCTACGAGTTTCACTTTTCCTAGATCCATACTCCTTCTGTGCCCAATTCCAATCACTTACAATCATTTGTAGTTGGCGCTTCCCACTGGAGTCACATGCACCATCAGCAAATAAAGGTCATTAAGGTCAACATCATGATGCTTAACTCTCCTTTGAGAAGGCAGCGCTTCCTCAGCCATATTTTGAGTGCGTTCCCACCTGTGTGGCTCATCTTCTAGCATACTCTCTCAACAAGCCATGTTCCACTTCTATGCAGATGATTTCCACTGGCCGATTCCTCAGAAGTGGACCGCCTAGTCCTTCTTCATAGTCTGCTCTTAAGTTGGAAGCTCCACTGAACCCTGTGCCCTCTGAATGACTGCTGGTATTCGAAATACCTGTGACATAGCTTCCAAGCAGTGCAGAGTTCACTACAGTACGACACACTGATCGACAGCTGAGGGTATTTTTATTTTAGCCATTCTAGATAATGACGACCATTAAACCCCTCCCCCAATCAAGCCCAGGAGCTCACTGCCATAGAGTCAATTCCACTTTCTAGCAACTCCATCAGAGGCTGTCAATTTTTATTCAGATAATGGCATTTCCCCCCTGGTGGGTTGGAATGGCCGATGGTTCTGTTAGCCACGGAGTGCTTAACCTTCGCGTCACCCTTGCTCCTTACTGAGAACAATAAATGAGTTCATACCCACATGGAAAGTACTTAGATCAAGATCTGTCACCTGGGGACCGTGATGTAAATATTAATGATTATTTTGTCAGAATGTGATTTTTTTTTTTTGCTGTAAATACTTAAGAGCCTGTGTTTCCCTCAGTCATTTCAGAACTTTTAAAAGGCAGGGCGTGTCATTATTATCAGCATATTAAAAACATTGTCCTGGTATTTTAATCACTAATTCTTTGCATGACGTGAGGGCAGCTGAAAATTAAGTGGATCCACGTGGTCGCCAGAGTAAGACAGCTCTCAAACCTAGCCACTAGATGGTAGTATAACCCTTTGTAAAAATCCCCTGTAACCAGCAAGTACTGCAGTGTATGGAAGACTCATCCTGTTTTTATGCTTTATTTGTCCCACCCTGTGGCCCTCAACAAACAATGACAGCAGTGACATAAGGAACAGCTACGATAAAGCCAAGGCCTGGAGAGGCCCTCACCTTTGCCTATTGAATACAATTCCAAATTAAAGTTGTGGAAAGCCGTTGCTACAGAATTTAGCAATTGTACTGGAGGGAAATGTTGAAAATGTCTTCACGGGATCAAAAGCCAGCCTCTGCCCGGCCACATTTCCATGAAAGAAGCATCGAAGGCATGTCTCGAGGAAGATGGACATTCCCAGTTCTACGGTGAGCTTTCACGCAGTGACCTGGTCCTGTAAGGTCACCACGTGTGGGCCTTCACTCCACAGCAGTGAGCTTGTCTGTTTGTGGTTTACTGGGATGCGGTTCTAATTCTACCAGGGAAGGTCATTGGAAAACGCTCATGAGAATGGCTTTACATTTTACAACATGAAGCCTGGAGCCAGTGTCACTGGGTTCTAACATGTAAAATGATTGAATTGGCCAACATTTTGTATATTTTTTCTTATCGTATCCATCTTGTGTGATGAATAATTTATTATTTTTTAAGGAGAGGAATTTGTTACCTTCACTCTTCTCTACAGAGTTCAAAGAGGGGGAATCACAGTAGGGACATTTCAAGTTCCTTTTTTACATTAAGCATCACTGATGCTGATGATACCAAAAGGCTTTGTTGACCTCTTATAAGATTTATTATTTGCAAATTTATTTGAAGTTGAAAGAAATGTTTCTAGAACCTTTGTTGTTTTTAGGTGCCATCAAATAGGCAATCCCGTGCACAGCAGAACGAAACACTGCCCAGTCCTGGGTGTCCTCACAATGGTTCCTAGGCCTGAGCCCAGTGATGCAGCCTCTGTGTCCACCCATCTAGTGGAGGGCCTTCCTCTTTTTCAGGACCTCTCCACTTTACCAAACTTGATGTCCTTCTCCTGTGACTGGTCCTTCCTGGCATAGGCCCAAAGTGTGTAAGTCTTGCCATCCTTGCCTGTAAGGGCCCTCATTTCTTTTAAGACAGATCAGTTTGTCCTTTGAGCAGTCCATGGTCATTCCAATATTCTTCTCCAGCACTAGTCAAAAGCAGATATCCTTCTAAAGTATTCCTTATGCAACGTCCGATTTTTGCATGCATACCAGGCGATGCCACGACCATGGCTTGACTCAGGTTCACTTTGATCCTCAAGGTAACACCCTTGATCCCCAATACTCTAAAGAGGGCCTGTGAACTAGATTTACCTACTGCAATAGGTCTTTTGCTGTCTTGGCTGCTGCTTCCATGATCACTGATGGTGGAGCCCACATTCTCTTTTCCTTCCCTATTGCGTCTGTTAAAAAACATATTGAAACTATATTCAAAGACTGCATTTAAGAATGATCTTGAAAATATATACAAAATGTATTCCTTGTATAACTTTTCAATATATATTTTTAACCAGCATAATCTAGGTGGCGAAGAGGATGGGAGGAATCACGTATGAATCAAGGAAAGGCAAGAGCCACCCAGGGCTACCAGGAAGCATCAGCCCTTAGTGCAAGGGAAGGAGAATCAGAAAAGCCAAACTTGTGCCGCTGAGTGCATGCAGACTCATAGCGACCCTACAGGACAGGGTTCAAATGCCCCTTTGAGTTTGTGAGACTCTAACGGTTTACTGAAGGAGAAAGTGCCTTCTTCCACTTGCTGACTGCCAGGTGGTTTCAAACTGCGGGCCTTGTTGTTGGCAGCCCGATGTGTAACCACTTAGGCACAGGGCTTTGTGGCCTATAAAAGAGACGCTCGGTGGAGGAATGGGCGAGGGGAGACGTCGGGCAGTGTAAGGTATGACAAAATAATAATAGTTAATAAAGCTTTGAGGGTTGGTGGGGGAGGGGGAGCAGGGAGGGAGGGGAAAAGACGAAAAGCTGATGTCAAGGGCTCAAGTGGAACAGCAGATATTTGCAGAATGATGACGGCAGCAGGCGTGCGAAGGGGCTTGGCGCAGTATATGTATATATGGATGGATTGTGATAAGCGATGCACGAGCCCGCAATAAACTGTTTTTTTTTTTTAAAGAGAGAGCTGTCCAGAGACAGAAAATAGGTGACAATGGTGGGTTGCTGCAGCTGGAAGCCCAGGAATGAAGGTGCGGGACTATTAGAAGCCGGAGTGGAGAAAGGGCTTTCCTCTCGAGATCCCTTCAGAGGGATCCTGGTACAGCCACCAGCCTGATTCCAGATTTTAGGCCCAGAACTGCCAGACAATCCATATCTGTTCTTTAAAGCCCCTCTCAGAAACAAAGACCAAACACGGGTTGGCCGGATGAAAACAAACCAGCTAAACGGCCATCACCACGCCCTACTAGCCAAAACAAGTGTGTATGTTTCCCTGTGAGTGGCCTCCAAAAGTCTAAGTCTTGAGACAAAGGTTCAGAGCTTCTCTTCTCCACTGGTGGGTGTGCCAGCTGACTGGCATAGACACCTGGGTTTGCTCAGCACTGGGGACGGGGGATAGGATTCTACCAGCACCCTGGGCCTCCTCACTGGCCTCCCGCTGTGGAAGGTAGGGGGCTTGCTGTTGGCCTCCTGCTCCATTGGCTCAAGAGTGGGCATTGCAAACCCTGTGCATAGTCCCTGAGAGCGGGAGCCCCGCCGCCGATGGGATGCATTTGGCATGCACAGCCAGGCGAAACTGAGCAGAGCTCAGGGAATAGACGTGGGTGGGTGTGCTCCGCTTGGGGAAGCAGCATTTGGAGGAAAACTGGAGGCGGCAGCGGGTTAGGAGCTCTGGAGGAGAGGTGGTGATGGGGAAGGAGTGCCAGGAGAGGAGGAGGGAAGGGAATGAACTTAGAAGGAGGTGAGACTGATTCCTCAGCCTATAAGGGAGAACACCCAGGGCACAGGAGTTTGCTGAGTCAACAACCTGATCCAGGACTTGGGTTTTCACAAGGAGGCAGTACAGTAAAAGGGTGAAACCAAAGAACATAAAATCATATCATTCTGAATGTGGAGTGGGGATCCAAAACCCATCTTCAGGCAACTGGACGATGAGCCAGTCAGGATGCAGTGTAACAACGATGAAACACACAGCTATCCTCTAGGTCTTGTTTCCTTCTGCCCACTATTGTGATCCCAATTCTACCTTATAAATCTGGCTGGACCAGGGGATGTACACACCTACAAATAGGAGGTGGAAACATGGAGAATCCAGGACAGAAAATCCCTTAAGGCCAGCAGTGAGAGTGGTGATCCAGGCAGGGTAGAGTAGAAAGGGGGGCCTGATTACAAGGATCTACATATAACCTCCTCCCTGAAGGACGGACAACAGGGAAGTGGGCGAAGGGACAGACTGAGCAATGCAAGACAAGACTAGATAATAATTTATAGATTATCAAGGGTTCATGAGGGAGGAGGGGACCAAGAAGGAAGGGGGAAAAATGGGGAGCTGATATCAAGGGCTCAAATAGAAATGTATTTGAGAATGATGGCAACAAACGTACTTGACACAATGGGTGGGCGGATGAATGCATTGTGGTAAGAGTTGTACAAACCCCCAATAAAATTATTAAAAAAGAGAGACAAAACATATTGGAAGATTTATCCCCAAAGGGATCGTTTATTGTTCTGTATGGCAACATCACTGCCACCACTGCCCAAACCACAATTCAAAACAGCATTCATTTTCAGTCAAAACAGTAAAAAAAAAAGTCTCTCAACTATTTGTTCTGCAATTCTTTGGGGCCAGCCTCCTAAACTGAGGTGATCACACCCTGTTTTTGACAAGTTTGCTTTAAGGGTTGATCATGTCCCTGCCTTTCTGTAGCTGCTTCCTTTTCGTTCTGCTATAAATAGGCCAAGCAACAAGGTCTTCCCATAGCTCCAGGAGTCACAAAAGTGTGCTTTTTCTTCTTCTGCAAATGGCGACCCCAACTCTCCCTGGGTCACCCATAGCCACTCACTGATGGCTATGAAGTTGCACATTACTGCATGCTCTATAGATCCGCGCCCTCCCGCCCACCAGGGTCGATCCCCCTCCACCGCCTCCTCATAAAAAAATCGTTTTGGTTCGCGATTTTGTTTACTCCCCACCCCTAAGCCACTCGCTACCGCCATGTCCCGCCAGAGGGCGGTCGTTCACAGACAAAAGCAACCGCTCCAGCTCCGGTGGCACCCTTCCCCGCCGATGTGCAGGCTGGAAGAAGAAACAGGTTTTATTTGGAGGTATTTTCAGTTCAAATTCAAGTTCTAGAACTTCGGTTTATTATTAGCCTGTTCTCTGACTCGGGAGGAGGGAAAGGGAAAAACAGGTCTGTCTGCAACTATACTGTTCTACCCTCATTCAGGGACAGCCTGGCAAACTGGAAGTTTTTAGGGATCTTCCCAAAGAACTTGATAGTGGAGAGCTTGGGGAGTCGCTTGTGGCCTCTCGAAAATGGCCAGCAGACTCCCCATTCGGCAAGGAACCACAAAAGATTCACACCCTTCCACACTCATCCCCCATGCCATGCCTGCTCTTGCCGCAAGTGATTTGCAAACCAGACGAGGATTATATAACCACAAAGCAGAAGCTTTCTCTTGTTATTCCATGGGAAGAAAAGGCATTAAAAAAACCTGTTGTTTTTTTAATGGTATCATTATCCGAAGTACCTGTGAGAATAACATTGTTGAGAATTGTTAGCGAGGCTGGCCTGCGAGACTGATGATCATTTGCATCAGTGCAGACTGGGACCAGCTGTGAACACCCAGGGAACAGTTTGAATGGAAATTCGCAGTCTCCTGAATCGACAACGCAGTATGGAAAATGTGGGGTCTGATCCTGCCTTGACTACTAACTAGTTAGTTGAATGCCCTTGAGTAAATGACTTACTTTCTCTGGGTCATGATTCTGCAAGCTGCCAGTTAGATCATCTCAAATTCCTTCCCTTTTAGAAAAGGCTCTTTCCTTCAAGAATAAATGTAGATGGCAATGATTAGTTTGATGTTTCATCGGGGGGGGGGGGGGGGGGAGATACAGCAGCAGCATGGTCAGGGTATTATAGTAGTTCAAATACCTTTGAATAGTATCCTGAGCTCATCTTTTGAAATTGTCCATCATATAGCAATTGTTTCTTTAGTGTTTTTGTGGCAATAGGCTTTGGTATACTCCCCTCCAGAGAACACAAAGGGGCTTCAAAAACTTGATGGGAAAATTCTATTGCCATTCTATTTTTCCTTGAGTTTTCTGAAGTTATCTCTTGTTAATGTGACACTGCTTTATGGTAGAGGAAGGGGAGTCAGAGATTTGGACTGTAGATTTTCCTTTTATTTTCTGTGTGATATTGGAAAAATTACTTAACTATCCTGGGCTTTTGAGTTTTCTACAAAAGTTTCTTATGGTTATTTGAGCCATAAGGAACTAACTACATGGCTAGTCGTCCAAAGATGGGAATTATCTATTATTAACATTGTGATTGAAGCAAGAAGACAGAAATGCAGAAATACCCTAAATGCCTGTCAGTTGAAGAATGGATAAATGAATGTTGATAAACACTCACAGTGGAATACCATACATCCCTCAAAAAAGATGAAGAAATGGAAATATCTCACATATCTTATTTGGAAGTATTTTCAGTTCAAATTCAAGTTCTAGAACTTTGGTTTATTATTAGCTTGTTCTCTGACTTGGGAGGTGGGAAAGAGAAAAACAGGTCCATTTTTCTTTTGAAAAACGCTGAGTGAAGTTCATTTATCAGAAAAGGATAAATCAGATGACTTTTATAAAAGAAAAAGAATTGAGATAAAGGTTTTCATACCAAAAGAAACAGACTTTGATGATTACCAGGGGTGAAGGGAAAGGAAGCAATAGGCTAAAAGGTAGAAAATGGTTAGCATGGGTGAAGGGGGAGATAATGTTCTACCAGAGAGGAGGGAGAAAGGGGGGTTAGTACAATCTATTGGGAAGTTCGATACGTTTAAGTTGTTGTATACAAAAAAAGATCTGAAATGTTAACGCCCACCTAATTCACAATAAAGGCATTATTTTTGACTAAACATGTCCAACTTATTCAGTTATTCAACCCTATAACAGTATGAAATATTTAGCTTTTCTGGTTATGTTTCCTGGCTTAAGAATTTTAGAACTGAGGGCTGAGCCCAGTGGCATAGTGGTTGAGTGCGGGACTGCGGCCCATTGACTTGATGGTTCAAATACAGCAGCAGCTCTCTGGGAGCAAAGCTGGGTATCTCCCATGACCAACAGAGGGCAGTGATGCCCCCCCCAAAAAACCCCAAGAATTTTAGAACTGAAAAAGTTTGAATTAGGATGTCTAAGGGATCCTTAGAGATAGAATCTTCTTTTGAAAAATGGTCTCGAAAAGTTGAAATTTGGGGACTGTTTACACCTTTGGTCTTTCTAGCCCACGCGGATGATGGAAGGGATATTTTGATGTTGGTAGGGCCCACCTGCCTACTTTGCATTGGGATGCTGGCAGGTGGTGAGTCCAGGAGTGTAATGATGGAGGGGTTGGGGGGGGGGAATAGGTGAGGCTCGCTGTTTCTGGGGGAAGCAGCCCCACAAGCCTTCTTGTGTCTTTTTTCCGAGTTTGTGTTTACCAGTTGGAGAATGGAAAAAATGACTGGGAATGAGTGATGAATGCTAGCCCTGGTAAACTCGGTCCAGAGGGTAATGTCACCTGTGAATTCAGGGAGTTTGGGCTTTTGTCTTCCCCCTGTGCACATTCCTTGGTACTGACCTACTGGCTGAAGGCTACTTTGGTTGAGCGTCATGGACACGCTGCCTGGGGTCTTCTCTCTTAGCAGGAAACATGCTCAGCTTGTAATGTCCTCAAAGCCACTTCTCAACCATGAAGGAAGTGTGTGTTGCTGGAGCAATGTCTTGGTTCCCTTGTTTCTCAGTTGAGGTAGCTATGGGATAAGCTCTGGCCTATGTCTCAGAGTTTCTCAGAAGACGTGTACCTTCTAAGGCAGGGGTCCTCAAACTTTTTAAACAGGGGGCCAGTTCACTGTCCCTCAGACCATTGGAGTGGCAGACTATTGTTTTTTCAAAAACCCTAAGAACAAATTCGCTGTGGAACTGGGATGAGTCGGCTGCTAAGCAGGCCAGGCAGTGGTGGAAAAAAACATGCGGCGGGCCAGGTAAATGTCCTAGGCAGGCCACATGTGGCCCTCGGGCTGTAGTTTGAGGACCCTTATCTAGAGGTTCCCTCTCTTCTCTTTATCACATTTCCTCTCCCCTGCTGATGGAGCTAAAGTTTTGCCCTGCCTCTTTCGTCTTTGCCTCTGGGTCCGCTTCTAGGTGAACCCGACCTCAGATACAGGCTTCAACTTTTCTAGAAAGAGGGAGTCAGGTCTATGTCATAAAGATGTTTATAAACATAAAGGCTGCTATCCTCAACCTTTAAAAATGCAACATTGGGAGTCTTGCAAGAGGGGAACACATTGTGTTGTTGTGTTGCCTTAGGAAGCTTAGTGAGAGCTGGCAGCAGTGTGAAGTGCAGTTTGGGGAGGAGGTGTCAGATGCCAGGGAGTGGCTAGTAGGCTAGTGTGATGGCTCCAGGAGCCGGGTGGTTTGGGATCTCAACTAGACAGAGAGCAGCACTAAAGGATCAAGAGGGATGCTTTCAAGAGCCCTGTAGAATACTTATTTGCGAGAACTTGATCAGCTGGGTGTGGGGCATGTGCGTGACTTCTCTTTCAAAATATCGATGTGATTTTCTGCATACAGAACATGGGCATGGTGCCATCGAGATCAAGGCTTGAAACTGGACACTGATTAGCCTTGTGATCTTGGGTCAAGTTTTTTACCCTCTCTGAGTAGCTCTGCACTTAGCTGAAAAAAATAGAGAGCGCAGTGGCAGCTGGTCTGCTGCTGCTGTGACGATTAAGTCTGGTTTTGTAAAAGAAGTGGCCGGCGCGGGGTCTGACCTTTCAAATAACCATGGGCAATCATTGCTACTGTCTTTGTGTCCTCTCCTAATGTCTGTCAAGTCAAAACCCATGGCCATTGAGGGATTTTCAACTCTTCAAAACCCTGCAGGGTCATTTAGCCCTATCCATGGTGTTTCCAAAGCTGGAATCTTTGCAGACTCTCTTTCCCATGGGATGGCCTGTGAATTCAATCCACTGGCCTTCTGCCCAGCTTTTTTCTTGATGCCAATGACATCCCTCTGGGGCTACTGTGGAAATCAGAAGAGGAAAATGATGATTTGTAGTCTGTTCTGTCCCATGGCATGGGATAATTTCCCCCAGGAGCATTATGCTTCAAAACACACACACACACACACACACACACACACGAACCTCACTAAGCAGGAAGAAATAGAGGCACGGGAGCATTAAGCTTCATTAAAAAGCAAAGCGAAACCCATCAACAAACAACAATAACTCTCTGAGTAGCAAGAAATGGAGACACACACCAAAAGACACCAGTGACAGTGATGTGTCCCCTTTGAGAGCTGAATGTGGTAGGTGTGCAAGGGGGAGCAAGCTAGCCTTGGAGGCGGTATTGTTCGAAGCTGGAGAAATGCAGGGGAAGAGGCAAGAGAGAGAACTAGGCAGCGTTTATGTAACATATTTCCAAGCAGTCTGAAAGAAGGTGTTACATGTAATGGAGTTTTTAACAATCAGGATTGAAAGCTTAAAACAGAACACATCGTCAGCCTGGGAGTGTTTTGCTGGATCTGCTGTGGAATATGAGGTCTGGAGAAGCTGGGGGCAGGCCTGGGGATCATACAGGAGAATTAAACAGAACTCTGAACCAGTTCATTCTGGCTTGCCCCCCCCGCCCCGCCCGCCAAGAATTTGCATTTCCACCTCAGAGACCCAGAATCAGCATCTACAATTTAAGAAGATAAAGACTCATCCAGGCATTTTGTTCAAATGTCAACTCAGATTCACTGTAGCTGGGATGGAAATGTAAATCTTAGCAGGGGTCATACCAGAATGAACTGGTTTGAAGTCCTTTAGTTAACATAGCAATGTTATTTACACCCTCAGTGGGTTTTGTCTGAAGGTTCTTATTAATGATTTTTCTTCACCCTGGGATGGAATCCTGTCTCTTCCTATACTACATCCGCAGCCTTCCTTTCTCCTTCTTGACTTCTCCTTTCATAAAATGCCATTCGCAACGTTTGTGCTTGGGCTTTGCAATGTTTGCTTCTTGTCTGCTCAGAATACAATTCCACATTTTGCGAACCCACAGATGTGCTTTCCTTCTTCTACTCTCGGACCAGAAAGCCTGGTTTCTTTTACAATTTTGAGCCTTGTTCCACATTTTCCTGCTACTGACGTGTTGTAAGGATATCCTTCCTATTTTCTTCTTCTTGTTCTCCTCCTCCTCTACCTCCTCCTCCTCCTTCTTTTCCTCTTTGGCATTCATTTGGAATCCAGACTGAAGAGCTTAGTCTTCAGTTTTCATCTGTACTTCACGCCTTCTCTTTCATTAAGCAAGCTTGTGTCAATTGCATGACATGTACAGTGTAGGACGTTCTCTCGAGTCAAGAGACCCTCTCTTCATTTTCCCTGTCGTCCACGTTTCAGCAGTCTGTAGACTGAATTAAGTCTGGTGAAAGGATATACATTCACTTCACCTTGCTGATTTTAATATAACTTTCTCCAAATGTTTAATCGTGTAACCAGGGACATAATTTGCATGCACAGCCCAGGTAATGCCATGGGGAATATTGGAACCAGAAAACTTAATGAGGAAGTGTAAGCAGATGTGATGGGAGTATTAAACTAGTGCTAGCTGTTACAGCCACTGGATTCCAGGACCAGCAGTTTCTTCTTTCATGAAAGTGAGGAGGAAGAGGTGATGACTGTATCAACAGGAACCAGCAGTCTCAGTTTTGGGGTGATGGTGAAGCCCTTGACTTTATAATGAAGAGTCAAAAGGAAGCATGCACACTTTTGGATAAGCAATGTTTTAAAAGAAATGCTACTTTAAAAAGGTAATTCGGCCAGCAGTTTTAGAGGGTCTGCAATGTCACAGGCACCATGCAGTCAACGCTGGAGACATAAACAAGGATGGAGCATTATCTCTTTCCCGAAGTAGCTAGATTCCTACCAATCAAGTCAAATCTAGGTTCTAAAATATATTGGCATAAAACAGCAAATATATATACCCATTACACATTTTGGTGTCTCACATGTTAGACTGTTTTATGGGTATATTTGCCCTGCTGATTCCCAAAATGGAACCAGTTTTCACCTTTCAGCTCTAAGATGCCAAACACACTCTTCACTCCGCTCATGCACCCATAGACACATCAAGGTATTTTAGTGTAGTGCTAGCTAGCCTGAACTGGAGGAGGTGCACGCTGGCTTTATTTAAAGCTGCTTGTGGTGTACTAAGTATTAAGATCAGCGTGTATGTCACATGGTGTCCTTTGATCTAAAGAACTATCTGAACCATGAAAGTCACATGAACTTGAAGTTTCCCCTAAGTAGCACTTCACCTTTATTAGGAATGAAGTAGCAGGCATGTCCAGTTTGTAATCTTACAATGAGATGAAAAAAGAGTTGTTGTACAATGAATAAGGACCCCCGATGGCATAGTGGACTCTGTGTTTGCTTCTCAAAGGTCAGTTCTGTGAGCCCACCAGATATTGGGCAAGAAAAGACGAGATGTTCAGCTCCTATAAAGACTGACAGAGAAGGTCCACTCTGCCCTATTGAATGGCTCTCAGAATAATCCACTGACTGGTTGTGGGTTTGGCACACTAAATATTTAAGTGATCTGAAACCCTAAGTGACCATCAGAATTCAAATTCCTTTATTAAAATTAAAACGTTCCCACCTTGTTACAAAATGGCACACCTTCTCCACCCATGCACAGGGAACTCTTAAGAAAGCATTAGCATTTTTCTTTTCCTTTTCTTGTGGCATCACTGCCCCTGCTGAAAGTAGAAGGCCCAGCCTTGCTCCTGGAGAGCCGCTGCTGGACCTGAACGGTCAACCCTGTGGGCCGCAGTCCCACACTCAACCATTGTGACACCGGGGCTCAGCCTAGATTTTTTCTTATAAAGAAGCTTGGGTTCTATATTTTAAAATGTGCTCACAAATGGTTGCCACATCATGGAAAGAGGAAAAATCTAAATTTTCAAAATATTTATGAAAATTACTATGAACTCTGACACGTTTGATACTCCAAATTGCCCTCACACCTTCCGCATGTGTGTCTTTTTAATTTTCTCTTTTCCAGTCTTCTCGAGCTGTGTTCTGGCTTTGCAGCCTCCAACTTGTAGTCTCTGCATATACTGTGTAGGCTCCCATACCCCAAAGAGAAACCCACTGCCATCTAATTGATTCTAACTCATAGTGATCTTATACGACAGAGAAGAACTGCTCCTTTGCGTTTCCAAACCTTTAAATCTTTAAGAGGCTGCAGAGTGACTGGTGGATTTGAACCACTGACCTTATAATTTGCAGCTCAATGTGTGTAAACAACTATACACCATGTACAGCTTCCCTTGGAAGTCCCTTACTGCGTGAATCATTTTCAAATATTTCTTACCATTTTTGTCTTATCCTGCAATTGCAGGTCTGGATTCTTTTCACAGTTAAAACTAGGATGATAAATTAATAAGTTAGTATCACAGTAGCTCAAAATATAATGGAATCTCTAAGGAACTAGAGCTGATTTGGTCTATTCGATGTAATTTTCTGAATCAGTGCTCCACAGTAATCCCAGGAATAGACCTACAAACCAAGGCACCAAACAAAGATTTTTTTCAGGGTTTTCAGTGGCTTACATCTAAGAAAGAGAAGCAACTACACACCTTGTACCACCTGACTGAAAGCCTAAATAACACCGATTCTAACCCGAGTCTGGGGTGGAAGCAGTAACAAAAGAAGGTGGCACAGTAGTCTATGGGGGCAAGGTAGCCCTTGGAAATACAGTCATGGTACATCCATCAGGCACCCAGAGACTTTGGCTCCAATTCTTTCAAATTCAAGAATGAAGAAGTCTCTGCAGGGAATTAATGAAGGGGAACAGGAACTTGCAAGTAGCATCTTCACGAACGTCTTGGGAAGCATCTTCCGCTGGTTTGGCACTAAAGGATCACACTGTGGCATTCTCAAGGTCCCTATAGGGCCGAGGGGCGTGGAGATTGGAGGTGCACTTTGAAGTGAAAAGCATACTGGTGATGGCAGGGAGTCTGGTTGTAACACCTGAAAACAGTACAAGAGAAGATCTCCTAGCAACCTCCTCTGCAGTAAGGACCTTTCTGTGGCTCAAGGGATGACGTTTCGGCAGAAGCGTTTTAGATTCACACCACTTCAAGACTTTCAGACGTTCCTGCAGCTCTTTCTGCTGTAGAAGACAGAATTGCGATGGGCCCTGAATGAATGCATGTTTTGCAAGTGCTCTTGGGGGAGAGGAAAGACACAATGGCTAATTTTTAACTAGGAATAATGATAGCATGGTTATGTTACTCTAGAGAATTATTGTTTAGAGTCATATGCTGAGTTATCTAAAAGTCAAATGGTCGGGTGTTTGGTATTGGCTTCAGAATGATCCAAAAGAAGGAGGCAGTGGTAGGACTATATTAAAAAACTCTCACATTTGACTCTGAGTTGGTTGCTTCTTAAACTGGGTGATAGGTAGATGAAGGTCCTTCTTTTGATTTTTGTTTGCTTAAATTTTTCCAGAATGAGAAACTTTTAAAAGTTGATATAAAATAGGTCTAGCATCACTCAGGATTATTAGGTATTACATATTGATTTTTCTCCCAATTATTGCACTAGTTACAGAGCTGCTATGTAGCAGGGACCTGGTACCTCTGTTCACCTGGGATGGGAAGCATGACAAGTTTAGTTATGTTTTCCAATGGCTTGAACTGAGACATTATCTTCCTTTTATCTGTCTTTCCTTTCATTTCACAGATGTTACTTTAGAGACTGATGTGCATGTTGGCATGGTGTGAGCTGAGTGCAGAGTTGCTACAGGCCAAGGAATTCAGAACCAGGTAATGTGGGAGAAAGAGGAAGAGACACGCTCCTCTCTTTACCTCAGACCTCCCCCCCTCCACATTTTCTTTTTCCTTTACACTGGCTGAGAAGGTACCAATCTAAATATTGAATCCTGGGCTGAAGATGTTTAGAAAAGAGGATGAGACAATAATCAGAGTAACAGCAATTTATTAATAAATTTCCATATGCTTGAATGTACTGTGTCTTTTATAAGCATAGTTCATTCTTCACAAAACCCTATCAATTATCTATTATTGCTACTATTGTTATTTCCATCTTAGAGACTTGAAGAAGGTAAATGACTTTTGTAGGACTGTATAACTAGTGGCAAGATAGGATTTGAACTTGGATCTGTCTGCTTTAGTTTTTTTCCTTATTGTTGTTATTATGTACATACCCTTGAATCAGTTTTGATTCCAGGTGACCCTGCTATGTACAACAGAATGAACACTACCAGTACTGTACCATTTTCATGGTCACGGCTGCATTGGAGTTAATTGCTACAGTTGCGTCAACGCATCTCCCTCTTTTTTGTTGTTGCTGAACCTCTCCTTTATCAAGCAGTATAATCTTCTTCAGGGACTGCTGCTCTTGACAACATATGCAAAGTCAATAACTTGAAGTCTTACCATGATGCATTCTAGCAGTAGTTCTTCCATGACAAATTCGTTCTTGTATATCCAATATTCGATGTCAACACTGTAATGCAAATGCATCAAGTTCCAGTTTTTTTTTATTCATTGTCCAGCCTTTGGATACATGGGAGGTGATGTAAATATCAGGATGTGGTGTTTGTCTTCAATACAACACTAGGGCCCCTTAAACTTTCTCCTTTTTAAAAGGGCTTATCTTAGAAGTTACAACCCAACAGATTTAGAGGGCTGCATTTGTTCTGATTTGTCTCCTTTGTGCTATTTCTCAGTGCTCTGTGCTCCTTCAATAAGGATCCTGGTTGTTCGAGCAGAAGCTCTCAAATCGCAAACTGGTTCTTAGTTATTACACATGGCTTGCTCTTTGCATAGGGATTACCTAAATTACCTTTCCCTAGCATAGGACTCACTACTCATAAGAAACCTGTAAGACTGTGGTCCATCTCGGGTGTCAGGTGCTTGGAAATCTGACTCTACTTAACTGAGAACAAAATTACCTAGCCATCGAGGCCATGTCTTACGGAAATTGTCTCTCATTGTCTTTACTTGATTCTGTTATGTCATTTGCACACTTACATTTACAAACTAAATCAAATGTCATCATTGGAGTTAACTGAGCTAAAAATGAGACTGTAGGTGATACTAGCATATACAGTGGGGCTTTGAAAGCAGATGGATTTGAGTTTAGATTCTAGCCCTGATACTTATATAAGCTAAGGGAAATTGTTTATGTTCATGGAGCCTCAATATTTTTGTCTGCAAAGTAGAGATAGTAACCTCCCATATATGACTGTTGTACAGATTTAAGGGCCTGGTATGGTGTGCAGCACACAATAAATCCAAGAAGTGACTTGTCTTGTTGTTTTAGGATTGCTCTTGACAATTGAGTTCATTTCTTTGTCTTTTGGATGATGACCTTAGGACTTAAGAACTCCCTTTGCGGAAAGTCCCTGATTGCAAGAGGATCAAATATAGAAATGGAGGGCAGATTTGAGGATATATACCAGGAAGAAGGAAGATAAACTTAGGAGAAATGATGCATTAAAAATGTTTGATTGAGTAATGTTCTGAAATCTGATTCAGCTTGTTGGGGCCATCAGGTGGGATCCAGCGCATAGTGACCCCATGCATGAGAGAACCGAACCGTTCCCAGTCCTGCTCCATCCTCATGGTCCTTCCTATTCTTAAACACATTTTTGCAATCACAGTGTCAATCCATCTCTTTAAGGGATTTTCCCCCAAATTTGTTTCCCCATCTATCTGACCAAACATGATGTCCTTCTCCAGGGACAGTACTTTCTTGGCAATGTGTCCAAAGGATGTAAGATGGAATCTTGCCATCCTTGCCTCTATGGAACTCTCTGGCCGTACTTGTTCTAAGACACATGGGTTTGTCCTATTTAGCAGTCCATGGTATTTTCAATATTCTTCTCTAGCACCATAACTCAAATGCATCTTTTCTTTGGCCTTTCTTATTCAATGTCCAACTTTCACATGCATATTAGGAAATGAAGACTACCCAGGTGTCAGGCACACCTTAATCTTCAAAGTAACAGCCTTGCTTTTCAATACCCTACAGAGGTCTCTTGTAGCCCATTTACCTAATGCAACATGCCTTGATCGCTTAACCCCCGATTCCACTAGCATTGATTGTGTATCCAAGCAAAAGGAAATTCTTGATAAATTCAAACGTTTTATCCATTTACTGTGATATTGTTTCAGTTGTGAGCATTTTGGTTTTCTTTACATTGAGTTGTCATCCATTCTGAAGGCTATCATCCCTGTTCTTCATCAGGAAGTGCTGAAATTTCTCCTCACTTTCAGCAAGAAAGGTGTCACCTGCCAATCACAGGTTGCTAATAAGCCTTCCTCCAATCCTGATACTGCATTCTTCATCATATAAACCAGCTTCTCTGATTATTTGCTCAGCAAACAGATTGAACAAGTATGATGAGGGGATAAAACCCTGTCACACACCTTTTAAAAATCTTATCCCATGTAGTATTCCTTTGTTCTATTTGTGCAACTGCCTCTTCATCCGTGTACAAATCCCTCATGAGCAGAATGGAGTGTTCTGAAATTCCCTTTCTTCTCAAGATTTTCCATAGTTTGTTATGGTCCACACGGTCCAATTCCTTGGCATAATCAATAAAACACAAGTATACACATTTCTGATATTTTTGCTTTCAGCCAATATGTATCTGATATCAGTGATGCTATCTCTTCTTCCACATCCTCTTCTGAATCTGGCCTGAACCTCTGGCAACTCGTGGTCAACTGTTGTTGGATTATCTTCATCAAAGTTTTACTTACCTGTGATATCAGTAATATTATTCCATAGTTTGAGCATTCAGTTGGGCTGCCTTTTTTTGTAATGGGTATACATATGGATCTCATCCAGTTTGTTGACCAAGTTGCTGTCTTCCAAATTTCCTGTAAAAAATGAATAAGTGCTTCATTAACCTGTTGAAACATCCCTTTTGATAGTCCATCAATTCCTGGAGCCTTACTTTTGGTGAATGCTTTCAGTGCAGCTTGATTTTCTTCCTTCAACACCATTGGGTCTTACTTGGGTGCTAATTTCTGTAATGGTAGGATATTGACTAATTATTTTGGTACAGTGACTCTAAATAGTCTTTTAATCTTCTTTTGATGCTTCTAGCATCATTCTGTATTTGGCTCATGGGATCTTCCAATATTGTAACTTGAGACTTTGATAGTTTCTTGAAATTCTTTTTTCTTGAGTTCTTTCTATACGATAAGGGGGGCACGTTCTTCACTTTGGTTTTCTAATATCAGGTCTTTGCACATTTCATTGTAATGTTTGATTTTGCCTTCTCAATCTACCCTTTGAAATACTCGATTCAGCTCTTTGGCTTCATTCGTTCTTCCATTTGCTGTAATTCCTCTATGATTAAGAGCAATTTTCGCTCTCTTCTGACAACCACTTTGACTTTTTCTCTCTTTCCTGTCTTTTTAATGACCTTTACTTTCTTCACCAATGTTGTGTTTGATGTCCTTCCACAGGTCATCAGATCTTCTGTCATTAGTGCTTAATGCATCAAGTCTAATTTTGAGATGTTCCCAAAATCTAAGTGTGGTAGATCAAGGTCTTATTTTTGCTCTTGTGGACTTGCTTAATTTTCTTAAAGTGTATCCTAAACTGACTTATGAACAATTGTTGTTCTGTAGCACAGTCAGCCTCTCGCCATGTTAGAGCTGCTGATATAGAGCTTTCCCATAGTCTCTTCCCACAGATAAAGTTACTTTGATTTTTGTACATTCCATCTGGGGAAGCCCATGTGCACACTCACTTTTTGTATTGTTCCTTGGTAGGAAAAAGTCATTGGTTTTACAAAAGACTATCATTTGATCTACAGCTTCTCTTACCAAGATACTATTTTCCATGTTCTCTCCCTTCCTCTTTGTGCCCAACTTTCTCATTCCAATGTCCAGTAATTGTAAGTGCATCGTGATGGCATGTTTGGTCTATTTCAGACTGAAGTTGTTGGTAAAATTCTTCAGTTTCTTCATCACTAGCTTTTGTGGTTGGTGCATAAAGTTGATTAATATTTGTGCTGATTGAATTTCCTTGACAGCAGATACATATCACAGATATACTATCATAGACAGCACTGTACTTCATGACCGACTTTGGCAATGTCTTCTTTGACAATGAATGCCATGCCATGCGGCTTGTTTGTGCTGTTCTTTGCATAGGAAATCATATGATTTTCTCATTTGAAATGACCAATACCAGTCCATTTCTACTCATTAATGTCCAGGATATCAATCTTTTTGAATTCCATTTCATTTTTTGGCGACTTCAAATTTTCTTAGATTCATACTTCGCATATTCCACATTCCAATCATTGGTAGACATTTGCCACTATTTCTCCTTACCTTGAGTTGGGCCCAGCAGCAGATAAAATCCTAAAGGATCCACTCCCACAGTCTTTCCTCTACATTGAGAAATCTGCTCCTCCTCTGTCATGTTTTGAGTGCCCTCTGACCTGCGGGGCACATCCTCAGCTCTATCTCTGACAATGTTCTGCTTCCATTCCTTAGGCCCTCAGTAGCTGACAATATTTCCAAGCTCTGCATAAGGCTTTCAGTGGCTTCTTACTCTAAAATGAAGAGCTAAATCCTTCTTCATTGTTCTTAGTGTAGACTCCTGAAAGACCAGTGACAGAGCTTCCAACATCGCAGCAGCACACAAACCACCACAGTAGAAAAAAATCAGAAAATATTAAAATACAGAACACATTTAAATAGAACATAAGAGAGATCAAATGATAAGGTGCTAAATTTTAACCCAATTACATTGGCAACAATCTACTTTCCAATGTGTTCTCCATGATTGCAAGGCTATCCCTGATCCATGGCCAGAGAGGATTCACCACATGTATTTCTCCTTCCCTCTTTTTCAATTTAAACAATTTAAAAATAAGCCATAAGTGCACTCATCTTATAAGGTATTGCATTTTGACCTATTTATGTCTGCCATAATTGATTTTATAATACTCTCTGTTGGGTAACAGGGCTATTCCTATCACTCACCTATGATTGGAGGGCATTCACTGGACACTTGGATTTTGAGTCTCCACTTTTCACCCATAGCCTTCTGAAAACCCGGTGTCCACAATTTAAGCTTTGATATCATTCTTTCCTGTAGATTTGGATTATATTTTTTACGAGGGTCACAAGGGTTGGTATGCTTCTTCTATGTGGGCTTGGATGTCTGCTCATTTGAAAAAGAAGTCTTTAAAATCCCAGATGCTATTCCTTCTGGTAGCTGGGCACTATCTTATTTCTTCACCATGCCTGGCTGTAGCACCCATAATTTCAGTTATCTCTTCATGAAGGTGAACATCAGGCAGTCCCATGGAATGATAGCTAATCATTTGCCTTCTTTTACTTTGAATTAAGAAAGCACTACTTGAGGAGGATAATTAAAATGACCTAAATCAGCATTAACTTGGGAAACTCATATAGATCTTTTGACAGACAAGGTCAAATAAAAATAATGAAATTAGCATGGATTTAGAAGCTGTTTGGCATTTTAGAGATGCATTTTCAATATCATTTCCTAGAGCAGTATAGTAAGGTTATCCATTACATGAATGGATGGTCATACAACTCATCCATCAATTGCAATGAAATTGATCCCGCTTCTTGGCTTCCCTATGTGTGCTCTCTACAGTTTTTACTGACTGATGTTTTAGCAGTAGATCACCAAATTTGTCTTCTGTATATTGCTGGGTAGACTGAACCATTAACCTCTCTGTTAGTAGCTGAGCTGGCTAACCATTTGCACCACCCAGAAACTCTGTATCTCTATTCTTCACCAGTAAAAGTACTGTGGTAGGCCAGGTTGACCAGAGAAACAAATCCAATGACACTCATGTATGTGTAAGAAAGAACTTTATATCAAGACGTCATTATATATCCGGAAAACATCCCAGCCAAGTTCAACTCAAGTCCCTAAGTCCAATATTAGTCCAACAGCTCCTCTTCAGACCCATGCTGTATAAGAATGCCATAGGTTAGTAGGTGCCAAGTTGGGTGGATACAATGGCAATGATTGCATCACAGGGCTCTAGTAGCAGCCAGGGTCAGTTAGCTGGAAGGTGAAGACAGAGACAGAGGAGGGACGTACCATGGTTTTCCTTATGAGCAGAATATGCCCACAAGGAGACACCGTCAGGGTGTGAGCTGATTGACAAGTTGAATACCACCCCTACATTTTATATACCTTCAAGCTGGCCTGAAATTATGTAATTACCACAAGTACTATTTTTTCCCACAAAGGAATACTAGTACCGTTTTCACACTCTGCAAATTGGCCTGGAGCATATGGAGCTCTTAATCCTGCTTCAATCTACACTTTTTCTCATTAAAATGGTCTTGAGTCTATGTGTCTATGTCTTGTTTTTTGGATTAAATTTTAAGTTCTTCAAAGGGTGTGACTGTGCTGTGGTTTCTTTGTGTCCCCCATAGTGGAGCAGCATGCCCACTTATTAGATAGTTGTTCATTTATCATGAGGAAAAAAAAAGTTTTGCCTAAGTACCTTGTGGAAGGATATGGTTTTCATGTTTAATTCCAACAGAATCTTTTCATAATTATGTTCCTTGGTTCAAGACAGCCTGGGAATAAGGTGGATATTTTGAGCTCTCAACCTTGTGTTTTAAAAAATCTGATGTGCCAAATGCTTTGACTAAATTCCCCTGAGGTAAAACACCAACTTTGGAGTAGATTTTCTGAGAAGCCAACTTTGAGCACTGGCAGGAGGGGGGGGGGCAATTGCCAGCAGCACTGGGAACTTGCAGTGAACCTGGGTTAACTACCTTATTCGTTCACAGGGCCTGAGAAAAAAGAGTCTATTTCTCTGATGCTGGGAGATAAACATTGGAAAGGATAGGGAAAGAAAGAGGGAGAGAGGGACAGACAGGGTCACAGAGAGTAAGACAGAGAAAAAAGAGGGACAGAAAGGGAGAGACAGAGAAACAAAGTAACAAAGACAAAGAGAATCTGAGAAAGATTGAGGGAGGGGTACAGAAAGAGAGGAGAGACAGAATCAGAGAGAGAGAATAGGCAGTTTATTTGAGGATCAACTTTTGGGATTAAGCCACAGTGGGGAACAGTGAATCACATGTCAACTCAAACATAGGACAAAGTCTCCTCAAGCCCGTTATAATTGGAGACAAAATTTGCATAAAACTGAGAGCAAGCACTCATCCTCCCCCTTAAAATAAAAACAGGCCTTGGTAGAAATTTATTTTCATCATCATCAGTGTCCAGGAAGTTATCATTGTAAAACTCTGGGACCTATGAGACATTTAAGTTCTACTCTTTCTTTCTTTTGAGGCATTACTTTGAAAATGAAGTAGTTGATTCCTTTGAAGGTGAGATACAGAAAAAATATTTATGTTGGAAGAAAATTGTAAACAGATATATTTAGAAAACAGACTTTTCTGAGACTCATAATCCTTTTAATTGACTTTGATTTGAAATAGTATTGTAAGACTCTAATGTTTTTTTTCCACATGGAAACTCGGAGATAGTGTTCTACTTTTGCAGGCTGAGGGTGAGGTGCCAGAGAAGGAAGACGAATGGTGGTGCATTGATGTCTTCATTTTGTGCAAACCGTTTGGGGGAAATGGAACCTCAGTTACAATTTACTATGCCTTTTCCCTTTCTTGAAAACACACACCCTTGTTAGAAGATAGAGTCAGTATCAGCAAAAACCCAATTGTAGTCGAATGTCCTCTATCTGGGGGCTTGGCGAATTTGCAGAAAGCCAAACATCTTCAGTAAATTTCAAGTGGTTTGGAAAATTCTGGAAGTTATGGTGGGAGAGGGATATTGGAGAAGAAACATGTGAAGAGCTCATAGTTAATACTTTTTTCTTTTTTTTTTCTTTTGACATTCTTCCTGATTCAAAAAGTACCATGACCTTGGTTGTAGCTAGGGTGGGGTCACAATACAAATTGAAGGTCATTCTTCCTGCATTGAGAAAAGGAAACTTATGCACTCATATTGATTAATTCATTTGAGGTAAAGTAGAAGAGATTTTAATTGATTTTTGAACGTCTTTTTCCTGCAACTTCCAAAGCTTACCCAACTTTTGCCCTAATGTATGGCTTTGGGTTTTATTATTATTGACTCATATATTTAAGGAGCTATATTTTTGAAGTTCCTTTTTGAGGATAGCCTATTGTCACCTCTGCAGTCTTAAATAAAAACAAATGGGGTCATTGTGGCCTCTGATTACTTGTTATTTCCATGCATCATATGAATAATTTAAAAGTATGAAAACAGCACCTATTTAGACAGTTTAGGATCTTGTATATGCAGCCATTAATAATCAACTTCTGGGTTTGTTGGATTCGTAGTAGATGGCAAAATGCGGAGTGAGCACATATTTCAGGGTGTCATAGTGGTGGATTTGCTTTCTTCCTGTCTAGAGGGTTTGGAGGTAGCACCTAGGGGCATGGAGTTTTTCCAATGATCAGGATAAGGAACTAGAGGCAGCATGATTTCTGGGGCATTTTGCACAGAGACCTCTGTGGTGTGGAACAGTCTCCCAGAATGCCAGGTCTGACTTCACTATCTTCACTCTACTGTGGGAAGGAACCTCCCCCTTCCTCCCCCCGTTGGGCTTACTGGACCTCTCTCTACTTTCCTTTTGCATCATCCATCTCTTTCGTAGTCTCACCTGTTTCTTCTCTGTGCTCCTCCCTTCTCAGCATACCTACCTCACTCTGGCATTCTAACCGAGTACTCAAGCATGCAGCCTTTTCAGTGTCATAATCTGGTTTTCTTTCAAATTTTTTTTTATTTCAAATTAGTGGAAAGGTCACCAGATAGATACATTCAACAATTCGTATACACTTTGTTCCAACTCATGCCATCACCCCAATGTCCCATTCTTCCTTCCCTCTGTAGTTCTTAACCCACTGGACTTGGGTAAATGTTGCCCTTTTCATCCTAAGTGGTTGACTATTCTATCCCAGGGCTGAGTTCCATATCTAAAGGTGGTTAAGAGTCACAGTCTTGGGAGAAGTGTGTGTGTGTGTGTGGGGGGGGTCCTACCTATCTCTATATAACCAGTAAGTCTGGTCTCTTTTATTATTTTGAGTTTTGTTCTCTCACTCTACCCAGGACCTCATAGCGAATCTTTTCAGAGCAGTTGGTAGTGGTCCATTTGCCATTGGATTAATAATTTTCACAAATTTCATCGAATTGGTTGGTTTTTAGCATCCTTCTTTCCTCAGAACCTAGATAGACCAATGGTTGCACCTTAGAAGCCTGTTCTATAATCTTCTTTTCTTGATTTTCTAATTTAGTCTACTATTCTCTGGCTTTTCATACTGAGGTTAGAATGTCTACATTCAGGACAGTTACTTTTATATGAGAGGACTTTAAGGAAACAATGGAAAATGACAAAAATACAACAGGAAGATACTGTAATTTCCCCCATGAACTCTTGGTAGTTCCCTTGTATGATGATTTATTTCTGCTATGATCGTCATCCTATGTATTCACTGCATTTTCTGTTCTTTATTAATGAGAATTTCTAATATTGTTATCTTGAATCATATTGCAGAGACTAGAATACAGACACTATTATTATTTTCTTCTTCTGAGATTCCTAGTATCAGGATTTTGTTACTCTTCAACTCCATATAATTTAGTTTTTCCTCTGTAATTTCTCGTTTCTGGCTGCTTTATGACAAAGTAGCTCAATCTGATATTTTTTATATGTGAGTAATTGCAAATTTTAATGTAATAGTAATTTTAAAAATTATGAAATTTACAAGCTCACTAATAGAAGGCAGAAAACATTATATTAAACATAAAAATTATTAAACTATGGTCTACTTTAAGAACCAGTAACACAAAAGTATAATGAAAATTTGAAAACAAAACAAACAAAACCAGAAAGGATGGATAAACATACATCAAGTAGATTGGAATCAATGAATCAACAGAATTTGGGGCAGAGCAATAAAACTGTAAATAAACAAACAAACAAATAACAGACTATTGAGGTGTCAGCTCAGAGCACCTGGAAGAACACACCAACATGTGTGTTCTAAGGACTTTAAATAATAAAATTGAAATCCAAAGAAGGGAAGGATATCAGAGTTTAAAATTTGAACACCTGATTTGCAGAAGTTTATGAATGACGATGGAAACAGAATTTATTTGCAGCCCTCCCCCTGCCCCCATATGGATTAAGCGTCTGATGAATTCCCTTGGATCCTTGGTAGTGGTATGTGACGACTCTAGACAGAGACTTGCTATCAGACAAAGACCATTGCAAAATTGATTGATGAAGATGTAGTTAGGTTAAAATGTAACATTTTGCTCTTCATTTGCTCTTCCTTTGAACTCATTTAAAAGTTTTAATATTTTTGATATTTTCTGCTTTATCTTTGATTGAGGTTTTTCTCTGTTTTTCTTTTGGGGGGGTGGTTATCGTTGTTGACTTCTTGGCTTCCTGTTTGTGACTCGTATGGCTTTCTCTATATGCAATCCAGGATAAGTAAATCTATAGTGACAGTAACTGCATTCGTAATTACAAGAGGCATAGCAGGAGAGACTGTTGAGAACAATGAGTATGAGAAGGAAGAAAATGTTCTGAAAATGATTGTGGTGATAACTGCACAAGCTTTCATACCATGGTTGGATAATCAAATTGTTTGTGAATTGTATGTAAATAAAACTTTCTTTTAAAACCACACTGATAGGAGACCAGAGAGTCAACATTTACCTGACATCAAAGATGAGAAGGTAAAGGAAGGCAGAGAAAGTGGATGAACAGAAATTAAACAACCACAGGACACTTGTTGAGCCTAAGGTGAAATGTTGAGAAAAGCACACCTAGTGTCATTGAACAACTTGGACAGAAATTATTAAATGAGGATCTAATTTTCTTTGTAAACTTTCACTGAAACACGTGGAAAACTTTGCCTAAAAAAAGATTTGGGGGCAGATATCTTAACATTGATAAAATAGAATTCAAACAAAAAGTCCCATAGGGGAAAAAAAGGGTCCTTGTGCAAAAGCAAAGGTTGCAATAGGAGTAGGAGTAAAAACAATTATGAGCATATGCATATTTAGCAATATAGTCTCAAATGTATAAAGCAACTATCCAGAGTATAGGGAAAATAACTTACTTAATGATGATATTTAGACATTTATACTCATCTTTCCTCCAAATTGATAGATCAAACAATCAAAATTAAGCTGAGAAATGTGAGGTCTGAATTAATAATCTTACACCATTAAAATTAATTATATTTAATATATTGTTTTTTAGCACATTTCACAAATTGACAATGTAATAGGCCACAAAGGAAGTCTCAATAAATTTCAAAGGATCAATATTAGACACCTATGTTCTCCTACCACAATGTAATAAAATTAGAACTTAAAATGAAATAATTGCTTAAGATTCTCATGAGACAGAAAACTGAATAGCACATTTATAATACCCTTTTGGTTAATAAGTGAAGCATTAAAATGAAATACAAGTGACTGATAATGAAAACACTTCCTGTCAAATTCTGTGGGCCACAGAGCACTGTCCGCACTTAGAATGACATTTATCGCTTTTAATGCATTTATCAGGAAAAGAGCTGTTGAAACAAAATGATCTATACTTTCAAGTCAAGAAATTTTAAAAGTACAGATAAAATAGGAACTAAAAATAATAAAAGAGCATAATGAATAACTCTAAGCAATTAAATATGAATACCTAACTGAATAGATTACTTTCTGGAAAAATTAATACTAAAATTCAAGTAGGATTTCGTTAAAAAGAACAAGAAGCATTAAAAATAAATAGTAATAAAAAACGCTGTCCCATTCTAAGACCACATTTTATAGGCAATTTATACCAAGCTTTCAAGGAATAGTTCATTTGTATTCTAGATAAGTTGTTCTGGAAAACAGAAAAAGAACAAAAGCCATTCATTTCAAATAATGAGGTTAGTGAACTTACTTCCAAAACTGGACACAAAAATATAGGAAAAGAAAAATTATACACAATCCTATCTCATTAATGAATGTAGATGCCACAATTCAATTAGAGGTAAAGTCTATTATTCTTTCAAGCGATGCAGAACATTTCACCTGCTAAAATTCACTAGAAATATGAAGCAAATCTCTTGTTGTGGGAAAGAATATATAAAATTCCTGCAGAAAACATTATACTTATTTGAAATATTTTATGAAAAGCTTTAAAGCCAAGAGCAGGCAAATGTATCCCTCATCATATTTATAGAATATAGTACTGGAACCTCCAGCTAAAGCTATCAAAGAGAAAACCACAGGAAGATTATATACAATTGGAAGGTTCCTCCCTTGTGGTTGAGCTGAGCTTTTGCTGGGAAACATATTTATGAGTGGATTCTGGGCTCACACATAATCGTAGCGCTAATGTAAGAACAGGGGCACTGATGGCATAATGCTTAAGCATTGCCAGTTCAAACATCACCAGTGCACAGCTGGAGAAAACATGGGGGTTTCTACTCCCCTAAACAATGACAGTCTGAGAAATTCACAGGGATAGTTCCACTCTCTCCTGTAGTGTAGGTACATGTCAGCATGGACTCAATGGCAGTGGGGGTGAGCGATTTTAAGAACAGTGAGTTCTTATGGCATGGCCCTAGTCCATACTTGCCATCCTGAAGTTATCACTAAAGATTTGAATGCTATCATGAAGTGTGGTCAAGAAACCAGATCATGCCTGACTATATCAGTAAGAATAGCACTGGGGGTCTTACAGGTTTGTTTTCAGACAAGCGATTGTCTAAGTGAGTCATCAATTAAGTCCACACGGAAGAAGCACACCAGCTTGTGTGATCCAAGGATTGTAAATAATAAAATCTAAATCCAAAGGAGGAAGCAGTATCAGAGTTTAACTTATGAGCACTCCATTAGCAGAAGGATATGGATGACAGTGGAAGCCCACAATTCCATTTACAGAGTCCTCTGTTGAATCCCTGCTAATATCATAGTTCAGGGAGGTGAACAGCCTTGCCTTCAGAGGGGGCGGGGGGAAGAGAGAGAGAGATAAAGATAGAGATAGAGAGAATTGTAATGTTGATTATGGCAGATATAGTTAGGTTCAAATGTAACATCTTATCCATTTAAAAGTTGTTTCTTTTTAATATTTTCTGCTTTCTTTGCGATTGAGCTGTTTCTCTGTTTTGTTTTGTCCTGTGGTTTTTGCTTATTTCTTCTTTTTGTTTTGTAGGACTTTCTGCATATGAAATCCAGGATAGGTAAATCTATAGAGCTAGTGACTGGATTCATAACTACCTTAGGAATATGGCAGAAAGTTACAGAGCAGACCAGGGAGCTCAAAACAATGAATGCAAGAAATAAAGAAGAAAATGTTATGAAATTGATTGTGGTGATAATTGCACATAACTCTTTTTATGATATGTGAATTACATGCCAATATAAGTATTTTTTAAAAGAATTAGTGTTTCAATAATCCACTGGTGGCAGTTTTATTCTACCCCATAGGCTTGCTATGGACCAGAATCAACTTGATGACTGTGAGTTTCCTGAGTCCTTAAAGGACAGGATTTCCTATCCGCTCAGCTTTCACATGTGTCACTGGCAGTCTGATCCAATTGAATTGATAGCTACCAGATATTTCTTTCTTTTATGGTCTATTACTGTCACCCATCACAGACTCCCAACAGACTGTGGAATTATTATTTTTCTATTTCTTCTTCAATGGTTTTTGAAAGAAGAGGTAACGGTCTGTGTTCACTCAATTATCTCAAGTCAGAAGTCTGAAAGATTTATTATTTACTTTTAAATTTTGTGCTTCAATAATCCTAATCTAAATTTCAAACCTAGGGTTGTAGAAATAGCCTTCTTAAATATTTTAAGCTTGGCTTCTGCGAAAATTGCTTTAAACACAGAGCTTCAACAAGTTGAGGCACCTTTACCACTTGTGGGTTTTTGCTGTGCCCTCATGCCCAACATTCTGGGTGAGCATCTGAGAACACTAAGCTATCATAAAATTGCTTTAGAGCTTGAAGTGTAATTAAGTTCATAAATCAATAAGTAAAAGAAAGGAAAAGGCAAAAAAGCAGTGATTTATTTATGCATCGAATGCTAATATTGACACATCTCCTTATACTCTTTTAAAAACCCAAGAATGTTTTTAACTTGATGGTTTTAATCTTACTGCCACTGTTCTTGAAATGGAGTTATATAGAAAAACACTTTGAAATTAAAATATAACATTCTTTTTCAAGTCCACACATCATAAGTATACAGCTCAATGACTTTGCAGAGTTAACAGATCCATGTGAAATCCACAACTAGATGAAGGGGTAAACCTTCACCAACCCCTAGAAGGAGTCCTTTGCCAGGGCCTAGTCACCTCTCTTGCACAAAGTGAGATAGCCACTCTCTTGACTTTTAAAAAACCATAGATTGGTCTCGCCTACTTTTGTACTTTATATAATTAGAATCAGTCAAAGTGCATTCTTTTGTGACTGGTTCCTTTAAGTTCACAATATCTTTTTGAGATCCATTCTTGCTACTATGTATAAATATAGTTGATTCTCCTGTGATTGTACTTATATAGTATCCCACTGAATGGATATGTTTTTAAAATTTTCATTGTTTTTACAAATTTCTATCATTAATGGATACTTGAACAATTTCTAATTTGGAGTTAATAAAAATAGTGCTACTAGAAATATTCTCTATATGTTGGTTGGCCATTTACTCAAGAGTGAGATTTCTGGGGTATACAAAACATAAACCCAATGGCATCAAGTCGATTCCAACTCTGTAGTACAGGGTATGACTGTCTCATAGAGTTTCCAAGGAGTCTTGATGTTGCTGTTGGGTAAGCATTGGATTTCTAAACATGTGGTCTTTAGTTCAAACACACCAACTGCTCTTTGAGAGAAAAATGAGGCTATCTATTCCTGCAAAGGTATATAGTCACAGACACCATAGATAGGGTTGACTCCATGGAAGTGTGTTGGGGGATCAATCTTTAGAAAAGTCATATATCACATATTTCTCCCTTAGAATAACTGGTGAATTTTCACCTCTGACCTCATCATTAGCAGTCAATGCTTAACCTTTGCCCCACCCCAATCCCTTTCTGGGTTACAGGAAATATGCATATTAGGTAGCTGCAAACAGGATTCCACCATGGTTGTACCAACTTACAGTCCCACCAGCAGTGTGTGAGACTTTCATTTTTCCATATTCTAAACAATATTGTCATGCTTTTTTCTAATAGTTCTTTTCTCAGGTCTATAGTGGTATTCATTATGGTTTAAAGTTTTATATTCCTAATGGCTACTATGATTTAATCCATTCTTAAGTGCTTATTCTGTGGATAGCCACTTTTTTTGGAAATGCTTATTTAAATTTTCTGACTCATTTTCATTGTCTTTTTCTGATGAGCTTTTAGGATTCTTTTTTTTCCTTTAAGAAAATGTATTTTGAATATTAATCCTTCGCCATATGTAAGTGTAGAGACATATTTTATCCTGGTGTATGGATTGTCTTTTTATTTCTTTAATGGTGCAGCAAATCCTTATTGTGATGTAGGGTGGTTTGCGATTGTAGCAGTACAACTGAAAGGAACTATCAGAAATGAAGGACCACTTTTCTGTCCGTTTGTTGTGCTGTGGTGACTAGTGTGTTGCTGGTAGCCATGTCACTGGTGTTTCAAATGTCAACAGGGTCACCCAAATTAAACAGGCTCCAGCAGAGCTTCCAGACTAAGAACTGTAAATTAGGAAGGACTTGACTCCCTACTTTGGGAAGGGAAACCACTGGAAGCCTTATGCATAGTGTTAAAACATTGTCAGATACCGAAGGCCTAAAGCGTGGAAGCAGAACCTTGTCAGAGAAAGTGCCAGAGGATGGGCCCCTTAGGTCTGAAGACACTCCAAATATGACTGAAGAGAAGCTGGTTTCTCAGAAGGAAGTCGACATTGGTGGCATGAGTCTGATATAGCCTATAGAAGTGGAGCCTTTAGAGTTCTCGTGTGCTAATGGGCACTACTCAAGGAAAGGAGAAAGAGCTGCAAGTTTCCGATAGTCATTGGAACTTGGAATATGCAACATATGAATCAAGGAAAATTAGAAGTCATCAACAATGAAATGGAATGCATAACGATCCATGTTCTAGGCATTAATGGGCTGAAATGGGCTGGTATGGGTCATTTTGAATCAGAAACTTTTATGATTTAATATGCTGGGAAAAATAAAACTTAGAGGAGTGGCATGGCATCCATCATCAAAAAAGGATATCACAAAATCAAGCATGAAGTTCAGTGCTATCTATAATAGGATTGTATCTATTCACCATCAAGGAAATCCAATCAATACAACTATTATTCAAGTTTATTCCCCAAGCACAAAAGCAAGTGATGAAGGAATTGAAGAATTCTATTAACTACTTAGATTGCAGCAACCACTCACAGAGAAGTACCAGAAGTTCAGGCTAGATTCAGAAGAGGACATGGAACAAGGTATTTCATTGTTGCTGTTTGATGAATCTTGGCTGAAAGCAGAGAATATCAGAAAAAATGATTGCATGTGTTTCATTGACTATGGCAAGGCATTCATTGAACTGGGTACCAGGGGTCTTCAAACTCCAGCTCATGGGCCACATGTGGCCTGCCGAGGACATTTATCCAACCTGTAGGACATTTTTGCCCCCGCTGCTATCCTGCTTAGCAGCCGATTCTTCCTGGGCCCACAATGAATTAGTTCATAGTTGTTGCTTTTAAGTATAGCCTAGCCCTCCAGCGGTCAGTGGGGCAGTGAACTGGCCCCCTGTTTAAAAAGTTTGAGGACCCCTGCGGGAACTTGAGAAGAATGGGAATTCTGGAACACTTCATTGTGCTCATGTAGAACTTGTCCAAGGTTTCAGAGCAGTTGTCTCTGCAATACATGTATCCCGTTCCCCAAACCCAAAACTCATTGCCCTCGAGTCAATTCTGACTCAGTGTGACCCTATATGACAGGGCATAACTTCCTGCATGAGTTTCTGAGACCATAATTCTTTAGTAGCAGTAGAAAGACTTTCTTTTTCTTCCTTGGGACATCTGGTGGTTTCGAACTCCTGATCTCACTATTAGCAGTCCAAACACACCACACCACACCAAAAATATCCCATTATTCTCTTTCTTAGTCTCACTAGGGTCTTTAAAAAGTGATTCTTTTGTGTCATGGGAAAAGACAATTTTGAGATTAGGTCCAATATAAAATCTTTTAATACAACTCAAATGTACATATTCCTAAATGATTGAAGCTTTGCAACAAGCTTAGAGGACAGCTGTTCCACATAAAACAGAGTTTTAGATGAGTCATTTGACATTTTAGAGATCTAAAAGGTCTCAGCAAGAGGGAAAATCATGAACATAGCAAATAAACAAATTATAGCTGAGATCCAGAAACTGGTGTAAGAAGACCACCAAATTATCATTGATGTGATAGCAACTGGTGTCTCACATGGTTGGCATTTAAAATTTAATATCTTGACCTTCTTTAGCTTTTTGCTAGATAGGTGCCAAAAGCATTGCACAAAGACCAGCTTGTTCAAGGAGTTGACTTTGTTATTGGTGTTTTAAGCAAGATTGACACTAATGAGGACAATTTTATGGCTTGAATCTTAACCAGGGCTGAGTCTTGGATTTAACTATATGATCCAGAAAGCAAGACACAATTAACAGTGTCTTCAGAGAGGACCTACAGGGCCATTTAAATGTAAAGGAAAAACAAAGACAACATAAAATCACAATGAATATAAAAATGTAAAGGAAAGAAAGTTATAACAACAATTTTACTGAATTCCAAAGGAGTGCCATCTTGACAGATTTTCAAAGAGGAAACAGGACAATCACCAGGACTTATTATGTAGAAGTTTTAAGAAATTAGAAAAGTGCTTTGGCAAGAAAAAGGTTAGGAAAGCTGCCTAAAGGGTTTTTAAAAATCATTTTATTGGGGCTCATACAACTCATCACAACCCGTACATACATCCATTGTGTCAATCACGTGTGTACATTTGCTGCTGTCGTTAACTTCAAAATATTTTCTATAGAGAAGGGCTTCTTTTTTATCATCTCAGTGCACATGCTCATTTCTTTGAGGGTAATGCGGGTTAACCTGTGAGAATTCCATTGAGATTCCTTACCCTATCTACCCTATAGGTCTGATCACATCTCTTTAGATTACCTAATTTTGGGGCCCCGAACTCAAAGAACACAACTCGAGTCCCCTGAGGATGGCAATAGTGCTGGTGTTGTTACGTGACCTCAAGTTGGTTCCGACTCTCAACCAACCCTATATACAACCAAAGGAACGCAACATAATCCTGCACCATTCTCGCAATTGTTGATATGCTTGACCCCATTGTTGCAACCACTGTGTCAATCCATCTTTAGGAGGGTCTTCTTTTTCACTGACCTACTTCACCAAGCATGACTAACATGTCGATAGCATTTCAAAGTCTCAACATCCTGACTTCAAAGGAGAATTCGGATTGTACTGCTTTGTGGGCTCTACTGACAGTCCATAGTACTTTCAACATTTTCCCTAAGCACCATAATTCAAATGTATTCATTCTTCTTTGGTCTTCCTTAACTATCCAGCTTTCACATGCTTATAAGATGATTGAAAAGGTCATTTCTTGTATTAGGTGCACTTTAGTCATCAAAATGACACCTTTGTCTTTTAACACTTTCACAAAGTCTTGGGCTTAATTTCTAGACAGCTCTTTCCATGTACATTCTTCATTGCAGAGACGAAATGCAAGATGAAATCTTTGACAAGTTTAATTTTTCTTCATTTATCATGATGTTGTATATCGATCCAGCTGTGAGGCTTTTGGATTTCTTTATGTTGAGTTACAATCCATATTGAAGGCTGTGGTCTTTGATCTCCATCAGTAAATACTTCAAATTCTCTTCATTGAAGTAAGCAAGGTTGTTTATATCAGAGATTGTTGAACTTTTCTCAAGTCCTGATGTCATGTTCTCTTTCATGTTGTCCAGCTTCTTAAATATACATAATATACAGTTTGAATACCTATGATGAAAGACTATAATCCTGATGTAAACTTTTTCTGTTTCCAAACCAACATTATTTCCTTGTTCTGTTGAAATGACTGCCTCTTGCTCCATGTACAGGACCCTGTGAACGCAATTATATCGTCTGAAATTTCCATTTTCCTCAATATTATCCATAGTTTGTTATGATTTACATAGTCAGATGTCTTAGAGTGGTTAGTGAAATACAAGCAATTACTTTCCTCGTGTTCTTTGCTTCAGCTGAGATCCATCTGACCGTAGCAATGATAACCCTGGTTTCAAGTTATCTTCTGAATCTGTTTGAATTTCTGGAAAATTCTTGTCATTGTACTGCTGCAACCAATTAAAATTTTTCTTCAGTCAAATATTATTTGCGTGCAATATTAATGATATCCTTCAAATATTTCTGTATTCTGTTAGGTTGCCTTTCTTTGGAATAGGCACAATTATGAATCTCTTTCAGTCAGTTTGCCTTTTGGAATTCCTGGCATAGCCAAGTGAGTGCATCCATTATTGTATTAGCTTGGTGAATAATTTCAGTTTGTACAGCTTTTTAGTTTTTTCTAATTTATTCAGTTCAGCTTGTATTTCTTCCTTCAATACCATTCTCTTCAAATGACTGAATGTTGACCAATTATTTTTAGCACTCTGTGCATTCCTTCCACCTTCTTTTTATGTTTTCTGCATCATTCAATAATTTGTTCATATATAATTATCCAATATTTTAATTTGAGGCTCCACTTTTTCTTCATTTGTTTCAGATTGAGATATACTGTGGTTGGTTTTTTTGGTTTTTTTTTTACTTTCTAACTCCAGGTCAGCACACTTCCTTATAATGCGTATTTGGTCCTCTTGAGCTGCCTTTTGGAATTTTCTGTTCTATTCTTTTACTTTATTACTTCTTCCATTTGCTTCAGCTACTGTGCATTCAAGAACACATTCCAGAGTCTCTTTTGACAACCACTTTTATCTTTTCTTTATTTCCTATTTTTAAAAGATATTTTGTTTCCTTTATGTATGATGTTCTTTTTTGTTGTTGTTGCTGTTGTTTTTTTGGGGGGCATCACTGCCCTCAGGTGGTGAGAGTAGGAGGTCCAGCCTTTGCTCCGTGGAGATGGAATTGAACCTCCATCCCAATGGGCCGCAGTCCCGCGCACAACCACTACGCCACCGGGGCTCAGCCCGTATGAAGTTCTTTTATGTCATCCCACAACTGCTCTGGACCTGTCATTAGTGCTCAATGTGTCACATCTGTTCTTGAGAGGATCTCTATATTCAGGGAAGACACACTCATGGTCATTTTCATTTTTTTTTTCCAACTTCAACCTGCAGTTGCAGATGAGCAATTTGTGGTTGGTTCCACAGTTGGACCTTGACTTTCTTTTACCTGATGATACAGAGATTCTTCATTGTGTCTTCCCACAGATATAGTCAGTTTGATTCCTGTGCATTCCATGTTTACTTGTCTAGTCAACATTTATATTGAAAGAAGGTATTTGCAATGAAGGAATTGTTGTCCTTGCAAAATTCTATCATGCAGTCTCGAGTTCTGTTTCTATCATCTAAGCAAAAATTTCCAACCACTAAGCCTTCTTCTTTGTTTCCAACTTTTGAATTTCAATCATCAGTAGTTATTGACACATCTTGGTTACATATTTAATTGATTTCAGAGGGAAGAGATTGTTAAAATTTTCTAATTTCTTCATCACTGGCTTTAGTGGTTGGTGTGTAAATTTGAATAACATCTATATTAACTTGTCTTCCATGTAATCTATTACCTTACCAAAGCACTATACTTTGAGATAGATCTTAAAATGCTCTTTTTGATGAAGAATTTGAAGACAGTCCTCTTAATTTTTTAAATTCCTGGTATAGTAAGTAAACCATATGCTTGTTGATCTCCAAATGGCCACTACAAGTTTGTTTCAGCTCACCATGTCCAGGAGATGGATATTTAAGTTCAATTTAATTTCTGACAACTTCCAATTTTCCTAGATTAATTTTTTGTGTATTCCAAACTCAGGTTATTAATAGATTTTTGTAGCTAGTTCTTCTCTTTTTGAGTAGTGATCCATCAGAAAATGCAGGTCTCTAAAACTTTGCTTTATTTATGCCAATTAAGACCAATTCTATTTTGAGGCGGAAACTCTCATTCTTATTTTGAATGCCTTATATCTTGAGGAAATCATCCTTCGGTATTATATTAGATAAAATTATGCTGCTATTCATAGTTTTTTTAAGCATCTAATTCCTCAGAAGTGGATTCCTTATTCCTTCTTCCTAGTTGGTCTGGAAATTCTGCTGGCATGTGTTCTCTATTATTCACACTGTTGGTATCTGAAATATTGGTGACCAAGCTTTCAGTGTCATAGCCACAAGAAAACCACCACAATAGGATAAATTGGCAGACAAGGTGGGAACAGTATGTAAAGAAATTGTTTAAGAAGAACCTATTTTTTTTCAATCATTTTATTAGGGGCTCATACATCGTTTTTCACAATATATAAATAAGCATACTCGTCAAGCACCCTCACATGTCCACTTCTATTATTGTTCTCCAATCGTCCACCTTTTTCCCTTTAGCCCCTAGTATCGGCTTATCCATTCTTTCCCCTCTTCCCCTGGTCTCTCCTTCCCTCCAACCCTCAATAGTTTATACATTGTTATTGTTTTGTCATATCGTACACTGCCCGACCTCTCCCCCAACCTACTCCTTTGATGCCCATCCTTCAAATAAGAGCTTGTGTATATATCCTTGCTGTTGGTTCCGTCTCTCTACCCACCTTCCCTCCACCCTTCCAGTATCTCCACTCTAACCATTGGCCCGAAGGGG
>PVJH01001660.1:0-198138 GCA_004026705.1 Nesogale talazaci | reverse complement strand
AAGAATCAGTCAGGGTGCATTATAGCACTGATAAAACACACAACCTTCCTGTAGTTCATTAATGCTTCCTACCCCACCCATTCTAAGTGCCATAACCCCAATTCTATCTTATCAACTGATTAGACCAGAACATGTATACTGGTACATATAAGAACTCAAAACACAGGGAATTCAGAACAGATAACCCCCTCAGGACCCATAAGTGGAGCAGATACTAGGAGAGTAAGGGTAGGGGTGAAGGGAAGAAGAGGGAGCAGATCATAATGATCAACACATGGCTCCCATCCTAGGGGGACAGACAGCAGAAAAGTGGGTGAAATGACACAGCAGTCAGCATAAAAGTGAAAGAAAGAGAAAGAAATCATCAATTTCTACATTATCGAGGGGGAATTTTCTCAAAAATGTGTGAGAGATGGACATTGGATAAGACTACTGACAAAGAATTGTTGTATTTGAATTGTAGTGCTGGAGAAGAATATTGAAAGTACCATGGCCTGCAAAAGGACAAACCAACCTGTCTTGGAAGAAGTACGGCCACAGCACTCCTTAAAGGCAAGAATGGAAAATCTTACACACCGTGGACACATTGTCAGGAGAGACAATGCCCTGGAAAGATATATCATGTTGGCAGTGTTGAGAGAAGGGGAGGAGGGAGTGTCCTCAATGACATGGGTTGACCTTATGTCTGCAATGATGGCCTCTGAAGTAGGGACCATTACCTGCGCAGTGTTGGGTTCTGTGGTGCACATGGGTCAGAACGGTCTGGGTGGCACCTATCAGGAACGATAACAGCAACATTACCTGGAGGAGTCCTGGTGGGACTGCTGGATAAACACTGAACTCCAAACATAAAGTTCAGCAGTGCAAACTCACCAGCAGCTCTTTGGGACACTATATAGATTCAATATTGATATGAAAGCATTTAGTATGATTTGGGAGTTAATATTACTTGAAATTTTGAGTACTTAAGTAAATTATGAGTGGTTTGAAAAAAATTACTAATATAGTTCAGTAAATACTTATTGAATAAGAAGACATCTGGAACAGAAAATTATTGCCCAGCTGTATTTTCTCTAAATTGACACACAATGCCAAATAAATGAGATAAACATTTTAGCTCTTCGTTGCTTTTATAGAGTCTTCTTTTGAGTAAAGCTAGAAACTTGATAAACCTAGTGTTTATATGAAGAAAAAGGTGTGAAAAGTTTCATTTTGAACCATTTATTCTAAGACACAATATAAAAAAGTAGCTTTTTTGTCTTGTTTCAATGAAAATTATGATTTAATAATTTTCCATGGTAATACACAAAATTCCAAAATAGCATATAATTAGTCTTACAATGATGTACATATTTAGATACTTATAAAACCTGAAATAGTTTACCTTTCCAGGTTTACAAGAAAATTAGAGCCCTAGGGGTATTGTGAAAGCATTAGACTGCTACCCACAAATTCTAAAGTTCAAACACACAAGGCATAAGTCATTCTCTTTCGCTTCACCTAACAGTTGTTCCTCCCACAGCACTGTACTTCTTCATTTTTCATAATCCATTGAACCTTCTCTGATGATCTCCTTAGCCAATGTATCGAATAACTATGGTGAGAAGATACAACTCTGACACAGCCTTTCCTTATTTTGAACTCTGCAATATTCCCTTGTTATGGTAGCATAACTGCTTATCGATCACTGTGCATGCGCCACATGAATATAATGTGTTCTGGAATCCTCATTCTTCACAAGGTTTTCCATAATCTGTTATGAGTCACACAGAAGAATCCCTTGACATAGTCAATAAAGCCACAATCTGCTTTCAACCATAACAATAGAAATTATATCTCTCCCTTATTCCACATCCTTTTTGGAATCCAGCCTGAGTCTTGAAAGATCTGAAACCACTTGCTGGATGACCTTCAACAAAATGTGACTTGCATGTGATAGCAAGGATATTGTTCTATAGTTGGATCATTTTCTCAGGTCACCTTGCTTTGGAATGGGGGCAGCTATGGATCTCTTTCAGTCAGTTGGCTAACTCACTGTCTATCTAGTTTCCTGGCTTGACAAGCGAGTGCTTTCTGAGCTTTATTAATTTGTTGAAACATTTCAATTTGAATTCCATCAACTCCTGGAGTCTTGTTTTGATTATGCTTTAAATGAATCTTGAATTCCTTTCTTCAGTTCTACTGGTTCTTGCTTATATGTACCTGCTGGAAGGTGAACTTACTTTTCTTTTGAGGGGGTACATGTATATTGTTTTCCATCTCCTTTCATGCTCCCTGCATCATTATGTATTTTGCCCTTTGTATCTTTTAAAATTGCATTTCAAGTCATGATATTTTCTTCAGTTCTTTCAGTGTTAGAATGCTGAGTACATTCTTCCATGTTGACATTCTAACTTTAGATCTTTTCATATTTCCCAATAATATTTTACTTAATCTTTTGAACTGCCCCTTGAAATTTTCTGTTCAGCTCTTTGACATCATGATTTTTTCCCCATTTGCTTTAGCTATTCTATGATTCAGAACATGTTTCAGGTTCTTTTCTGACATTTACTTTGATGTTTTCTTTCTATCTTTTTGAATAAGCTTTTGTTTTTATAATATATAATGTTCTAGATATTCCCAATTCATCAGGTATTCTGATTAGTATTCAACACAGTAAATCTATTGCTGATATTTTAGTAAAATATAGCCGGGATAGACTCAAAGCCATACTGTGTCTCTCATGTATTTGTTTTACGTTTTCTTCAGTTTCAACATGAACTTACATGTGAGGAATTGATGGTACATTTCGAGTGATAAACTAGTCTGCTGCTATTGAGTGTCTCCATCGCTTCTTCTCATGGATGAAGCCAAGTGAATGTGTGTTCTATATGGAGAAATCCATTTGTCTTCTTATCATCTGTGTTCTTGAAAAAGGATGTGAGCTATGAACAAGTGTTTGGTTTTTCAAATTTTGTTTTGCAATCTGCAGATCCATTTCCATTACCAAGGCCGTAGTTTCCAACTATTGTCACTTCCTTTTTGTGTACAAATTCTGCAATCGCTTTATCAATAATTATCAAGGCATATTTCTGAATGAAGACATTGGTGGAATCCTTGAAATTCCTCATCACCAGCATTAATGGTTAATGCAGAAAATTTAAATGTAGTTGTATTGATTGGATATATTTGAAGTTGGATAAATAGTATCTGAACACAGACAGAATTGTACTTCAATATAGACCTTGACATGTCCATTTTGGCAATGAAATCAATGTCATTCCTCTTGATTGTGTCATTATCATCGTAGTAAATCATATGATTTTCTAATTCGATGGAGCAATGTCAGTCATTTCAGCTCGTGAATGCCTAGGTTATTGATCTTTATGCATTTTATTTCATGTTTTATTACTTCCAGTTATACTAGATCTATAGTTTGCACATTCCAAGTACTGAAAATTAATTGATGTCTGTAGCTTTTCCTTCTCATTTTGTATTGTGCCCACTGGCAAATGAAGAGCTGAAGGTGATACTTCCACTGGCTTTACTTCTTTCATGTCAGCATGGTCTACTCTACTTTGAGAAGGCAGGTCCTCCTCACTCATATTTTGAGTGACTTCTGACCCATGGGCTGCATCTTCTGGCACTGTCCTGACAATGTTCTGCTTCCATTCTTCAAATCTGACAACATTTTCATATTCATAAGATTTTCAGAAACTAATTCTTCTAAAGTGGGCAACCAATTCCTTGTTTGAAGTCTCTTTTAGTCTGGAAGCTCTACTGAAGCCTGATCACTTTGGGCGACCCTGCTGGCATTTGAAATACGAGTGACATAACTGCCAGTATCACAGCAACATACAAGCCAACAAGGTCATAGATAAGTGATGAAGACATCGGTAGAAGAGCCATATTTAAACCATTTCACTGCACCACAAGCTAGCTCTCATGATACAAGTAGATATTCTTTTGGGCGCTCTATTTAGTACCACATTTTTTACATTTTGTGTTGGGGATAATAGTGGATAATATACTCCTCATGCCTGGTACTGCAGTCCTATTGAATGAGACACTATATAGTGACCTTTAGCACAAGAGGATGGCTATAGCCCTTACAGATCAAACACTGAATCCATGTTTCGTAGAAGCATGAGTTAACAGCTGTTGACCATGAGTTCAATATTAACAAACCAATATTATATATTAAAGGTTCTTTAAACCTAAGTATATGTGAAATAATATTATATGCTATCAGGTTGACAAAAATTATTTTGGCAGGAGACTTAAAGAAACCTACTTGATCAATGTTCATACTTCAGAACTTGTTAATTTTATAGACTGAATTCAGATGAATGATAATAATTAGCTAGATAAGGTTAAAAATCTGCATCTCAAGCTGATCTCACTTTCATTATTTTCTGCTCACCTCTTGGGAAGATAGTCCATGAACTGTAGTTTTATGATGGTTCACTTTATAAGGAATGATGGTGACAAAGTGGGTTACAAATATAGGCTAAGCTCAAGGTCAACAGCTCCAACCTACAAATTGCTCAGAAAAAAGGTGAGGCTGTTTTCTACTCCCATGAAATGTAGTTGTGGAAACCCAAAGGGACAGTTCTAGGCTGCCCTGTAGTGTCTGAATGAGTCAGATCAACTGGATGACAGATAGTCCTGGTGGCTATGATTTCACACAATCTCCCTCATGTGTCTCACATGCCAGGTACATCGTTGAACCATTTGTCATACTGACTCTTTTCTCATCTATCTATCTATCTATCTATCTATCTATCTATCTATCTATCTATCTATCTATCTATCCAGCCAGCATTTATCTATGAGGCTCTTTCCTTTCACATCTCCCGCTTATTGGAATATCCACATTTCTTACTTGAAAGTGGCATGAAAGACAGCAGAGAAAACTATACAACCATTTAGTATTTTGCTCAAAAGTGCGCAAAACACTGTCAATTTGTTGTGGTTCTGATGGGTCCTCTCACCATGTCTGAGCCAACAGCACAAAACACTTCCGTGTCTTTCACTAGTCTCATAAGTGTTCCTGTGTTTGAGTCCACTGTTGCCATCTCCCTGTCAATCCGCACTTTCAAGAGTTTGGTTCTTTCAAACTGCCCCTAGTTTTACCAAGTATGAGTACCTTTTCCAGAGATTGCTCTTTCCTGACAATATGTCCAAAGTATGTCAGACAAAGTCTTGGTATCCTTGTTTCCCAGGAAGATTCTGGCTGTACTTCTTCCAAGATGGATTTGTGGGTCCTTTTGACACTCCATGGTACATTCAACATTCTTTGCCAGCACCATATTTCAAAAGATTTGATATTTCTTCTGTTTTCCTCCATCCTGATATTGAATTTATATTTATATATTCCAGTTTATCTGGCTATTTGATCAGCATACAGATTAAATAATACAGTGAGAAGTACAATCCACATGCACACCTTTCCTAATTTTAAAACATTCAGTATTCCCGTGTTTTTTTTCACTCAGCACCCCTTTGATTGATCTATGTACAGATTTCAAATGAGCACAATTAAATATTCTGGGATTCCCATCCTTCTCAAGTGTATTCACATTCACATGTCCTTCTGTTCCACCCAGTTGAGTGTCTTTACACAGTCAATAAGACACAACTAAACCTCTTTGTCACTTTTGCTATTAGCCAAAATCCATCTGATATCAGCAATGTTAACCCTTGCTCCACACCCTCACACAACAGAATAAAACGCAAAGGGAGTGCAGCAAAACAGTAAGGGGGGCATAACAATGACAGAATCCTGAAAAATAGACATCAAATCTAGAAGGCAGGGCTTAGCACCTCATAAGACTGGATCATAGAACATTTATAAGGATCAGCAGACAAACTTGAGACTAATTACGGGGCCTTCAAATTCCTTACTTCTTCCTCCCCCATGCTATATCTATCTATATAAAATAGGTAAGATAAACAACCCTGAAAAAAATCTAAGTTTACCGACAGTTCTTGTGAGAAAGAGGAGAGGGGTGGGGGGAAAGGGGAATTGGGGTGAGGAAGCAATAAACCCAGGGACAGGAAATCAAAACTGATGGTGAGGAGGGTATAGAATGCCAGGTGGGATTTGAGCAAGTGCAATGTAGATGAGAGGAATTACTGAGAGTTGAATGGAGGTTGAAAATGATAGTGGGGCAGGAGGAAAGTAAAAGGAAATAGAGGAAAGAACTAAGAGGCAAAAAGCATTTATAGAAGTCTAAATATAGCATGCACATATGTAAATATATTAATATATACTAATAGGGATACAGGTCCATGTATATATTTATAGGTTAAGTATCAAGGTAGCACCTGGATATTGTGCTTCTACTCAAGTGCTCCTTCATTGCAAGAACACTTTGTTTCTTAACAACCTACCATTCTGTGGTGTTCCCCATCCCAATCAGATCTCTGAAATCAAAATGGGTGCATAAGCAAAGGTGGTGAAGAAAGTTGAAAGTGCCCATCTAATAGAAGACGTATAAAATTAAAAAATAAGATATAGCATCTGGGGTTTTAAATGCTTCAAGTTAAACAAGTGTCTATGTGGCAAGGAAGCAACAAAGCCCACCTGGGAGAAGCACACACCCGGCCTCTGTGTTCATGAGGTATTGATGGGCTCAGGTATTAGGTGTCAGATGATCTCCCCAAATTATATTCATGCAATTGAGGGGGGCTGCTAAGTGGAAACCCCAAACCCACCTGCATACAATTGGACATTCCCTCACAGAGGGGTCAAATGGAAAGAACAAGTCAAACAGGGTGCAGTATAGAATTAATGAAACACACAACATTCCACTAGCTCTTTAATGCTTTCTCACCCCACACACTATCATGACTCTGATTCTACCTAACAAAGCTGGCTAGACTGGAACATGTACACTGCTACAGATAAGAACTCTCCATACATGAAATCTAGAGTAGATAAGCGCCTCAGAAAAAAATAATAGGTGTAGTGATACCATGAGGGTAGTGGGAAGGGGGCAGGGAAATGGGAGGGCAAGGAGGAACAAGTGATACTGATCAACTTATAACTTCTCACACCTCTTCACCCCACTCCACCCCTGACTCTCCAAGGGGAACTAACAGAAATGTGGGTGAACAGAGACAGTGCACAGTGTAAGATATGAAAGTAGTAATACTTTATAATTTATCAAGACTTGTGATTGTGGGAGGTGGGGCAAGGAGGAAAAAGATTGGAACTGATATTAAGGGCTCAAATTGGAAGTATATGTCTGAAAATAGTAATGGCAATATATGTACAAATATGCTTGATACAATTGATGTGTGTGTTGTTATAGAGCTTTGCAAGGGCCCAAAATGATTTATCAAAAAGAAAATAAATAAAACTCCATGTTTTTTAGAAGTATTTATTTACCATTTCTATGAGCAAAGTTGTGTTATCTGCATATTACAGGTTGTTTATGGGTCTACCTCCAATTCTTATGATGCCTCGTTAAGTCCAGCTCTCTGGATGGGTTGTTTGGTATGTAGATTGAATAAACAAGGATGCAATCTGACATATACCTTTTCTAAATTTAAACATACTTATCTTCCATTTTTAATCAACTCATTTAATCTAATAGATTTTACATGAGTATGGTTAGGTGTTTTAGAATTTTATGCTATTGCAATGGTCCTAATTTGTTAAGGGTTCAAAGCATTTGAATGGTCAATAAGACACAAGTAAATATCTTCAACTTTATGGCATTTTTTTTCTTTCAGCCAAGATCATTCTGACATCAGCAATGATACTGCTCATTGCACATTTTCTTCCAAATCTGGCTATACTTTCGGGTTTGAATTTCTCCATGGAATCAGCAAATGTTTTGTCCAAAATTTATTTGAGCTGAACAAATATATTTAGGCTTAGACACAAATTTAGAAGACCCCAAATTTTAGAAATACATTTTATAAGACAAAAATAGAGAAATAGCTAATAGTATCTATGACAATAAGATATATAAAGATATTTGTTTTGATTTCCTGACTTTTAAGCTCTTTAGTAGCTTGAAATCATTAAAGTGAAAGTAAATAATTTTGAATCTTAAAAAAATTAATGGAACACAGAATATTTGCTATTTTTCACAGACAAGGTAATTTTAGTTTGGTCATTGTGCTAGATAGGGTTCTCTAGAAAAACAAAACCAGGACACTAATAATTTTATATATATTTCTATAGATAGAAAGATTCTAATGGCAGCTTCCCTGGCCTAATCTCAGACCTAGGAACCTTCCCAGGAGCTCAAGATGCTCCTGTCTCTCTGCTGTCTCTTCCTTTCCCAAAAGTCCTTCCCTACTTCCAATAAAGCCTTTATCTTTGCCTTTCATCCCTAAAAAAAGAAAAAGAAAGAAATCTAACATAAGTTCATCTATAAAACAGTATTAATGGTTCAGTGCAACTCTCTTCCATGAGACATTTAATACACTGGCAGTCTTTCAAGTCTCGAGGGCCAATGTTTAGTCCTCTAGAGCAATTCAGGCTATCCTGCCACAAGCAGCAAGGCAGCTCACCAACAGGCAGCCAGATGACAGGGTCTGACAGTCCCCAGCTCAAGAGATGTATATTCCATTAGTGTGGTGAAGCAGGACTTGAAGGAACCTTAATTTACAGCGACACAGCCATGGATGAGGTGTCCCATGGGTAGTGTAGCTTGCAAATGGAGGCACAGAACAAGTAAGGTGGTCAGCTGTGCACTGGTCCGAAGGTTCAAGAGCAAGAGAGAGAAAGGCAAGGCTCGCCTAGCCATTTATATCTCTGCAATTAATCTCACATGTGTTCATCGGCCATGTTGGCACAATAAACCTACCTATCACAGTCATATATGTTTTTTTCTTTGTTGAATGATTAGTTCTCATGCCAAATAACTTTGGAAAACATTTTAATTCATCTTTGTACAAAAGAAAAGAGTTCTGATTATATTTAGAATATTTGGAGTTTCACCAGGTTTACATTTGTAATTTTCTACTTGATATAGCTCTCATTAAGGGTTTTTTAAAGTTTTTTGTTTGTCTAATATATCTGAAAAGAATGCATATGCAAAGTACTGAGACATGAGAAAGTAATAATTCAACATAATGGTTTTACAAGAATTAGGATTTGGGGATGGTAGAAGAGACAGCCTAAACATTTTAAGAATTTGGAAGTAAGCTGATAAAAAAATCAGTTAATAAAATAAGCTGATAAAACCCCTATTAACACTTATGTAAAGTCTTTATAAGCCTCTTTCCATTATATTCATTACACTGGAGAGTCTCAACTGGCTGTTCTAGGGTTCCTCATAGGTAAAACAGAAATAAGGGGATTCCCGTAACTGGTACCCATTGTTATGAGTTGTTAAATGTTGTTAGATGTTCTCCCCACCCTCATCCCACCTCCAGCTTTTTAATGACTCAGGCCTCTACAGCTTATGAACAAGCATACTCACACCAAGATATGCATGCATGGGTGCATATTTTTAATTTGATGATTTACCCCAAGACAAAATGCTTACTTACTAGTGTGAGAAGATGGAATTTTTCAGACTTAAGAAATGCCCACCAGGATATAGTACAGCACCCCTCTGTTGATACTGTTATTTGTTGTGTTGTTGAAGCTGATCCATAGTGACCCTATAGGACAGAATCAGAACTATGTATGAGTTTTCCTAGACTTAAATCTTTACTGGAAAACTGTCTGTTCTTCCATAGAATTAATATTGGTTTTGAACCACTTATTTTCTATTCTCAATTGAACATCTTAGTTCTTAGCTTAGCCTAACAACATGCAGTGTGATGAGACTAAGAGAGTTATTTTCTCCCTTGATTCACCTTGTTCAACTCTGACTCTCATGCAAACCTTAATTCTCAAATTGGCCACATCAGATTTGACAAACTTTTCTTACAAGGGCAGAGTCAATGAGCAAAGTGTATTAGTAAAACTCATTCAAGCCATTTACATGGTATTTTTATGCTTGATATTCAAAGTGCTAAGTATTACACCTAGTAATTGCATCATTAAGTATCATAAAGGTCTTAGCTCGGGGTTACATGTCACACTATATAATGATGAGGGCAGTACTTTGCCTGTACAATCATATTCCATTTGTACACCTCTCCAACATTCCTCTATAGTCATAATTTGTGGACTACATCAAATTTTATGTGCTATTTTCACTCACGTCTATTTATTATTTTCATAATAACCTTACTGTTAGCCTAGATCATCTACATTTCTGACCCTGTGCTCTCTATGAGTTTGCTCAGGGCCATAATAATTATTTATACCTCAATTATATACTGTCAGTGAATTTTTTGTGGTGGACTACAACTCAAAGTGTAAGAACAAACACTGACAATTACAAAAGAAAGAAAAATCTTGATGAAAATGTATTTATTAGAGATCTTATGGCAGAAATACACTTTAAATATACAAAAGTATAATACATAGGCAAATATGATTACCATACATATTTTATTCACTATTACAGCTTATCTCTTCTGATTTCCTTTTCTTCTGTGGTTTCTCTATGAAAAATATGGTTGCTGCTGGGACTAGTGATCACTACTGATACAGTAATTAATGATAATTTAGGAAAATAAGTATTTGTTTTACTCCATCTTTAATTCAATTACCTTTATTATACCCAGGATTAAATATTCAAGTCACAATGCTGATGTTTTCTTTTGTAACATTGAAGCGACTATCTCACTATTATCACCTTTAGCTTGAGAGTTTAGTTTAACCTTTAGTTTAATTTACCCATCTGAGTTTAATTTACCATTTTACCAATCTGTCAGGCTATTTCCTAAGTATTTTATTCAAAATATTTTGTATACAATTACAGAGATATAGAATTTTAAAACTAGTTAGTAGCTTGAGTAATGAAATCAAATAGAAAAAAATTACACAAATTATTTATAATCTTTTTTTAATGAGAAAATCATCCAGTGACTTCAATTTATCCTCTGTATGTGAGTAGACTAAATTAGTACTTTATTACTTCCCTCAAGTAGTTAATTAAAGTAGGTTAGTCACTGATTCATTATTGCAAAGTGATGTTTTATTTAAATGTGAATAAATAGGAATCCACGAGCCTCAAAATCTGAATTAAGCTTAATAACTTAAGATGTGTTTTCCCCCTCCAAGAGACTTATGAAATAATAAGCAATATAATACATATACATTTAAATCAAGTTCTTCTATTTGACCTTTCTGATTAAAAAATTCTTCCTGTGATAATGCATCTTTAGAAAACCTGCATGGGGTTTCGTACTTCCTCTGATTGAGGTGAAGAATTCTAAGTTGCCATCTTGCCTGTGGACTGCAGGTGACATTGAAAAGATGGGGTATATGCAATTTCTGAACGATAATGATACATCTAAGCTACCAGTATTAAAAGGAAAAATGTGTTTTCACTTATCTTATCTGCATCAGAGACTGGGTAAAGGATTATAACTTTTAAAATTCCATAAATTCTAACCAAGGGGTGGAGGTGAAATAAAGTAACAATGGAAAAGGATACCAGTCTCAAAACCACTCATGTAGGTTCCATATTTAGAGTTTATGATTGGTGAATGATTCACATATTATTCTGAACGTGATAATTCTAGAATCAAGCCTATTTCCATATAGTATAACTCCATCATAATCAATATATTACTTCTATACTCTAGAATTCAGTCATACACCTTCTGCTAACTGTAAAAGTAGGTAGAATGACACTACCAACCATAAAGCAAACATATACTTATAAACATATGTCATCCATATGTGGTCAGAAAACCTGATGATATACACAACACAAGAAAAAAATATTAGATCATAAAACTTCCTCACTAAAAATGTCCAAGTCCAAATGGTTTCCTGGGTAAATTCTACCAGTCAGAAAATATTCCATAGAATAGAAAAGAATGGGAAGGAAACTCCTGAATCTACTTCATGGAGCAACCATAATATTATATCTAGGCAAATATACCACCCTAAAAAATGAGCAGAAAAAAATGCTAAAAATGTCCTCGTCAATAAAATCCAACATATTCGTAAAATAAATTTTTGATCAAGTAGGACTTGTACTAAATATTCATGGATGGCTCAACATTACAAAACAATATAAAAATCCATCACATTAATAAACAAAGGAAATAATACTATGGTTGTATTGATACAAGAGACATGAGAAAATCTGGTATCAAAAAATACTAAAATAATAAGAATAGAAGGGCAATTTCTCAACATAATATATTAAAATATATTCCTCAATATATAAAATGAAACTCCTATATTATACTTTAAGAAAACAACAACAACAGAAAAACAAAACCAGAAACATATCCTTTGTGAGTGGAAAACTGAAAAGGATGTTCTTTCTATTCACTCTTGTGCTGGAAGTCTTAGCCAGAGCTGAGACAAGAAAGGGAAATTAAGGGATTTCAATTAGCAACAAAGAAGTAAAAATATATTTGAAGATTATATGATCCTACACAAAAGGAATGCCACAAATTTAGCAAGGTCAATTTTGGGAAGTAATTGAAAATTAGCTACATTTCATCATGCTACTAAACAGTTCTAAAATGGAAATGTGAAAAATAACACCATTTACAATAACCACTCCTGAAGATTTTGGAATAAGGAAGACCAGAGAAACAGACTGTCAAATACTATAAGCAACTGAAAAGAATGTACATAAATGGAACAACAAATCATGCCCGTGGTTAAAAAGACCGCATATTTCGAGAAAATTCGTTTGCTCCTTAGGCAGCCAGGACAGAACTATCACCTTCCATGGTTCATGGAACAAGGGGAATGCTGATGGCCCAGCCAAGGAGCTGATGGAACAATGGCTGGCCTGCCTCTCCATCTGAGATAAAGAACCTTGTCTCCTTTTTCCCTTACAAAAGCTACAAAATACAGCAGACTGCAAACTTATCCATTACCATATATATTCATATATGTCGACTTTCTTCAGTACATACCTTATGCAGTTTTTGCGGTAAAATTAAATGCCTCAACTGATATTTGGATCAGTTTATTCTCAAGTATATATGGTACATCCTGTTCCTAGTCTCACCCTCCCCTCCTGTTTATGAATAACTTGGTTGAAGTGTTAATGCTCCTTTGTATATTCTCAGAGAATTTGGGACTGTTTCTTTGTGTGCAAACATAGCACATGTTGCAGGTTATGTACAGGGAATATATTTAAGCCTGTTCCTGCTAAAGTCTGGAGCCCTAGAATGTCTATACAACAGAGAACCCCTTGCGCTTACATTGGTTATCCCTTTTGTATATGTTTTCTCCTGCAGATCATATGTCTCCTATGTATATACCCCATATGTAATGACAGATAAGAGCCGGTGCCTATATTATCTTACATCAAATTATGAAAATTTCAAAGCGATCTACATATCTGATACAATATTGAACCAGATTCTAACAACTTTCTTTGAGGCCTTACAACCTGATGTATAAACATCCTAAAAACATAATGAAAACCCACAAGAAACATAAGGTACATGAAAAAAACTGGAACTTAATAAAAGTTAGACACTTACATGCATCTAAAACTTTCAGAAAAAAAAAAACTTTGAGATTTGGAACTTTGGGGGGTCCGAGGGGAACACTGGTATATTTAACAAGGGACTTTGCTCCAAAATATCCAAAATATGAAAAAGACATAATCCAATTAAATATGGGAAAAGAACATATATAGACAAAGAAGACATTCAGATGGTCACCTAGCATAGAAGAAACTGATGGCATACAGATCCATGCATATGATAAAATACTCATTGTAATCATAACCACAGACATAATTATATCACAAACGATTTGAGAGATGCAAATCTAAATAACGTTGTGGTATCACTTTGAGGAAAGGTGGGAGGGCCATATATTACCCCATTAGGCTCCACATGGGGAAGGAACATCACACTCTACTTCAGCATCACCCAAGGTTCATTTGTGTGAAGCTGAAGTCAGATACACCTCCAATATCTACCCATTCTTGCCAAGGGATTTTCTCTTTCTCAGCTAGGTTAGGTCATTCACTGTGATAGGCACGCTGAAGTCTGAAGGTACACAGGACTATGGGACTCACTGTGGACGATGGCAAGTGGGAAATGCACAGGCAATGGTTGTTTAGTCAGGGAAGTGTCTTCTCAGCCATGGGTCTATGTTGACCATACTCTAGTTGTCAGCCTTTTGTTCTGATCTCTGTCCTTTTAGGGATGCAAATAAATTCCCAAAGAGTGTGCCACCTAAAGGAATCTAGCTCTGCCTCCCAAGGGTCAGCAAGGGTCAGAGGCACCCACTACACCCACTTCCTGAAGCTTTATTGGCTTTATGGGCTAAAAAGTTCATTTCCTGCCTCCTTCTTGGTTCCTGGTTCTGCTTCTACTGCACTCCGTAACACACTTGCTTTCAAACCAATCTCCTGGGTCAAGTAGGTCCGATGTGTGGGGAATTTGAGGTCCACAGAATGAACTTCACTGTTAGCTCTTCTCTGTTTTGTAGTAAAATACTTCTTTCAGCTTCCAATTTGACGCTTTCTGCACCCAGCAGGAAGGCAAGCACAATTAACCCCATTGACAATCCCTCAGAGAGGCATCATATAATGCCATCAGTATCTTTCCCTCACCTTCTTATCCAAGAATAGGATGGCGATTTCAGTGAGAGAAAAATGGCTATGGTTTGAAGAATCATATCAAATAAACCACTGTATTCCACACTTCAACCCAGAATTAATAGGAAAGAACAGAAAAAGCAGACAACAGCAAATGCTGGTCAGGGTGCAGAGTGAACTTCTACCCTCAATAGGATTGTAAAAAGCAGCATGAGACATCCTAAAAAATGGGAATAGAAATACTGTATGATCAAGGAAACATACAGCAATAACAGCAAAGTGCACTTAATGTTTTAAGGGTTTTGAGTTAATTCATACTTAAAAACTAATTTAGTGTCTCATTATGACTTTTATTATGATTTTTATACAGCGATAAATATTTGAATAGTTTAAAAAATCCATAGAGTTTACATTTTGCCAGATACTCTTCTAAGTGAGTTAAGACAACAAAACTTTAATGATGGTCCTGTGATTTTTTTATGACAATAGACTGAGAAAACGAGCGAGAGCGGAAATAAGTGATGTGTATTGTTGACGGCTAGTTACCATCTGCCCAAGCTTTTCCACTCTCACGATGGCCATGCTCCAGCCCACTGCTGGAGCCACTGTGCTGAGCTGTCACAGTGCAGGCCTTCCCCTCTTTAATTTACCCTCCTCCAAGAATGATGCCATCTCCAAAGACTGGTGTCTCCTGATAGATGACCAAAGTACAGGAGACAGTCTCACCATTCCCATCTCTAAGGAGAATTTTGCTTGTACTTCTCAGACAGATTTGTTTATTCTTTTACCAGTGCACGGTACTTTTCTTATTCTTCACCAACACCACAATAACGAGGTACTGCTTTTTGGGTAATCTTGAGTATCCAGTGTAAAATGTGTATTAATTTATATGCACTAAGTGTAAAATCTTAGATTTTGCTTCTGAATACGTTGTTAAAACTGAAAAAGTCTGTAAATATAATGCTAAAATAATTCCAAATTATTATGTTACTAATACTTAGTAGAAAGGTAAAGGATAGATATTACACATGTTAGACATGCATATTTTAGTGACCACATTAATTTTAAATAGCACAGTAAAAAGAAGTTAATTCTGATTCTCCACAGATCTCATTATTTATAAACTTTGGAAATTTTTACTCAATAAATTTGTTCCTGTTTCCAAAAATAATACTGGTGACTTTTGTAGAAGTAGATATGAGCAGGACTCATTTTTTTGCAGGTTTAATAGTCCATACCTCATCTGAGATCAAACAAGGTGACACCATCTTTCTTATTTCAGTTCTCATATTGTAAATAAGTTTTTTCCTTTGTGTCAATTTATGGTGGCTTTTGGTTAGTTACATGTTTTTGTTAGTGCTTTTGCTGCTAAATCTGGCTACAATTATAGTTGTTAGTGTTCCTTAATGCCAAAAATTCCTGGTGTACCTTATTAGAAAGTATGTGTTAGATAGGTTTCATTTACTCATCATTTTTAATGCTATTGCCGTGGGTTCAATATCAATAAATCAATATCACTATAAGCCAAAAGATAAAGCTACTAGTCTTCTAGTAAATAGTTACAGGAATTTATTCCAACAAAACATATTTAAATCTGTCTCTGTGATCAATGGATAGCTGCAGAAAATCTCTCTCAGTAATATGCTTATCTAGTCTCAAAGAGTACACTGAAATATAATTTTTGTTCTCTGAAAAAATTATTAAAAGTTATTTTGAGTTCAGGACTAATATGAAATTTGGAACAAAACTCAAGTAGATATCTTCTTAACCATGGTAGACTTGCACCAAATTTATGGGACCGCTGTCCCACATAAAGCGGTATTTTTCAATGGTTCAAATACGTTAAGGAAGTTCAGGAAAACTCCCACCCAACCCCCAAAATAGCCAGAGATAGAAAATAATGAACATTGGTGAATGAAGAATCTGTGCTTGAATCTGGTAGTAGAAGACCTCCCAAAGTCACCATGGATGAGATTGCTGCTGGAATTGGAATCTCCTTTGCTTTGGCCTTTTCGATTTTTAATGAACATGTTGGCCTCAGTAAGTTTTCATGGGTGTCAAAATTATTGTGTGAAGATCTATTAGCTCAAGGAATGAACCTTCCATCTATTTTTAAGAACTTATTTTTCCATCTGTTTTAAAAGCAAAATTGATGTTTATGAAGATAAATTCCTGGAGTGAAGCATAACAACAGATGATTTTTTAATTTACCATTATGACCCAGGCAATAATATTTAATTAAAACAATGATTCCCTGGGATATTTTCTGGGCCACTTGAAATGAAGGCAGAGAAATGCATTCAGAAGAATTGTGAGGTCGGGGGGTGGGGGCAACAAAAGGATAATCTTGATCGATTTTCTCTAATGACACAAGACAATTACATGAGTTTATTGTCTGTGACTTTAAGAAAGTAGAAAACTACACCGACAGAAAGAGTTTAGGAAATCATATCAAGACGTGGTTTACAGCATGAATCTACTCATTCTCCTAGCATAGCATGGATTGTCCTACCTCATTTTCATCGTGAAACCTTACTCTACCCCCTTGTATCCCTGATCGTACACCCTCAGAACTACTTTGTCCACAAAATGAAATTGCATTTAAAGACACATCGCTTAAATTCCTGAAGGATACCCAAACTGTCATTTTGAATTGATGGAAAGCAAGCATGCAGAATTCTTCAGGGAAGGCGTAAAGAAATGGACAAATCATAATTAGAAATATATACACCTACATGATGGATACATTGAAAAATTTTTTAATTTGCATTTTGATATTTTTGTCTAACACATTTCCATAATTTGACAATATTTTATTTACTCTCATATATATAATACATTTTAAAATATAGACACAAATTAACAAAGTTCATATTAAGTAGTTGATAGATATGAACAGAGACTTATAGAAACTAAGTTTCTATTTCTTCTATGGACATTGACTCTTTATATGTTAATTCTGAGCTTAATGTGACTTCATCTAAAATAACTACCATGAATATTGAGAATTAACTGTGTATCAAAAGTCAAATTGGTTAAAAGTCATTCACAATATTATTTCCTATATATTTATGGTAGATGGAACTCAATTCACAAGTATTCTCAGGTTGTGCTTAACTGTACAATGCAGGAGCATTGCTATGACTTGAAAGATAACATTGTTATCAAAGCCATGTGATCCATGAAAATATTAGGTGCATAAGCAATTTTAATCAGAAAGGGTGATATTGGACTGAATCCTAAGGACCCTACAGGTACACATAACCAGGTGCTTAGTCTCAGTAGCTTTCCTTTTTTAAAGGCATTTAAAGAAAAAAGAAAAACAATGAAATGAATACCACACTTGTTTCCTGGAATCAGAGAGAGAGATCTTTACAAGGGTACCTAACTCTTAAGAAATATGTTTTTTAGCTTTGTGTATCCCAGTCCCTGTTTGAATTTTCTATAATGTAACTTATCTTGACAAATGAAGTTCCCTGCAAAATTCATTTGGTATATATATTCATATGATTTTTGTTTTATTTTTTCTTCTATATCCTAAATAAATCTAATTATTTGTGAAGTGTTCAATGTAAGGATTCGTAGTATGTCTACATATGGATTTCCTTACATTTCTACTAAACATTTATTTTAGTGTAAATATTGGTGTTCTCAACAATAAATAGAATCTGTACACTGAAAGGCAGCACTCTGTAAAAATCCAGGGGCAGATTTACCTATGTATCTTTATTTGGAACACCGCCAGTGTCCACCTATAATAATATTAACAATAAAGATAATCATAGTAAGACTACAAATAATTATGACAGTGATATTTGCACCTTTAATTTGTGGTCTGTATTGTAAGAAATAAATTAATAATACGGGTTCTTTAGCACTTTACAACATCAAGTAACAGTTGGAAGTTGTCAAGTATTTCCTCTTATAGGGTCTCACAATCCACACTCACAGAAATAAGAGTCAGGGTCTCACTCACATGAGCATCGCATGGCATTGGACAAAGTGTGATGCATGCTATCTATTCAGCATATTAATGATTAAAGAGGTCTCCCTCTGAGTATAAGACTGCCTGCTCCAAGCTGGGTATACTTCTATGCATGTGAACTCTGGAGAAGGAATAAAAAAGGTTGAAGAAGAACTGATGCATTTGAATTACACTGTTGTCAGGAACTATTGGAAGATCATGGACTGCCAGAAGAACAAGCATCTATCTCAGAAAAAGTATAGCCAAGATGCTCCTTAGAAGTGAGGACTATGAGACTTGCTCGCATGTACAATGGACACATACCAGGAGAGACGAGTCCCTGCGATAAGACATCGAGGTAGATAAAAGGCTACTGAAAAGAGGGAAGAGAGATTAATAGAGTGGCTACCAGGGGCTTACATAACAATTATGAAGATGATGCGGGACCCAGCCGTGCTTCTTTCTGTTGGACATAGTTTCTGTCTGAGAAGGAACTGACCTCATGGTACCTAACAACAACCTTGTGGCTTGACAATGTTACTAAACATTGCAGGGAAAGTAAGTCTTTTCTTTGCTAGTTCTTCCTTTGAGATAGATGCTCACCAACGTTTCCTTGCATAATTCCAGACAAAAGACAAACTGTGTCGGATAAATTAAGGTGAATTAAAGAGCTCAAGTATGAACTTATTTCTTTTGCAGTCAGGGGGCAGTATAGGAATGATGAAATGCACAACATTGCTCTAGTTCTAGCTCTAGTTGTTCAAGAGGGGAAGAGGAAGGTAGAGGCAGTAAGGGGGAACCAATCACAATCTACATACTACCCTCTTCCTTAGGGACTTATAACAGCAAAGTGGGTGAAGGGAGACATCGGCCAGTGTAAGCCATGACAAAATAACAGTAATTTATAAATTATTAAGGGTTCACAAGGAAGAGGAGGTGGGAAGGGAGGGAGAAAATGAGAAGCTGATACCACGGACTCAAGAAGAAAGAAAATGTTTTGAGCATGATGTTAACAAGCCCCCAACAAAATGATTTAAAAAAGAAAAAACAATGTAAAGTCTTTTCTTCTTGACCTTAAAGGTGAAAATTATCCATGCTGTTTTTTGTTACCAAAAAACTAATTTTCACTTCAAAAAAAATCAACAAAAGTACATGAAGATTTTTGTATCCCAATTGTTAGTTTGATTATGCTAACTCTCTGGGTACCTGAATTATTAAAAATAAAGTTTGTGAAAAAATGTTGATATATGAAATATTTATATATAACGTATTTTACATCCTCATTATTACATAAATATGAAACTATAAAATACATTGTAGTAGTCACATACTCTGGTGTCAATTTGTGAGGATTATGAGTGAAAGGGTGGAATCTGACCTGTCCATCAAGATATAATGAATAAGGCTTCTGGGTGGGCATGGGCTTTTGAGAATCCTGGGAATGCCTCTTTTTCTTTCTTGGATGCAGAAGACACACACGCTCTCTCTATTCACATCTTTGGAGACTCACTACTGACCAGACTGATTCCGTGTGAGACATCCCTGAGAAGAAGTCATGTAGACCTACCCTGATGCAGCCTTGGGTGCTGAAGAAGCCATATGGAGACTCCTGCCAGCACTGAAATGCTTATACCACCACTGGATCCAAGTCTTTCTGCTCACTGGCCTATGATATTCCTGCATTCAGTGTCATTGCATGTGTTTCATGAGTTTGAAGAGGAATTCATAGACTGTATTGGATTCATGGCTAATATTAGACTTATGGACTTTGACTGGACTGGGTTGGGATACTTTCTTAATGTACAATTGCCCATTATATAGAACTCTCTTTGTTTTGTGTAATTTTTTTCATCTTTTGACTATTGCAAAAAATTTTTAATAAACAGTAATAGACAAATTTGTTTACATTGTTACATGTCTTAGCTATGTATAACTACATTAGGATTTCTGGACTACATAGTTGGGTATATTCAATGTTTTAAGAAATTGTCAAATTGTTTTCCACAATTCTGTTACCATTTAACTTCCTACAAGCAATGACTGAGGGTTCCAGAGTCTCCATAACTTCAGCAAGATATTTTGGTGCTCAATTTATTGATCATTACCATTCTAACAAGGATGGCCTGACATTTTATTATGATTTGATCTGCATCTTCCAAATCTGTCTTGGAAAAAGGGTAGCCAGAATGCTTCTTAGGAGCAAAATTGGATGAAACTTTGTCTCACGTATTTTGGGCATGGAATCAAAGGATACCAATTGGAAAGTGACAGCATACCGGGTGAACTGGAGGATCCTCAGGAGAAGACTGGACATAACAACAGTGGGCCTTAGCATAGCAATGATTGAGTTTGGTTCTGTTCGTGAAGTTGGGACTGACTCGATGCATTCAACAATAACCATGGCAATAGCTAACAATGGTGAACAGAGTTAGCGTTTGATGTGCTTTGGCAAAGTAATTTTCAAGTCTTCTACAAATTTTTGATTGAGTTGTTTGTCTTTTTATTTCATGTAGATAACAGAGTCTTATCAGATGGAGAGTTCTCACATGTATTTTATTAAGAAAAACAATGTTTAATACCCAGAAACTAAAAACATTTTTGGGATCAATCCTGATAAGCCAAAAGTTACTTTGCTTTTTTACTTTAAGAACCCTTTATAAACATAGTAGCATTGAATCATTGTCCTCATTTTTCTAATATTTAATAATTATTTATATACTCAGTAAATCTGCACCTTAAATTACCCCAATAGTTTCCATGATCTTCTCCTGTGATAATATTCATGGTTTCAAAATTTAACCACTTCTGTGTGCTCTTCTCCTGCTCATCTCTTACTTCAAATTTGATGTGAGGTGGAATGTATAATAACCATTTGTTAATATCATGTGTAAAATATGAGTAATGAGAAGTACCTGAATTTTGTGAATCTCTTCATGACAATTTTATATGAACTTTTTCAGACATATTTTTTCCATTTAACTTCATTGTCAAAAGAAATTAAATTCCCTTCTGGTGTAGGCATGTAGTATAAATGAATGAGGGATGTTTTTAATGAATCATTTTACTGAGTATGCTTACAGCTTTTATAACAATCCATACATCAGTAATATCAAGCATTTTATAGTGAAATAAAATATTTACCTTGCTGTGTTATACCAGATAGCAAATGCCTAACTGCAATGTGTTTTAAGTTCTCTTCTTTATTGCAAAATGACCAAACTTTATATTAGCAGGTCACAAATAATGCATTACCTGTTACTATGGGACCTATACTTTGTTTTCATTTCATTTAGTCAGTTGCATGATAGTGAGGAATATTAGTCTGGATCATGTGTCATTTCAGACATTTAAAAGCAGACACTGTGACAACTGACTGTGCCAACTAAAATTTTCAAATCTGTGAGCTGTGGTTTTGATGGGTAACTTGGAGCAAGTATACTGGCCAGTCTTACAAAAATTATTGTAGGGTTCCATTAATATCTTTAAAACATCTAGGTTTTTGTAGAGAGTGGGTTATAGAGAGTCTGAAATGAGTGCTAGTTGAAGTGAATATATGCATATATACATACATATATATCAACACATTATTAATTCTACTACTTTTCCAGTTAAGAATAGTATAATTTCTCTGAATTTTAATTTTCTATGTACTAGAGTGTTCTATTTTATGCAGATGGTCTATATTTTCTATTACTTTGTAATAAGAATATGAAACTTATATTTGCCATTGATGCATGGTAACAAGCAAAATAACCAAATCTGGGTTGTTTAATATATGTGTCATAAATGAATCATTCTTATATTCCATAGTCATTCAAACTTATTTTACCTATCATTATGTTTTCAGGAAAAAAACAAACAACTGGGGCTGAGCCCCGGTGGCGTAGTGGTTGTGCGCAGGACTGCGGCCCACTGGGATGGAGGTTCAATTCCGGCTCCAAGGAGCAAAGGCTGGGCCTCCTGCTCCCACCACCTGAGGGCAGTGATGCCTTAAAAAAAAAAAAAGAAAAAAGAAAAAAAAAACAAAAAAAAAACAACTGAATGCCTCCAGGAAGTTGAAAATGTTTGCACTCTATCTCATATAAAATGTATGTGTCTGCTTTTGAAAAACACCTGGATCATTGCAGAACCCCCAGGGGCCAGTATCACCCATTTTGGAAAACAGTATTCAATAAAATCAGAAAAAAATGGAAATATTGTGTCTTTAAAATCTCTGAAAAAGAAATTATAAGAGATAATATTAGTTATTGCTACACAAGTGTATACTTGCAGATGTCCTTATGTAATATGTGGCTTGTGTTTTTGAATTTTATCTAGGTGTACAGAAATGATCAAGCTAAAAATTTGGTGAAAAGACCAAAAAAGAGGACAAAGACATAATTTTTAAGATAGTCTCTGATAATGTTGTCATCTAATAAATTTTTCTTATACATTAAAAATGGAAGAAAACAAAAAACATAGCTAACAAGTTTTTACATGGGTGAAACAAATTCTCAGCTCAGTTTATCATCATTAGAGACCTAAGTAAGCCTACATAAATGACAGCAATAACAGTTAAGAATGAGAACCTGACAAATTTCTGTAGTGCTTATGATGAATTAAAATAATTTCCTTTGTAACATGAGAGAAGATATTTATATGAGATAGTAATAGGGAAAATACTGCAAGATTTTTCTATACAATGCTTCCTTCACACATTTTCAGAATTTAGTCATAATTAAGCCATTTCTATGGAAATGAGACTATCAGTTTCTAGTTATTTACAATCGATTTATTGAGATCATTGTGCAACTCCAAAGAGTTACCATCATCATAAGAATAAAATAAAATGGTGGAATGTCATACACAGATATAATTAACTGTATTTTCAAACCATGTTTTTATACCATATTAGTAAGTCTGAAGTGGAAACTTATGAAGTGGTATCCCCCTATGCCCTCACCCCCACTAAAAAAATGCTCATTTGTTTTTTGATGTGAAGGGGATAGTGCATTTGGTGTTCATTCCATTAGGTCAGCCTTTCAACCAAGCTTTTTATTTAAAGGTTATGAGAATATTACAGCGTGCGACAAAAAAGACCTGATTTGTGGCAGACATCTCAGTGTACCAGTTTTGGGCAAAAGATAGCACGCCTTTCTTGTCCTGCATGTCTTACTTACTTTACTTTGCTCTGAGAAATATCTCTTTGTTTCCATCAATACAGAGGGAATTGAAATGACAGCAACACGATGACATAATAGGCAGAAGAAAATCAAACAAACAAAAGCAACCAAGAGTGGTGCAGTCAGCCATTCAAACAAACGAGTTTGAAAAATGCTTCCAAGAATGAAATCACAGATTTCACAACTGCATTAAATGTAATGGAGATTACTTTGAAGGTGGTGAGGTTGTTTGGTAAGAGAAAAATTAAATGCATAGCTTTGAAAAAATTGTTTTTTGATACTCCTATGTATTTCATGTACAAAGATGAAATTGTGCAAAATTTCACCAATTTTAAAAGTAGTAAATTTTTTCATTAGAACCTTCCAAAAGTTATTAATGATTTTTCCAACATATTTAATGAATGTTTTGAATATTTGAAGGGTTTCAATTTATTTGGGTCATTATTCTTAGTGGTATGCAAATTTTGTCAAATGACAATAATAGGAAAAGATGGTGTTGTGGCGGTTATGCACTGAGCTGTGATCTGCCTGTCAGCCGTTCCAAACTACCACTTGCTTAATTTCTCCCGCAAACAGTTGCAGTCTGCACCGAAGTGAAGAAATGTTCGTGTGACTGCATTCTAGTTATATTTGATACCTTTCTTTGAGTTGTCATCTAGTCTGATCAGATGTGTAAACTCTGTATATAGTTGATTGTTACATTACGTGTGTCTTTACAATGCTATTTAACATAGATTCAATTTCATAAAGGCAATATATTATTAACCCCAGATCAGCCACAACATGTCTTCCACTAAGAGAGAGGCATAAATAATATTCCATTACTACCACACCAAACTCATTACCATCAAGTCAATAATGATTGATGGGGTTCCTCTATAAGGTTTTTAGGGTTTTAAATATCTAATGGTACAGACGACCTTAATGTTTTCTGCCAGAGGTCCTGGTGGCTTTGAACCATCAAACTTACATTTAGCAGTCCAACACTTAAGAAACAGCACCCACTAGGCTGGCAAAGCCAAAAAGTCAAAGCCAGACTCACTGCCATGGAATGCCTACCAAGAGTGACCCTATAAAACAGGATAGAACTGCCTTTACTGGTTTTGGAGACTAACCTGTTTGAAAGGGTAGAAAGTCCTTCAAATCGAGTATCCATTTAAAAGAATAGTTTAATGTTGAGTCAGTCACACTAAAGATGGCCCTATGTGCAGCAGCAGAGACCACTGCCCGGTCCTGCACCATGCTCACAGTTGCTAGGGGGAAGCCGATTGTTGCAGCTGCTGTGTCCTCTGTCTCCTTGAGGTCCTCTTTGCTGCCCTTCCACTCTAGCAAGCACGAAGACTAGTTCATAATTACTGAGAATAAAAAGATATAAACTATTTAACCTGCTTTAAAAAAAAAAGAGTAAAGTCCCATTTTCTCCCAATTTTATGATTTCCAACAGATGACCTCTCAACCCACAGCCCCACGTCTTATCACCACAACACAAGTCCTCCTCAATCCCAAAAAAATCCATGTGAAAATGACATCCAATATTAACGATTTTAACATTCAAGATAAATGCACTTATTTTCAGATTAGCATACAAATAAGATGTTATTGCACATTATCTACAATCAATTAATTCACTTTTAGAGTAAAGCAAATATAAGCTTGGGTAAAAAGAATGGGAAATACATGCATAAAAAACATTAGATGAAAGAAAGCTTCATTATATATAAACTCTTAGCAAAGTAAGCTGTAGAACCATAAGGAAAATTATAAAGGAAAATAAAAAGGGGACTAAATGTCCAAGAAACTATGACAACCCAATCAAGAAAAGAACTTCAAATTGCACGTAAAACTAGCAAGAATAAAAGTAGAAATAGACAAATTCACATTTCTCTTTTGAGTCATTGATATTCCTTTTAAGAATTGCTATCAATTCAACAGGTAAACAAAACTTCAGTAAAAATATAGGAATTATGAACAACACTATTTTAGATGACATCACAAAACAATTACACATGAAACAGACCTACCGATAGACCTCTAAATGGCAGGCAAAATAGCAAATTTGACATTAAAATCACATCAAATCATTTCCTTGATGATAACAGTATTAAAATAAACATCAGTAACAGAAATTATATCTGGAAAATCATAAATTACTTAAATCACAAGGAAATTAGAAATTTTTTACAAAAGAATGGAAATAAAACTGAATGCTGGAGCCATATTCATAGCAAAAGTTAGAATATCATGCTTACATTGGCCAAAAAAGTGTTCAGCATCATATGATGCAATTGCACATTATCTACACTTAATTCACTTTTAGAGTAAAGTCTGCTCCTTAAGATTGAGCAAATCATGATCAAAGTAAGCTCATGACAAATGGGAAAAGAGGAGATGACAAAAGTTATCAACATTCTCACTGTCATTAGAAAGAGAATCAGAGAAATAAAATTTTAAAATTTTGTTTGATTGAAATATTTAATGAACTTGCTAAATTTTGAAATATGGATTCATTCCTAAAAGGAAGAATACAATAAAAATGTCAAGTATGAATGATAGTGCATAGCTAACAATCACCAGTGTGACAAACATCATAAAGAAATGAAGAAAATTAAATCAAGAATAACCTCAAAAGGAATGGTGACTTCATGCAATGTGGATGGAACCTTGGTAACCAAAAGGTTTATTTCCCAACTCACAGACTACTGAGAAGAAATAAGATTTGCCGAAACTGTAGTCTTCAACCTGGTGTAAGAGTATAGAGTTCTTCAAGGAAAGGTTGGCGAGACGACAATGCTGCCCTGAGAAATGCATAGATACAGGTGAAGATAAGTGAAGAAACAACAGCTTCACATGGCAATATTTTTCTTCGATAAATTTTGCTGTGATTTCTGAGCAATTCTTTTTACTTTTAATGATGAATATATATATACATATACATTTTGCTGTAACTTATACTTACTAGATATATTTTCATTTAGATAATCATATGAAGAAACTGAAGTTCAGACCCAAGTTCAATGATCCACCTGTCATTCTACAGTCAGCATGTGCCTGTGCCAAGAGCCAACATAAATTCTCTACAAATCCAAAGCCTGGTTTCATCCCATGAGTGTATTACCCTTAATGAACACGGGCCAGTGGAAGCATATTTTATTTAAAGAGATTATTTGGTATATGCATGGAAGTAGTAGCAATCTTTTGAAGTTGCAGAGGAGGTTGGAAAGAATACGTACAGTTGCCCTGGGATATCATGCCATAAGGTGACTGAGAAGCCAAAACATTCAACAAAACCTGCTGTCAGCAAATCAGATGTATCTCAGGATGACTCCTATTGGGGCAGAGGGAGGTGTACTCTCCAGGACGGACATTCATGAAATTCCTTAGCCAAGCAGCTTCTCAGGGACTCTTCTCAGGGGTCTTTTCATAGGTTGTGCCTCAACCCTTTTTAATTAGCAATCCAGAGTTTAATAGTTTGAGAGTCTTCCAGAACTCCATGATTCCATTAGCAAGATAAAATAGTAAAATACATAAAACCAAATTACTTATCTTAATATACAGGTGATTTTACTTCATAGGGAAAATTATGGACCTTTATCTTGAATACTATAATGAAAGTGTGAAAGCATACTTAAATTATTTCTAGAATGAAATAATGTCACAGGCTGCCTAATTAAATTATAGACTAGATTATGTGATTATCTTCATACCTTTGCAACATGATGTTAGTTTGGCTTTTTTTTTTACTTTTTATTTTTTAGGCATCACTGCCCTCAGGTGGTGGGAGTAGGAGACCCAGCCTTTGCTCCTGGGGAGCTGGAATTGAACCTCCATCCCAGTGGGCCGCAGTCCCACATACAACCATTATGCCACCGGGGCTCAGCCCGAAGCTTGGCATTTTTGAGATGCTATTTCATAAATTTAAATTCTTTTAATATTTAGAAATATTAAATAGTGGGTGATTCCATACTTGATTGCTTACATCTGAGCAAATGTGTTTGAAGAACTTTGAAATGATATACTGTTTATGCACTAAAGCAAATTATTAAACATTAAACATGTCTTTTCTAAGAAAGTAATTCACTGATGAATGACTGAAATTTATTTTATCCTTATATCATTCTAATTTCTAGCAGTTCAGAAAATATCTCAGCTTGTCTAAGAGTTGATTATACTTAAGAATATATTAAGAATGGAAAAATCCCTCAATTTTTCTCTTAAAGTCAATAGATATTGAGTTGAGTCAAATATTTCCTTATAAATTTGCCTCTATAAAAACAAAATAATGCACACACATATATTTATGGTGCTCAATCTTTTCTGAACAAAGGGAGAAAGTAATGATTTAGAAATAGTATGAAGATCAAGAATTATTGCATTCAGTATGGATTACAACCTAACATCAAGAAAACCAAAATCCTCACACCTGTTCAAATAGGTAAAAGGATAAAAAATAAAGGAATTACAGATTGAAGCTGTCAAGAATTTCGTCTGGCTTAGATCCACAGTCAAGGCTCATGGGAGCAGCAGTGAAGAGGTCAAGCACATTGCCTTGGGGAAGTCTGCTACACAAGATCTCTTAATGACCAGAAAGGATGTTACTACAAGGGTAGTGCTTTGAGGCCTAAGGTGTGCCTTACCCACGTCAAAGTACTTTCTTTTGCTTCATTTGTCTGTGAAACTTATACATTGAATAAGGAAAACCAAAGAAAAATGAATGCGTTTGAGTGCTGGCAAAGAATATTGAAAGTACTATAGACTGTCAAAACAAACAAACATAAGTCTTGTGAAGATCAAGGATTACTGCAAACAAACAGCCAATGTAGCTATGTCTTGAAGAAGTGCGATCATTATGTTCTTTAGAAGCAACGATGGCAAGATTCCCTTTCCCATATTCTGGACAAAGCATAAGGGAAGCATAAAGAGGCAGACCCTCAACGAGGACGGGCACATTTGCTGGAACAAGGGCCTCAAACACGCAAACAACTGTGAGACTAGTGCAAGACAGGCTGGCTTCATGCTGTGGCAAGGAGCGTCACGAGGGTTCAAAATCCCCTGCAGGCACATAGCAACAACAGAAGAAGCAGCCTATGAGCAATTTAACATACCTATGAATAAGTGCCATATGCACACAATGAATTTGAATTTGACCATCCACAAAAATAGGGTCAAAATTACATATAACTTTGTAATATTTTGTCGCCCTGTTGGAAAAATAAAAAAGCACCCTGCTCTGCAGTGATTTCCTTTCATAGATTGAGGCTCCAAGAAAACTCTCTGAGTTGGATTTTATTTGAGTTTTCAAAAGGAATTACTAGTTAGTGGACTTAGTCTGTATCCAATAAAATCACTAACAATACAAAAATATATGGAGAGAAAAGCAGTTTGAATGTCGGGGTTTTAAATATAATGTAAAGTGCTCTGACTATAGCTACTGCTTGATTTGGACAACTAATTCTAATGTTAGAGCTCTTTAATAATATTCAGAACCACAGTACACATTCATAAAGCCTTCAAGTAAAACAGCTAAGGAAGTCATGTCGCTTCCTGAGGCTAATTCATTAGTATTTCACCTATGACAGCCACCAACATTAACTTTCAAATGAACTTTCCTAACTGCTAAAAATAGAAGGAACAATTTATTCCTAGAATGATTTTGCATGTTGAGCATGCATTTTTATATCCCTAATAAAACATTAAAGATACAGATATTGCTGTGTCTTTATATATCCTACTCTCTATGCACCCAGATTTGTTCTGATATATTAAATAGAATTTTTCAATAGAAGGATCATAGTTCTAAAATCAGTGGTGTTCTTATACTGATGATTTTCTTTATAACCAATGCTGCTAATAAATTGCCCACCTAAAATTGCCATTAAAATTTAAAGAGCTAATATCCATTATTTGTCCTGTCATTTACGACAGTCATTAATTGTGATCGCCATCTCAACATGACGATGTTCACAATGGCATGTACCATTAATTATGTATGAGATTTGTTGAAAACATTTCCCTGGGTGTGCTTATTTTCTATCTAGACAAAAAGCCTTTTATCTAGTGAATACTTTATATGATTAAATATCTAAAAGAAACTCATATATGAAGAAAATGTTTTATTTTATATAGGTGAAGTATTGTCATTATTATGCTACCATTCATTTGTCTAGTAAAATAAGGTTTGCAAAGCGGTTTTGCATCTTTTACACATTTGAAACCATGAAATATGCCATGGAAGGAATCACTACTCCTATTTTAATAAAACATAATAAGATCATAAGGGAGGTGATTAGAAAAATGGGCAAAGCATTAGAAGAGTTGCACAAATAGCAAATAGCGTAGGCTGTGTTAGGAAATACATATGTGTAGAACTTTGGGAAACAGAAATTGTGTAAGGGGATATTAAGTTATATTGCTCTTAAACTATTTAGCAGACTGCATGGGTTTTAGTATTCTATTGTGAACACTGAACTTCTGGGAATTCCATTCTTTTAACTCTGTAGTTCATTGGCTAAAGAGAATAAGATGTATCTACGTGGCTTCTTACCAGAAATGTTTTCTATAAACCCACAGAAAGCAAACAGACCAAGTAAACACAGCAAGTTTGAATTGTCAATCTTCCATTTTATAAGTGGAGTTAAATAATTTTTCCAAATATTTCTGGTGGTGCAAGGATAAGTGTTGCTGACTGATGATTGGGTGTTCAAACCCATCCAAAGGAGAAATGATTAGTGATGGACTCCTTCACTTCCGCAGAGTTGATTATGTATGACTCCTGGTAACCCAAGAGGATGGAGCAGGATTGCTACTTAGGGATTGAGAGACTTTAAGTAGCTAGAGGAGCAAACAATCTCATGTTTCTGGCAATGTGGAGCAGCTAGTGATGTGAAACAATGACCTGGAGTCCACTGCATCACCAAGGCTCCTGAGGAGTGATGATTGGAGCCTGGAAAATCATATAGGAATGCTCTACTATGCCACGTGAAAACAATCTAAATTCGAATAATATCAGTACTAGCAAACAAGAAGTATTTATTGTATTCTTTCTCTAGAAATCTCAACAGCAGTGGTTCTCAACCTGAGGGTCACAACCCCTTTGGGGGTTGAAAGACTCTTTCGCAGGTGTTGCCTGATTCATAACAGTGGCAAAATTACAGATGAGAAATAGGAACAAAATAATTTATGTTTGGGGGGCCACCACAATGTGAGGAATTGTATGAAAGGGTCACCACATTAGAAAGGTGAGTCTACAGGGTCAATTTAATCCTTTGCTCCATGCTATAGTAAAACCAACCAACCAAACAAACAAAAAACTCCAAACAAAGAAACAATCAAAAAAATAACCTCATAGAATTGATATCAACTCACAAAGACAGGATAGAACTTCCCCTGTGAATTCTTAGGCGGTAACTCTTTAAGGAAGCAGAAAGCCCTTTGTAGATGCTCTTTGTAGACCGCTGGTAACTTAGAACAGCTTACCTTGCACACCGCAGCCCTACATGTAATTAGCTACACCTCCAAGGCTCTTCTACTAGGGTAAAGAGGATACTATTGCTGCCAAACTTTTAAATTTTGTCACCAATAAAATTTAACCAATAAATCAAAGAATATAAGTTTAGTAAATGGAATGGGGGACTTATCTAACCACTTCTGGCTTCCCTATTGCCTCCACCTTCCATCTTTCTTTACCTATTCTTATACCAACTGTTTCTCCCACCGCATTGTACTTCAATGCTTGGTTTGATAAATGTTGCAATTGGCACACAGAACTCAAAGGCAATGCTTATATTTAATGTGATGGGAAGTTACTAGGGAAGTTAGTAGGGCCTTACAATCCAGGTTCAGGAAACATTAAGGAGAAGTTGTTGTTAGTCCACAGCAAAGCCTCCCCCCAGAGAGCAGCCAAGTCTCTGCCCTGTTCTCAGCCACACAGCCAGATGATCGCTTGCTCTCTGTTTCAGTGAAGCAGGGAGTCAGACCACTGCGCCATTTTACAGGCTCATGTCCAGGTGCTTCTCTAAGCTTTGCCATGATCTCTTTGCCTCACCCTCTGATCTTTCTGGTCACAACCTATACCACGTTAGACATATGACGGGGGGGGGCACAAGAAAACAGAAATTGCTACTGGGCGGAACGAAGCTTTTGCAGTACATATTTTTCTTAGAAGCAGCTTCTTCAGCAGCTCACTCTGAGTTAGTGCCCTCAGTAGTATCACTTGGGAAGGTTCTCTATGATCACAGTGTGTTTTTTTTTAAAGCAATTTCCCTCACATCTTGTTTTTAGTGATGGTTGATTTAGGAGAACAACCTGTGACTCTGAAATTTTATTTCTTCCTCTGAAAAAATGCTGCAGAAACCATTGTGATGTTAAAAAAAACTTACAAGGACAATGCTATGGGAAAAACTTAAGTGTTTCCATAGTTTTCTCCTTTTAAAAAAGGTGAAATATAGATTGATGAACATTGCTGGACATTCCACCAACTTTTCAAATGGATGGAAATATTGACTTGTAGCACATTTGGAGTTATTTGATTATTGGAAGGACTGTGTTTAGACATGAGAATGTATATTAATACTTATTTATATCTCATAACCATGAAGGTCTACCCCCCAATGGAGTCAGACTACCAGATTTGTAATTATTAGTGTAGAGGATTTACTTGTATTACATTATCATCCTTTACCTCAGTTTACCACAAATCTGTATGCTGAGTGAATCGTCAGAGAAAGGCTTATTAGCAATCTTCAACATGCAGGTGACACCAACTGGCTTGCTGAAATTGAGGAAGTGAAATATTTGTTGAAGAAAATCGAGGATTGCAGTCTTTAGTTTGGACCACAATTCAATGTAAAGAGAACCAAAATCCTCACAACTACATCACGAGGTAACGTAGATGAAGAAAGGATTGAACTTGGGAGAACTTTGCCTTCCTCAGATCCACAGTTAATGCTCACTAAAGCAACAGTCAAGCAATCAAAATAAGTGTTTCATTGAATATCAAAAAGGAAGGATGTTATTTCGAGGACTACAGTGCCCCTGATCCAAATCATGGTATTTTAAATTGCCTGATATGCCTGTTGTGAAAGTTGGACATTTAGTAAGGAAGACTTAAGAATGATCAAAGGAAAGTGAATTGGTGGTTATCTGTTGTGCTGTGATCCACAAAATGAGCAGTCAATCTGAGGGAAAAACAGCGACAGCCTTGGAAGAATTCTGCTCTATGTGGTCACCATGAGTAAGCATTAATATGATGGCAGAGAGGGGTGCTGTTTTTAAGAGTAAGACATATATATCAATTGTGGTACAGCAAAGAATATTGAATATACCACAAGCTGTTAAAAGAAAAAACTTATGTGTCTTGGAGGCTACTCCGTATAATCAGAGTATTTCTTAGAGGCAAGGATGGCAAGACTTGTCTTATATATTTTGGACTTGTGGTCAGGAGAGACAATTCCCTGGAAAAGGAAGATGAAGGGACAGTGATAAAGAGGCAGGGTGTCAAGGAGGTGGATTGACACAGTGGCTGCAACCACTGGCTCAAGCATAGGAGAGATTTTGAGGATTGGATAGGACTGGGTGTGTTTTATTGTTGTGGATAGCATCACTATGAATCAGACCAACTCAATGGCACCAAACAAAAACAATTGACATATTAAAGAACTAGAAACATAATTATATCTTTTAATTGATAATTAATTCTTTGGTGGAACTGCTGTATCATAGACAGATTTTGAGAGTGGTAGTATAACTGAGAAAGTTAAATTATATTAGTATTGCATTTGATTATAGTATATTTTAATCTAGATTTTATTGGGGTTGATTATAGTATTACTAAAAACATCTGAGTGAAATACAAGCCTCAGATTTTTAAATACAAAACTACATTCAAATAAAATCAAATACATGCAATTGCAATATGATATGATAATTAAGGTTTGTGTCAACCTACCTTGACTCACATTCTCATAGGTCGGGTAGTTAAGAATGTTGCTTGCTTCCAATATAAGTAGATGTGAAGAAAAGTGTGTTTCCTTTTTAGTGATTCTGACCATGCATCTAGCATTTTGACCTCTAGTGCTCTGGACTTGAGTCAACTGTTTGCCATACTAGCTGCAAGTCTTGGGAGTTAGCAGCCTGCATCTTATCTATGGTATTGGATTCCGTTGCCTCTACGACCATAAGACTGATCAAATGGCAACATTGATTACATTCACCTCTTGGGTTTGGGGTTCCTTACTCCCTACAGCTCCTCAAGTAAGGTGAAGCTTTCTGTGTAATTTCTGACATACAAACTTGGAACTTACCAGCTTCTACAACTGTGAAAGTCATATACATATACATATATATACATATATATGAAAATCATATATGTGTGAAAGTTATATATGTGTGTATAAAGCTATCTTTAAATATACACATACATATAAGAGCTTCACTGGATTAATTTCTCTAGAGAACTCAGTCTAAGAAACGTTGATAGACTGAGCCCTGGTGGCATAGTGGTTGTGCACAGGACTGCGGCACACTGGGATGGAGATTCAATTCCCACAGCGGCTCCACAGGAGCAAAGGCTGGGCCTCCTACTCCAACCACCAGAGGCCAGTGATGCCACCCCCAAAAAAAGAAAAGATAAAGAAACGTAGGTAACAATTTTTGAAACCTGTTGCGAACATTTCAGTTTATATGAAACTGTTGGATACTCAATAATTATTGGATTCTAAATGATTTAATTGATTTCCAAAGTCATCTAAATTCAGAAAGAATTTTTGTTCATAATTTAGTCTTTTACTATTATGGCAAAATGACAGTAGTAGTCATTATCAAATAGAAATTTATTATCTCACAATTTAGGTACCAAAATTTCTGAATTCAGGCAGAATTTGGACCCATGAGATGATTTTTTCTCTCAGCTGCCTTTGGAGTAAGATACTGGTTCCTGTTCAACTTTGATTGCTCAGTTCCTTAAAGATCCCCATGTTTGGGTATTAATCTTCCCACATCTGTGCTTGTAGACCTGACTAATCTTCCTCTTTAATTCTCAAAAGGAATTGATTTAAGGAACACCTTATATTACTAATATCACATTAACACAACAAATAAAATATTCCCAAATGAGATTATGACTATAGGTAGAGGGGTTAGGATTTATATCAAATAATGAGGGGTGTGTGTGCACAATTCAATCCATTTTAATCACATTTTGTGATTAATGATTCAAATGATTCAAAAAATCATTTGAAACAACATCTACAGAAAATACATGGAATAAATACAGTTAATAATGTTGCAATCAAATAAGGAGACCATGTTTTGAGTTATGAAAGTCAGATGTATGTGACAAGTTCTTTATTTTCCAGTTTCAGATATAGATTTATTTTTGTAAATGTACCTGGCCTCCCTTCTACCATTAACAAGAAGACAACCAAATGTCCTTTTGTTTGAAAATGAGATTTTATGAATTTAATTATGATGAGTACAGTGATAGAAACCTGATTCTTATATACTTATGAAAACAGAGCAATATTTACAATAAATTTGATTTCAATGCATATCTTCTGAACACCAAAATGGAGGCATGAACTATTGAGAATCACAAAACATGTCTGGTTTCAACATCCTTGCTGAAAGCTATAAGATTAACAGGGTAAATGAAGGCTCCAACAAGAGCAAAACCTGAAAATAGCCAACAGATAATAATTGGAATGCAAGCCAAGGTGAGTTGAAATGTAATTACAGGCTCTATTGTTACAAGAAGGACCCTTCTGAAACCATTATGTGAGACAATGAAGAAAAGCACTGTTTAGACTCTGTTAACAACAGATTCCTGTCAACTGTGTTCCTGTGTCACTGTAGATAAGGCTATCTAATGATATTTCTTATTATTTAATATGTTCCGATTTTTGTTTTCAACAATGCCTCAGTGAACATCCTTCTGTCTAAATCTCTGTACATATTCATGATTCTGTTCTTAGAGTAGCTTGGATGTTGCATTCCTGGATCAAAGATTTTCAAAGCTTTTGATATACTGTCTTTCAACAAGGTCAAAGCAGCTTAAGTTTCATCCAGCAGTGTAACAAGATGCATTACTCATATTATCCTGGTTAAAAGCAAAAGATCTTTGCTTTCAGAAGCATTTACTTTTTTACACATGGTTTTACAGAACATCATATGCTATTAATATGTGATTATTTACGATTTTAATTATTACATTTAAACTATTGTGAATGCAAATGAATTAAATTATAAATATAAGCTTAAATTATATTTTCATTCTGATTTGTTCCATGTTCAATTTCCTGAAATGTGAAATATCAAATTATTTTGCTTTATAGATAATTTTTTCTTATCTGAGCCACAATTTCTTCGAATATTTTCTGCTTCCTTCCCTGTTTGTTTCAGTATCTACAACTACAAGTGTACCTTTTTTTAGGGATCTAGAAGTAGGTGTAGAATTTCATGATTATCTCTTTAAATTTTCTAATATTTTTTAAAAGTTAAAAAATATCTATTACTATACATTCAAGATCAATTAAATTTTCTTCTGAAACATCTGATCTTCTGTGGATGCCCTCCTTCAAGATGAGTTTCAGACATTGTGAATTTCACCTCAAAGTTTTGGGTTGTTTCTCTTTTGTCTTTTATTTTTCCATAACATGTTCATGGTTTCCTTTATACTTTTTAATAATAGGGCATCTATAACTGCATTCCTAGTCATTATTTTCATTCTAATCACATCAATCTTCAGTTGTTTTGAATTGATTAATTATTTTAAAGTTCTAATTACCCTTGTTTACATGCCAGATAGTTTGAATTACCCTGTTTACAATTAATAATAGAAAACAAATTAGAAATTGGTGCACTATCTCTAAAACATAAACTTTAAGATGTGTAAATTGAAATAATATAAGTACACAGTATAAGTTCTTTTTGTTCATCTTACTTTATCCTATTTGGTTTACAATTGTATTCTTCATTTATAAAGTGTTACTCTCTCCCTATTTGAGAGTTTTCAGGCAGAATTTTGCTCATTTCAAGTTATTAATTCATATAATACTCTTTGGATCACTAATTGAGACAAATTATGTAAAACTCTAACTCTGGTTCTGAAATATATTATTTTTAGTATATATTGCTTTATTCCTTTTGATTTGATTATTTTTTATCATTTTTATCAGTTTGGTTTGGTAGCTTTTAGAAAGTCATTTAGGAAATGACATTATAAATATTTTCATTACTGACTACAAAGAATGATATTTTTCAATGATAGAATGTAATGGGATTTTATATATACAATTCAGATGTCTATGATAATTCTTTTTACTAATTGTATAACAGTTTATGTGAACTTTTCAAAAAGTCTTTGTAAAATTTCATAATCTTTAAATTTCATTTTTTAAACAAAAATTTTAAAGCCACCTTGTGCAAAATATCAAAATTTGTTCTTGCTCAACATCAATCTTTAGTAGAAAAGATATGATGTATAATATTTGAAAGTTGTCTCTGTGGTCATTTCGCATATTTGCGTTTGAAAGCCAACTGAATGTTTCCTAACTTTCACTGCCATCTTGTTGATCCTGATCTGTAGCAACACTGCACGACAAGGTAGAACTCCTCCAATGGAGAAAGCCTCACGCATCTTGCGCCTGTGAACTGCGGAGCTTGCCTATCCATCCTTCAATGGACTCCATCCATCCGTAGGACTCCACCAATGTTGCCTACATGTGAAAATCATGAAAAGTTGACTCATTTACTTTGGAGACATTATCTGGAAGAACAAGTGCTAGAAAAGGACACCAATAAAAAGGAGACAAACCAAAACAAAACAAAAGTCCACTCAGTACAAGAAACATTATTCCACAGTTACAATAGTGGACTCAAGCCTAACAATGATCACAAGAGAGCAGGGCCAGTTGATATCTTCCTTCGTACAGAAGGTCTCTGTGGCTTGGAGGTGGCTCAGTGGCAAGTAAAGAAGAGAGCAGCAATTACATAGCTTAACCATATTGAAGATTAAACCTATAATATTCTTTATTTTACTTTTTTCTTATCTATATTTCCTACAAATGAGTTTTATGGCCATATGAGTTTAAACTGTAGAAAGTCATGAATGATTTAAAACAAAAAAGTAAAACTTACATTTGAGTGCTAACTCAGGGCAATCTCATGTGTCAGAGTAGAATTGGGCCCCTTAAGGAATAGTGGTTCATAGATTGAAGTACAACACCAGATCTTTTTCTGAGGTACCTCCAGCTAGTTTAAATTCCTATTTTAAATAAGCAACAAAATACTTTACTTATTGGATGATAAGGGGGGAACTGTAGTGCTTACTGGTTTATGTGATTGTGCTTTTGCCATTGTTTGATGTCTGTCTGTCTAGCAGAAAGACATACTGTCCAGTGCTATGACATCCTCACAATTGCATGGAGAGTCCTTTAGACCTTCTGCTTCTGGGGCACCTTCACATGGCATGTCTCTTCCCCTCTTTGCTTCTCTCATCTTTGCTTGCTAACTTAATCTCATGGGTCTCAAAAGAATTTGAAATAAGACAGAACCTATCAAGATCTTGCCTTATTAATAGACAACCCATCCCAAAATGAGATTATAAAATCAAAGCATAGAGTTTAGAATTTATAGCATACTTTTTAGGAGGATATTAATCACTCAATAGCATTCCAGATTTTATTCCTGAAAAATTCATGTCTTTACCACATGCAAAATATTCACCCCATCTCAAAAGAATCACATCAATGTCAGGTCTAAACTTTCATCTGCAATGTGGAGGAAACTTTTGTCCCATTCTTGGGACAAAATTTCTCTTCATCGGTGGAGCGATAAGATATAGGTTACAAGTTATCAGTTTCTCTTTTGACATCTATTTTTTTTCTATTTTTCTCATCTAACTTTTTCCTTTATTCATATATTATATCCTTAATGTCCACCCAGTCTGTTGAATTTTTTGTGTTCAATGCAATCTTCATTTGCTGATATGTTAAAGAAGAAACAGCTGCAGACATCTATTTTGAAGCTTGATGTGGAAAGGAAAAATAAAGCTCTAGGAAAATTATGTTATAAAAAAATAAAAATGAATAATTTAAAATTGATTTAATAGCATTAGTAAGCATAAATTATTTAATGCATTGTATTATGCCAGGAGTAACAAAATGAGGAAAATTGATATAGCATAGATCCACAAAAATATTTCAGAATCAATTTTGAATTATAACATTAATAAGATCATATCGATACCTTTACAAATATTACCAGATGATTTTATTCAAATTAATATACCAAATGGAAGGATTTTAACAACTTCTCTTTTAAAAATTGATGAACTATATAATCAAGATCTGTTCTTAATTTCTAAAAGTTTAGAATACAATAAAAATACAACAAAAAAGTTTAGATACAGTAGCTGGAAATAGAGAAACAGCAATAATGGAGAACTATGATTCTGGAGAGACAAGATCAGTGGTGACTGCCTGATACAATTTTTAAGACTAATGACTTAGTTATTGAAGTAAGACCCCTTTCACACACAAATGGTAACTATATATATGGATATTACTAAATGAAATATACTAAAAATCTAGTCAATATCTGTAGAAAGAAATGATAGAAAGACTATGGACAAGGCTTGATTGTGGAAAGATCATTAATTGTTCTTATTCACATTCAAGTTGAAGCTAAAAAAAATTAAAACATGTCCATGAGAGTCAAAGTGTGACCATGAGTTTATCTGTCATGAATTTCAAGACCATTTCAAAATATATTAGAAATGAATGAAAAATTAAAATTAAATTAAAATTGAAACAAATATGCCACCTCTTTACATCACAGAGTCATCAGACTCCTGACCAAAAATTAAATTTTCAAATGTAAATCAATATAAATTTTGTATGATTTTGCTAACTAAAGCATTGTTTTAATACTGAAATTTGAAAAATGTTAGAAATCATCATGTAATATGTAAGTTTTCCATCTAAATATAAATTTAACATTTGGTATACTAATTTGATATATTAATTTGAAGAATATAATCTGGTATTATTTATAAAGGTATGGATATGATCTTATATCTTTCATATCTCTATGAAATATGACAAATTACATTAATGTAATAAATTGCATTAATTAATGGATAGAAAACATAATATGATGTCAGTGTAATAGTGAAAAAGTTGGAAAATTATCTTTATATTCATATTGAAAATAAACATTCCATAATAGCAGTAAATAAATAATTTATTTATTTACAAAATAAATTAGTTTTTTTTGAATATTATAAGATATTATTGCTACTATCTAGAATATGAGATTGTGCTTTATATAACACTCAAAAATTTTACAAATTAAATCAGATTTAAGAAAAGACCTTTCATCATGATAAAGCACATTTTCTAAAATGAAATAATCCTCTGACATATAATTTGAAAAATAAACATAGGACTTACTTTACAATGCTAATCAGTTCACAGTCATTAAGTGACTAAGAAGGCAAGGAAAAATTGGTACAAAATAGCATGCTCTTAGGAAGTGATTTTGATTAAATGTTAAGTATCATAATTTGGTTTGATTACATACAAAATGCTGCCAAGAGTCAAAACACATTTCAAGAGAAATGCCTTTCTAATTTTAATGATTTTCCTAATGACCAGTCCTGAATTCTGGAATGTCATCCTTTGACAGAAAGGACCAATGTATAATGAAAATGATTGAAAGTGACAATTATATAATAAGGTTATTTGGAAATTTTCCTAATGATAATGAATTAATTAGCTACTTTAATCATAGCATCTTGCCATTTGGGGTATTTATTTATAGAATTTAATCAAAAGCATATAATACCGTCTCCTCATTTGGTCAGAATATTTATTCAGAAAATTTCTTTTTTAAGTTTATAAGATACAAGTTGTCCTGAAGGCGAAGGGGGAAAAACCAAATGTTGACATCAAATAACTTGTCTTAAGGAAGCATAAAATCTAGTGGTAGAGATCAAGTTTGAAAACTAGTTATAACAAAGTGTACTTTATTAGTAATAAAAATATTGTAGAAGGTGTTATATAAAACATAAATTTTTATGAAAATTGGTAAGAGAGTATAATTAACCCTTGCTCTGAATGCCAGCTCAATCTCTGGTGGCACACAGGTTACATGTTGTACTATAAAGTGCAAAGTCAGCAGTCCAAAGTGACCAATGTCTCCCCAGGGAAAGAGGAGGCTTTCTAATTCGGGAAGACTTACAATCTTGGAAAGTCACAGATGTAGTTTTCCCTTGCCACTGTGAGTCAAGATTGACTTTATGGGAGTGAGCTTTTCTTAGGAATCAAGGAACATACTGGGAGAACAAACTTTTGTTGTTAAAATATGGAACACAATTGAACTCTAATTATTGCCCTAGAGCTGATTCTGACTCCGTGATTCCAATGGGATGGGGCAGAGCTGTTCAGTGGGTTTGAAAACTATCTCGTTATGGAGCAGAACGCCTCTTGTTTTGGTTATCTCAAACTGCTGACTTTGTAAATAGAAAGCTGAAAAATCTAATCTAAAGAATCAGAAACACATATTGCGCAATTGCATATCTTCTAGCAAATTCTATGCACAATAATGAAACAGGTCAAGAAATGTACTTTGCTGTTAGCCTTTGCTACAAAGTTGGTCATTAGGCTATCAGCCCCAAGGGTGACAGGTCAAGCCCACCAGAAGCTTCTCAGGGACAGATGAAGCTGCTTGGTCTTCTAAAGAGAATCTGTCTTAGAATGTCTACATAGAGTTGTTTTGAGTAGAATTACTTGTTTGGCAGTTATTTGGTTAGACTTGTAGATGCTGAATGCGGGGATTATCTCTCTTGCTACTGAATATACTCTGATGAAGATTAAAATGATGACTTTACTTTTCACAAACAAATAAGTTTTGTATAGGTCCATTAGTATCATTAGCTTCTCTAAATTACTCACAGAATAATTTCATTTTCACATGTAGTTTGACTTCTGACAATATTTTTGTTTATATTTTTATTAATCATTATATTGTGAGCTCTTACAGATATTATACCAAACCATGATTCAGTTAGATCGAGAATAATTTTACACTGATTCCAACATCCATTTCAAAACATTTTCTTTCTTCTTGAGCTCATTGATATAAGCTTTCCATAATTCCCTCCCTTTCTCACCCTTCCCACCAGGAAATATATATATATACATATATACATATATATACCCATATCTTACTCCATCCAATGTATCCATTTATTTAAAATTCTGTTATTCGTTCTCCTTAGCCATCTTTACTATCATTGCTACCACTTCTCCCCCTCTCTTCCTGTACCTTCAGGGAATAATTACTCCCTTTACTATTTCTGAAGGCTTTCTTGTTTAAATGCTCTTAATTATCCAAATTAATGTACTCAGATCTAACAAGATTAATGAGGTAAAACAAAGACCATAATAGTAAGGGTGGAAATATTAAAGAACTAGAGTATACTTATGTGTTTTAGCAGTGCTAACCTGTTCCTTAGATTTCTCATCCCTTCCATGTGGCTCTTCTGGGAGGGACTATCCAATTATCTTACAGCTGGATTTTGGGTCTCTCTACACTTTGTCCACGCTCCTTTGGGTCAATTTGATTGGTTGTTTTTTAACTTCTTATACCTTTCACGGTTGACACCTCATGATTACACAGACTGATGTGCTTCCTCCATGGGGACTTTGTGTCTGAGTTTCTTAAGTGTTGTCCCATGGCAACAAATGGCCAGTGTTTCTAATCATGCTTACTGGGGATATTGAAGCAAATTGTTTGGAATATTATAAAAGGTAATGGAAAGCTTCAAGTTTTTGCTTTAAAGTTTTCATGTATGTTGGTTTGGTTGGTTTATAGAGAAGCAAAGCCAGTGGCACTTGTGTATGCTGTTTATAGAAAAACATTTATTTTTAGACGTGGCTTAAATAGTTGTAAAATTGGCAAAAGCAGTCAAAATCAGGCTTCTTGTGGAAACTACTGATCAGGAATCAGGCTTGTGAATCCAAGGCAGTGAGGGGGCACAGGATAGGGAAGCAGAGGTCATCTGACACTGACTTTGGCTAAAGAAAACCATCATCTAGGGTCTGTTGTTATCTTCGGAGATTGAAAGGTGACAAATAGAAGGTCCAGAGCCAAATGCAAGGCTCAACCCCTGCAGAAGTAAAGGATCAAAAGAACTGACTCAGCTTTCTCTCTCTCTCTCTCTCTCTCTCTCTCTCTCGCTCTCGCTCTCGCTCTCGCTCTCCCTCTCGCTCTCCCTCTCGCTCTTTCTGAATTATATAAAAGAGCACTGCTTAGAAGGTGTCATCATACTGTGATCCAATTGATAAATGGAGCTACTTTCATATCCTTATCAAGAAGTGTCTAGTTGACATCCCTATCATGTATGTAAAAAGTGAAAATTTTTAGAGAGAAAAATATTCTAACCATCCATATAGACTTTTTTAACTAACTAGGGGATGCAAAGCATGTTGAGATTCTATTTTTAAGCTACAATTTTATACTTCATTACTTCAACACATGCTTTACAATTTTACAGTATTTTTCAAAAAGCCCTTCTAGGTTCTTGAAATTCTAATCAAGTTTTATTCTGGAGTATTTGTAATTTCCTGTGAACCTTTTATACTAATACAGTTTTGCAAAATTGATGCCTGGGAGAAAATAGTTTATTTTTCCTTCTAGATTTATTTAACTTGCATGTATATATGAGAGGTAGCTCACATTTTGAGTGTTGTGGGACCCTGTAAACAAGTATGATGACTATATTTCTGAAGAGTGTTGGCTAGAAAATATACTCCTTTAATTGCACAAATGAGAAATCAACCTATAAATAGGGCTGCGTATATGAATTCCAAAATCCACTTTATCAGCTTCTTACTTTCCATGCCTCCTTCTCACATCCTAAACAGCCTAATGGTTGAAGGAAGGCCTTTTATTGCTTGGACACACAGCATTATGTTATATTCACTCTTGGTAGGCAGAATAAGCATTGCTATCCTTACTCCTCTTGCAGAGTGAGAGTAGCAAGATTGCTTTATGGTATAAAGCTATAAGACACGAGGTTTAAGATTAAAGAAAAACTAATGTGGTATAAATTTGACTGGATGTGGAGATCTGCACAGGTATTCCCTACATTTGGAAACCACTAATTTTGCAGATAAGAATGGAATTGAAAAGCAAGAAAACTCTCATCTCATTTCATAATTATTAGATAGTAACGATTGAAGCACATGATCCAATAACAACAATGGATAGTTTTGAGAAGAAAGGCGATTCCAACATACACTGTGTTCATGTGGAAACTGCATGGATAGAAACTCAGTTGTGAGGACAAAGCAAGGGAAGAGTTAATGGCTTAAAATCACAGAAGGCGCGTCTTGGGGTTGTATCCTCTCACAGTACTTAATTAACTTGTCTGCTGAGCATATAGACAGAGAAGAGGGAGCATATGAAGAAGAAAGCAACTTGAGTCTCAGAGGAAGACTGATTAAAAACCTGTGGTACACAGTTGCCACAACATCGCTTGCTCGCAGTGAGGAGCCAAAGTACTTGCCAATGAAAATCAAGTGCTTGCCATTGATGCCTTCTCTGCGGATGAGAACGCAATGTAAAGAACACACAAAGCCCACAACTGTGTCAACAAGTAATATCATGACCAGTAGAGAGAAGACTAAAGTTGTCAGGGATTTCAACTTGCTTACATCCAAACCCAATGTTCGGCTGAGCCCTGGTGGCGTAGTGGTTGTGCACGGGACTGCGGCCCACTGGGATGAAGGTTCAATTCCAGCAGCGGCTCCACAGGAGCAAAGGATGGGCCTCCTACTCCCACTGCCAGAGGGCAGTGATGCCCCACCCCCCAAAAAAACAGTGTTCATAGAAGCAGCAGTAAAGAGATTGAAGCACGTCGTTATGTACCTCTAATGGACAAGACCTCTTCAAAGTGTTGAAAAGCAGGAATGCGACTTTGAGAACTAAGATGCTCTTGACCCAAACCATGGTATTTTCAATTGCCTCCAACACATAGGAAAGTGGCACAGGACAGAAGGATGGTCTAAGAAAAACCAATAAACTTGAATGAAGAATATATTGACTGTCAAAAGAACAAACAGGTCTGTCTTGAAGGAAGTATAGTCAGAACACCCTTAGAGACAAGGAGGAGAAGACTTTGTCTCATGTATTTTGGACCTATGATCAGGATCCCTGACACAGAACATTCTGTTTGATAAACTAGAAGAGGCATGAAAACTAGGAAGGCCCTTCACCTTGATGAGATGGATTGACGCAGTGGCTGCAACAATGGCTCTGACCAGAACTGTAAGGCTGACACAGGACCAAGCGATGTGGGTTTTGCAGAAGGTGGCTCTGAGTGGGAACTTGCTCAAAGTCACCTAACAGTGACAACCAAGTATAGTTGTTAGCAGTTTAAAGGTAGAGCTATATAGTTAAGAATTTGAAAATCAATGAGCAGGGGATGATTTGCAATCCTCTATATTTGTTTGTAGCAATAGAAATTGATTGCTTAATAAAACCATGTCCTGACAATCCCAGAAGCTTACATTTTGTTGATATACCTTGAGTTTGGAACAATTAAAAGTATATTGTTCATTCATAGTATGCTTGCCTCTTGGAGTAAAATATTACTTAACTGTATCTAGAAAATATTTTCTCATTTTGTAGGATTTCCTGATACACAGACCTATAAGAATATCATTCTGATAAATGCTTCATGAAACCAATTTGCAAGTTATATATTTTATGTATAAATCAGAAAGAAAGCAAATGAGATTCACAGCATATTGCACTGTGTTTTTGTGACAACATATGGAAATGGAAATTAAGGAACATGGAGGAATGCATCTCTCTTTTGCATGCCTTTTTCAATTGCATGACTTCACTAACAAAGAAAAGTAGGAAAGGTCTGGCTTCACGGTTTAGTAATAGCAACAACATAATCCATTACTTCACAAAACTAATGGGAAAACACTGTACTACAAATACTTTCTGAACCACAATTTATTTTCTTTTCCTGAAAAATACTTTTAAGCTTTCTTTACAAGTAAATCAAGGCTATTAAAGAAGAAAATAAAGCCCAAACTTTATAGTACAACTGACATAGACAATAGTATATATCACAGTGATCATGTTGCTTATTTAAAGACTTAGGATTAAGTAAAAAGCACCGTAGCTTTGTAGTTATTCCTTCCGTAGTGTGCCTTTGATTTAGCTCTAAGTGCTGGGAAATTTTCTTCATTATTTAGACAAAATTGTGCTTAAGAAACTAAGTATGATGGACACCTCAATTTGAAGAAAATATGCCATTTTATATAAAATTGCAATCCTGAGCATAGTCCATATTTTTTTCTTTCTCTTGAAAAAGAATGTTTGCTTTTTTTCAAAACTTAGTATTGTGATTTGGGTGAACATTTCTAGAGAAAATGGATTTTCTATTCAACAATCCATACATATTTTGATTTGTCATATTGATGGCAATTCTTGCAACATAGTAGCACTATCTCTCCTCCTGCATTCCTGTCTTTATCAGTTCTCAGCTCTCTGTCTTCCCTTCTCTTCTTTGCCTTCTTGTCTTCTATTTTAACCCTGGAAAATGCCACCCGTTTGTCTGGCTGTTAATGGGTTGCATACCTCTCTGGTATTATTGTTCACCTCGCAAACCTCTGCTTTATCTGCTAAAGACACAGGGGTGAGTTCTGTTGTGGTTTTGAAGGACATGTAAAAGCCCGAGTCTCAGGGATGCCAACAGCCTCTTTCATATGAAGTCTAGTCTCCTTTATAATTTTAAGCAGAGCTGCATATTGCATCCACTGTGCTGAAGGGCTCCCAATGTGATCCTTTTCTGAGTGGTCTCCTGTGTTAGTCCAACATAGCAATGCTTCTTCTCATGTCAAAAAGGTCATGATAACTCATAGGTAAAGATGCTTCATATAGGAGAACTGTATGGACCCAAGGGAGTCTGGGACTCACAATGGCAGTTGGGACCCTGTATTTTGTTTTTTTCCCTTGTAGTTTTTTATATCTGACTTCCAGCTTTATTTTTCTCTTTGCTATGATTGGATTGTCAACTTCTTTCTGAAATTCCATGATCTTATAAGTGTTCGCTTGAACTAATTCTCGTTGAAGTTTGCCACTTCCAACTAAAAAGTCTAAAGGATTCACTAAAATGTTTGTGTAGCTTCTTAAAGATAGGAGAAATATGTGGTGATAAGGAATAATTCACCAAGTAGAAACAATAAGAGCCTAGATGTACAGGATGTACATTGAACTAGACGTCATTAAGAGCAGTGACCAGTTTACATGGATGCAACAATCAAATTGAGCCACGAGGAGCAACATCACAAAGACAGTGGCAGCAATATAAAATTAAGTGGGCAGAGGCTTGGACTTTTGAGACGACATAGGGAAGAAAACCCAAGAAGATGGGCGACAGATCTGGGAGCGAGGCAATCATGGAGCCTGCAAATAAGGAGAGAACTGCAGACCAGAAAGGATTAGTGACAATTTGAGGAAAAGAAGGCATGGGAAATATGATCCTTGGAAAGGCAAGATGATAATGGTGTTTTGAACAGCCTGCACTTAAGGTGGCTTAGAGCTGGGACTCGATTTCCAGATGCACTATGTGGAGGCACACACTGGAGTGTATTTCCTCCATCATGCCCTGCCATCCTGGTGACCAGTGATATGCCCCACCATGTCCCACCCGTTTGGCTACACAATAATACTAAGCACATTCCCATCTTCTCTTATTGATAATACATATACACAGGAAAGGATAACCTTATGCTACAAAACAAACACTCTGCCGTCAAATGAATTCTGACTCACGGTGAACCTATTGTACAAGTAGAAATGCCCTGAGGGTTTTGGAGGCTGAAAATCTTTAAGGGACAAAGTGAGTTCAAAGGGATGGATTTGTAGCTCACTGTGCAATTCATAGCCCTCGTTGCTAGAAGGGTTGAAGAACACTCCTGATGTATAACTTCTACTTTTTTACTGGTTGGTATCAGTATACCTAAGCAAGTTCTAACTGTGTGCTCCTATTTGCAAAGTTTATGGTAAGCAATAAGAAAATATAATTTGAGCTCAGCCCCGGTGGTTCTGTGGTTGTGTGCAAACACTGTGGTACTGCGGCCCACAGGGTTGACAGTTCAAATCCAGCAGCAGCTCTCCAGGAGCAAGGCTGGGCTTCCTACTCCCACCAGGGCAGTGATGCAAAAAAAAAAAAAAAAAAAAAAAGAAAACAAAATATAATTCTTTTAAAATACATAGAAGGAATGGTGAAGGAAACCAGAAAAAAACACTACAATAAACAAAACATGAAAGAAAACAGTAGGAAAGGACAAAGATCAAGAAGCTTAAAGATAAATGTGAAAACCAAATAAAAAGGGTAGATTGACTCTAGTCTCAGCAGAGTAGATAAGACTAATGACGTTAAGTTGACAGTTGTTCCCATCAGAAGTTAGATAGAGCCAGGTGGATAAATCGCAAAAACAAACAAAAGATAACATTCTTAAATGACAGACTATTTATAAGATATAACCTTAAAAATCATGGACAGGTTGAAATTAAAATGTTAGAAAAATAGAGTTCCTTTTTTATATTCCTATAGTACAGATGTATATGCTATGTGCTATATGATGCCACAAGGTCTACCAGCATTTAGTTCTTTTGTGCACAGAGTGGCAGTGATTCAGAAAGTGGACAAACACAAGAAGGAGAAAGATGGCAGTATGCACTGAGGGGGATTTCAGAAGAGTAAAGTGATTTCCATCTACTGACTCCTAGATATCACCTTGATTTTGACTCAGAGCGCACCCTCTCACAGGGTGTAGAATGGTTCCATAGGGCTTCTGAGATGATCATTCTTTTGGGAAGAAGAGGCTATAGGCTCTTCTTTCTCATATAGAGTGGCAGGTGAATTTGAACTGCCAACCTTGTGGTGAGCAGACAAGCACTTCATCCACTTTTCTACCAGGATTCAGGAAACTGTGGTATCTAAGTCCAATAAGATAGCAGTGAAAATGAGATAAGTTATATGAGGATTGAACAAAGAAAGATAGGAGAACATGGTGACAGGGTGATGAGAACACTGTGTGAGAGGGAGATGTAAATGATGACACACAGAACACTAGTCTGAGTCACAAGGAAAATGGTCATGTCATTTCCGGTGATAGGGAACACTAGAATGGGTCACATTTAATGCCAAGAATCAGAAGTCCAAATTTAGATACATTAAATTTTAAACATTAATTAAATCTTATCAGTTTCGTTGCATGTCTGTTTTCCCTAATAGAGTATTTTACAGTAGCAGTGATTGCACTTCATTCCCTTTGTGTTATTTTCATTTATTTAATTTCATAAATTTTGGAAAGTTAAGCTTCTCTAGTGAGTAATTTAACATATCAACTCTTTAATTATATCAACTGTCTTTAAATTATATATAACCAAGGAATATATACGTATCTAAACAGAACTTTCACAAATGAAGATATATCCTGCGATCAAAGATTAAAAATGCTATATAAATATTCATAGTGAAAACTAGCTCAGGTTTATGCTACTTTTTGATGGACTTGGCGACTTTAAGTTATTTCCTGACAATTAATGGATGACAAAAAACCACAACAAAACAAAAAGTGAGCCCACCGAACACAATCCCTCGTGTTTCTTTGTTGAGCATAAGGAAGGAACACCAACCGAACAGTAGGCACGTGGAAGGATGCGGTGCAATTTTGGGTGAGTGCCCAAATCCCAGAGCAACTCCTAGTAATCAGACAACGCCGAGCACAGCTGCTCCTGAGGGTCTCTGAGACTGCACATTGTCACGGGAGCTGCTTGCCTCACCTTCCTCTCCTGGGACGGCCCGTGAGTTTGAACCACTGATCTTGTGGTTAGCCCCAGGCACAACTTACTATGCTCCTTCCATATGCACACTTAAATTAAACCTTAAAGGCATTCTCACACCTCCAATGCTACTACTCAAATGTTATTTAAGCAAAAAATTAGAATTTTCTAATTCTGGGTATTTTTTTTCTATTTATATACTTTATTTTGCTTTAGGGTTATGTCTCTGGTTGGTTATGTATTTATTTTATTATTTTTTCTTATTACTTAAAAAGGCAACCCAAATCTGGAATTTGTGTCGAGAATTTTTGCTCAATCTTCTGCAACAGTCAAAAGGCTGTTTTCTTGATGTGCTACTACAAATTGCTGCACTTTCCTTGCCTTGGATGTTGGCATGCACAAGTCTTAGGTATGATTTTTATTTCAAGGCTTTCTCTCTAGGCTTGAAGGTAAATAAAAATAAAGTAGATTTTCTCTTTCTCTCATTTATCATTCAGCTTTTACAATTTTTCAAACGTTTTTTTAACCCCGATCTCTGTTTTTTTCCTATGTATGCATTTGCATCAGTTGAGTGGCAGATGTTAACGTAAAATAAAAAGAAAGAAAGACAAATTTAATTGCTTTGCTGTGCCTGTCTGTTTCAGATATGTTGAAGCTGTACTACTTGTTAGTTGAAAGGAAATGCCATTGCTGGTATTGTTTGGTATTCTCTCCCACCTCTGTTCCTCACGTGTGTACAGCGATTGAAGGAGATATCCGCTACAGAGAGCAGGTAATACACACGCTGAAGCTGAAGCCGTGCTCCTCTTTTATGCCAGAAAATTCCTCATGCTGAATATTGCTGCAGTAGGAGAGCAATAGTCAAGCTAGAGAGAGAACAAAGCACCAGAGAAAAAGGGTGGAAGAGAAACAAATGCAAAATCAGGAATATTAAAGCAAATGAGTATGAGACCTGATTGATTTTATTGAAGTTAGCATGGAAAATAAAGTAACAGCAATTAAATTTGATGAAATGTAAGAAATTGCATCATTCAGAAAATATGCCAATGAAAAAGATTTGCATGCAGTACAGACTCCCAGTGTGTTTTATTGCCAAATACAATTCTTCCTATTTTATCAGTGACCTGATTTTGTCGACAAATATAAATGTGTACTACTTAAGTCTAGAGAGAAAAATAAACTTGCATTTTTCTCAATAACATAATAGGTAGAAAAAAATATTGCTCTTCCTTTTCTGGCAAGCGAAATGTCAGAGATATTTCCAGCCCCTGAATCTTAATAAAACAAAATAATATATGCTTCTTTAAAATTTGACCCCCCAAAATCCATCCTGGCCTTTCAATTAAATTGAAATGTGGAAGATAGTTTAAGGCCATTGTACTGAGAAAGTAGTTCCATCATAGCAGATCTGTTTACTTTCTATTAACTTTCTCTACACAATTTTCACCACAGTAGAGGGGTGAAACTATTGTAACACTGTGAGGGAGTGACAGAAAGACCTCCCGGGTAATCCTCAATGAGTATCAGATCCTCTCATCTTTAGTGTGGGTGGCACTGGTTGCTAACCAATAGAATGGGGAAAGGTGCCTTGATTAGGTTACATTATATAACAAAGGTGCTTTGGGGTACGGCCAGCCATCAGCTAGTAAAAAACCTTTCCCTCAGCCTGTAGGTAATAAATAGTGCTAACAAAAAGAATGAACTTGAAAATACATTTGCCCTTTTTCCAACTTCCAAATGAGAACACAAGCTGGCTGACACCGCCACGTTGGACACTTCGTGAGCCCCTGAAACGAGCAAGGCTCGGCCTAGATTTACGATGAGGGAAACTATGAAATAACAGACACGTGATTTTTTAAAAGCTGCTGGATTGTGGGCGCACTGTTTGCTCAGTGGTTAAGCTCTGAGGTCAGTGGTTCAAGTGCATCAGCTGTTCCCACAGACAGAGGCAGAGGGACGGGCAGTCAGCTTCCACACATTTTTGCAGTTTGGGAAACATAGTAGGGGCGGTTCTACTGTCTGTGTCTTCTAGGGTCCCCGTGAGTCAGAAATAACTTGGCGACAATGGGTGATGGGATTTAACCTTGTGGTAATTAGTTAAATGGCACACACATCAAAGAACTAATACATAGTGCATTAAACACTAACATAGTTCTGGGCAATAATTTACTTTTAGTATGATGGAACTTTCTGGTTAATCCTGAATCCTTCATAAACTCTTTTAGTATGAATTAGAATTGGTTAATATAATTTTCCATAATGACATAAAGTATATCAATCACGTGTATAAATTAGTAAGGGCTTGGTGATGAACTTTTCATAAGCATACATTTTGAGTGCTTATACAAGTCATGTGATACATTCTTCTTTTTTATACAAATAATCATGACATATTTATTTAATGGTTCATTTTGGAAGTTCTAAAGGGAAATGGACTCTGCGCAGACATTTGTTCATAGCTCAGCTGCAAACTGAAAGGTCAGTGGCTGTCACCTTCCAGATGCTCCACGGGAGACAGATAGGGCCTTCGCCTTGCAGGCAGATGACAGCCTTGGAAACCAGGTGGGCTCAGCCTCTTCTTCCCCACAGGTCCCTGCAAGTCAGAGTTGATTAAATGGCAGTGGCTCGGCTTTTTATGATTTTGCATGGAGACAAAAATGTTTCCATTTTAAATAGCCTCTGCATTAAGGTATTTTTTTAAACTTTGTCTGGAGAGTGTTGTTTTTGGACACTTGTTTATGTTTTGTATCTATTTTCGTATGTGACATTCAGGATAGGTAAATCTAGAAACAAAGCAATTGTTCACATAATTACCAAAGAGAGCACAGGGAAATAAGGCGCCAACAACAGCGAGTAGGAGAAGAAACATGTCTGAACTTGACTGTGATCATGAGGGCACATGTCTCCTTAATATGATTGAACTATTGAATTATAGGCATGTGACTTATATGACAAAACTTAAAAAATAGTCAATAGAGCTGAGCCTTTGGATAACCTGAAGTGAATAAGATAAATTGATTCTTAAAGGTCCATGACAGGGCTGAGCCCCGGTGGCCTAGTGGTTGTGCGTGAGACTGCGGCCCACTGGGACGGAGGTTCAATTCCAGCAGCGGCTCCACAGGAGCAAAGGCTGGGTCTCCTACTCCCACCACCAGAGGGCAGTGATGCCCCCCCCCAAAAAAACAAAAAATTATTCATGAAAATCTATTGCTTGCAAAAATAGGCAAATCATTTTAAAATGATATCATTTAGTATCTTTTCCCATGTTTCCATGTACATAAAATCTATTATAGACTGATCCTATTGAGAGCTCAAACTATGAAAGTTTAAAAAGCATTGTAGTTCTAAAGTGACAATTACTATGCTTTCATTGCTACCTTTTTTTAAAATTCAAAGCTGGACAAAAGTATCTATTGCTGTGCTGAAGATTTTAATATGCATTTTGAACCAGTATTCTATTTACTGTTGCTGATAATAGCTAACCTGAGGAATTCATTGCATTCCTTATAGCATAAGGGAAAAACAAACAGGAACCCAGTTTATTGTCTTTTGTCACTTAAATGTAAGTTTCGTGAGTGAGCAGATTGTCTTTGTTGTTGTTACTATTGCGGTTTTTCTCTAATATAGTCTATATACAGAGAAAGAAAGAAAATAACTATCACTTAATTAGAAAAATAGAGACCTGATACTGTTTGGGAAAACTGCAAACACAAAAAGCAGTGAGATAAGGATTATGAGTGACAGAGGTAAAACATAGGTTTTCAAAAATGATAGGATACCATTTCAGGATCAAAAATCAACTTATGTATATAATTGTAGCATGTCAAGATAAAATTACTATCTTCAACATTTTAAGTGAGAATTGGAGCAAAAATCATAAAGTTTCTGTAATTTTCAAAATGGAAGCAAACACATTGTAAATTTTCCTTCATATTGTGATTCTATTAAATACAGGACAAAGTACAGTATACACATATCTGTACCTTGCAAAGGATGCTAAAGTTACCATTATTTAGAGTACTACAAAAAATCTGTTTATAACAGGAAATGTAGAATTTCTTTTCTAGTCTAAATATGTTTTTTTCATCATAATTTGAACACAGTTTTTATGCTATTTATATGAAGGTACTTACATTTCAAGTACATACTTTTCTGAACTTACCAAAATCATGTTAGCAAGCTATTGTCATAGCTGATTTTTAAGATATATGGCATAGCTTATTTAAAGCAAAGCTCTACATTAAAAATGCAAATATTAAACATGAATTCTGCCCTAAATTAAAATATTCTTAATTTGTTGCAGTACTTTTCTCTATTGCTTGCATTTTAATCCTGGTTCTGGCTACTTACTTGGGAAATTATGTTAACTTTTGGTATATTTTGTATACCTCATATATTAAACTGTAGTATATAATTATTCTGAAATATGTGTATTAGCATATATATACAGTCATACAGATCTATATGCAGTGTTTATTTATGTATGCAAATCATTTTATTCAGTATTAATTAAGGTCACATTAAATTGTTTTAAGAATGATTTATAAGTAATATATTTAAATGCAAACCATAACATATATATAGATTTGAATAAAACATTTCGATCAGATATCACCTTTTTTTCCTTTTACTTTGATTTCTTACATATATTCTAAGTGTGTCTGGATGTCATTGGGAATCGAATACATTTCATAGGTGACCTTAATGAGTAAAGAATTCTATTTAAATTTTTGTATATATGTCACCATTTCTCATCATATCTAAGAACCATATATAGTCATTATGTGAGGATTAAATGTGACAAAAGAACCAATTTCAATTGATTCAAGATTGATACAAAATAAATGGTTGCAATTTAAACTATGAAACGTTATTACAAAGCATGATGTATAAGGTTCTGAGAGACAGGAGGTACATATTGAGAAGGGAGTGAGCTCAACTGACATAGCATTTAAATGCACAGTCAGTAACCAAGATGTCATGAGTTCAAACCTAGTAGCCACTCCACTGAATAAAGATATGGTAGTTTGTTTCATAAATTCAAGTAAATGGTGCAGAAGTAACTGCTTTGGGAAACCTATAGATAGCTCTACTCTGCCCTATGGGATTGCTGAGAGTTTGGGACTAGTGTGAGTTTTAGTGAAGACGCAAAACTGTTTCCTTAGACTCCATCAGAGAACATTTATGTTCAAAATGTACTCCAACTACACCACTGAATATCTAAAATCCGCCACTTCACACACAAAAAAAGCTAACAAGCTGAGATACCCTCACAGTACATGACTAAATTTACAAGAAATGATGGAAATATTTTGAATATTACAACATATGCAAGCAAGTGAATCACTGTATATTTTTTCTTTTTGGGGGGTGGGCATCACTGCCTTCTAGTGGTCATGGGACCTACCCAGCCTTGCTCCTGAGAGCTGCTGCTGGATTTGAACCGCCAAGCTAGTGGGCCACAGTTCCACACTTAACCACTATGCCACCGAGGCTCAGCCCTAATCACTATATTTTTGATGCTGCAAATATCCATGAACTTCATGCAGACATTTAAAAGTCACTTTGTTGTTAGGTGCCTGTGTCACAAAGATGTGCAGCAACGCCATGAACCATGGTTTGTCGGGTCCTGCACTCACCTGGCAATCGATGCTACGCTTAAACTCATCTTCCTGGGGTTTTTGTTTGTTTGTTTGTTTGTTTTGTTTGGGGGCATCACTGCCTCTGGTGGTAGTGGGTGCTACCCAGTGCTGCTCCTGAGAACCGTCGCTGGATTTGAACCGCCAAACCTGCGGGCTGCAGTCCTGCACTCAACCACTTACGCCACCGGGCTCAGCCCTGCATCTTCCTGTTTTTCACTAAGCTTCTGCTTTATCAACCAAAATGTCCTTTGGTGGGACTGGTCTCTCCTGATACCGATCCGATCTGACCTGTGTAAGTGATCTGACCTATGTGCGTGAGAAGGAATTTCACCATCCTTACTTCTAAGGAGCATTGCTGGTTTGTTGTCTTCAGCCAGCTTATGGGGTAGTCAATATTCTTCATTTATTAGATAATCCAAAGGCATTCATGTGTCCTCTCCTTATTGATTGACCAGCTTTAGCATGTATATGATGCGATTGTAAGCGCTACCTTAATTCTCAAAACACCATCTCTGCTTTTGAAAAGTTAGAAAGGTCTTTGGAGCACAATTGTTTACTTGGTAGGTGCTTCCATGGACACTGATTTCGGTTCCAGGTCAAGGAAATCCTTGAAAATTTCCATCTTTTCTCCTGTCATGGTGAAGTTGTTTACTGACTCAGTTGTGAGAATTTTTGTTTTCTTTATGTTGAGCTGCAATCATGCTGGTGATTGCTTTTCATTTTTATCAGTCAGTGCTTCAAGTCATTTTCAGCAAGCAGGATTGTGTCAAGATGGCAGGTTGATAATTCATCTTTCTCCAGTACAGATATCAGCATCCCATATTGTTCACTCAGAATATAGATTAAATAAGAATGAGTAATTGAGGGACAGGCTAGGGGTTTTGTCAGAAGAGTTAGAAAAGAGAGGCTCTACATTGATCTATGTGTGTCACAGGCATACCCAGTTAGTAGACTACAAAATTAGTCCCACAAAAGGGGACCATGCAGAAATCCAATAGCTCATATCTTGACTCTGATTAGTATTAAGCCAATTGTGTATAATTGTTCCTTGGAAAAATACAGCTCACTTCAAGACTTACAATTTTCCACCAACCAAGATTATCATATACTAAAAAATCACAGAGTAGTCATAAAGAATGAGTCCTTCAAAAGCATTCCAATATTGAAGATAAAAATGTTACTTAAAATATAAGTTAAAATATAAAAGTATAGTAGCATTTGCAAAAGTTCTAAATATTTTTGAGAAAAAAATAATACATTTCAGTAAGAAAATGACAGAAATAATGTATGACTTGAACAATACATATCTTAAAAACTGACTAAGAGACCGATTTGCTATTATTTTACAAAATGGGCCATGAACTAAGTGAGGTTAAGTTCCCATGGTGTTACAGTTTTTATGCAGTCCCTCTTATGGTTTTAAAGATTGCTGTTCCTGCTTTACAACAGTTCTGCCAATGTAAATTTTTACTTCTTTTCTATATTGAAATTTGAAAAGCTAGGACCCTGCTCTTTGGCTACTTTATTATTTAAAATATTGCCATGAAATAAACAGTCCACAGTAAAGATCAAAAGAGTGTCACACTGAAATGTAACCCATAAGGTGCTTAGTAAATAGCTCCTTCCTCCTCCCCACTCCTTTAATATTTCCCTGTAGAACTATGCCAAAAGAGGGTTCGGTGCACCAAAATAGATGTAAGGTGTGGTCTCCCTGGGACAGAGCTGGTGACACAATAACACTGACTTAATGTGCCTGAGCTTGTGGGCATGGGAGAAAGGAAGGATTCAGGGTGAAAAATTACTGAGGACTGAATCACTACAAAGAAAACTGTCTTCAAGTTTGCTTGCTACTTCCCTAATAAGGAAATTTTAGGAGATGACAGTAGGAGGATTTCTGTAGAGTGCCTTTGAATAAGAGACCTCACAAGGGAGGCATCTGACCAGGAATACATAAATTCATATGTTTAAAAACATGGCTGGCCAGATGATATCTGATTTCTTGATTGCAAATCTCTTGAGACACAGCAGGGCTTTAGCTGTGCACCACCTTGGTCTGAAGAGAGCAGCTTTTCTCTTGAGACCTGTCCAGTAAATTTTTAAGAATTGTCCGTGGTCATGCCTGAAACACTCACACAGCTGTTAACCAGGAGCCTTGAGTCTCACTGACTTTGAATTTCTTTGATACATGTGTATACTGTCCCTCGGGCATGGCTACAGTTTCCTTTAAAAACAGATTTTGACAGGATGATTCAGCCTAGTTTATTCTCAACTAGTTTAGTTTTATTTTTTTCAGGAGGCTCAAGTTTGACTCTTATGGTTGAAAAGGAACACAAAGGTTGCACCTGTTTAAAACTCTCTCTCTCTGTCTATAGTTGGTGTTATTCAGTTGGCCTGAGGCTGACCACTGTGCTTCTCAGATAATACATTGAGCACGGGCAGTCTAGGTTATAATTCTGGTTTGACCCAATCTGTGTGCTATTTGGAAGCAGTGGAAAGGGCTCCTGTTTTCATTTTGTATTTTATATTTTTACATGTAACCTGTTTTCCCTTTCCTATCTGCTTTCTAATCAAATCCTCTACTGCTTGCCCTGGAGGCATACCACATACTGGTCCGGCTGCTAACTCAAAGTTCAGCAGTTTGAAACCACCAGTCCCTCTGTGGGAGAAAGATGAGACTTTCTATTTCTGCTCTACGTAGTCTCTTTGTGGGCACTAACTCAATGACAGTGAGTTTTAAGTTCCCATTTATTTAAACAATAGTTTTGCTAAGCAGTCAAAGAACTACCAAGATCCTCAATTGACTATCCTTTTAAGAATGTTTAGAAAATAAGAATTTGTCAGGGGCCATTTTTCTTATATATTGATGTTATTATGCATTTTCAAGAACATGCAACCAAAAGGTCATGCAAATGGCCTTAGGGAGGGAAAAAAAAGATAGAGCTTGGCTTATAAATTAAACTCCAGGCAGGTCAAGGGTAAAGTTGCTATTTGCCACTTTTGAAAAATAGCATTAGTCAAAACTGATTTATTCATTCTGAAACAGCAACTCAAATGCCCACAGCTGAGTGTCAGATAGCAGAATCTTGTGATGGACCTGAGGTATGTGCCAAAGAAGTTCTATAACTACTGCAGATTCGTACTTGTAGATAATCATAAGGTATCAAGGAATTTACATCACTTTGCTGGAAGCTGATAAGAGTCTGTTCTTGGGATATAATTTTCCCAAACATGTTAAACAACCCTCATATACTCTAGTGGGTCATTTATTCCTGTTGGTAATAGCCTTAAAGCAAGCAGAATCAGATCTCTGAAAAGCATTGTTATTTATATATTTTCCTAAAATCTATACTGTTGTAAGTAAATGGAAGTTACCGGTGAAGAAAATCTGACATGTAAAGGTATGGCAGCCCTGAGAATTTCCACAGGGAAAGAGCCATTTTAAATTAATACAGATTGAAAAATCTTTATGCTCCTTATACTTTTAAAAGTCTGGAGCACTCTAAAGTATGCGATTCTAAATTGATTTGTTAGTCCTGAGTGGTGCTTGGAAAGACTTCAATAAAAGTTACTTTTATGCAAACAATTTTCGTTGTAATAAACAGCAACTTTCTTAATTTTTCAGAAAGATATAAGGGTGGGAGAGAGGGAGTGAAATGAAGCTCCCTTGAATAAGAATATGCTTCACTTAAAAGTCGATGATAAAAAGAAATATCAGTGACTGTACTTTATAATCTTATAAATATATGATAAAGAGTACATGCATACATTAGTCATTTTTATATAACAGAATGTGTACTATTTTATGAGAATATTCCCAGATAGGAGAAGAGGCAAAATGTACATACAATAATGATAGCAAGCTAAGCTATCCAGAGTAGTTCATTTTACTTTAGATTATATATGTCAATCACACTTTCCTACATATGTATATGGGCATGATACATATAAATACATACCCGTAGATATGTCTATTTGTTTTTATCATTTTTACTTTTCCTTTATAGATGCTAAGTATATTGTATTAGCATTTTAAGTGATCTTATTACAAAACTTTAAAGGGACAAAGGTGCAATCATGTGTGGGGAATTTTAAGACAGTGTTAACACATAGATTATTATGAGATTATAAAAAATGCCTGATTATTGTTAAAACAGTGATAAAATTACACCCAAGTTTCCCTAGGATGACAAAATATAACACAAAATCATTGATTTCTTATTGTAACATTTATTTACACATATCATAGAACAATTTTGAAATTAAAACTAGAACCAACTATGACTTTGTAACCTAAGGCTTAATTTGTGCTTCAAGATATGTGAATATTATTATTAAAACAAAAATAAAGTTCTTAAAAAACAAATAAATATCACTAGGAAGACAAGAAGTAAAGTAGTCATCCTTTTGACTTCTTCATATGGCAAATTTGCAAACACTTTCCTTTTTATTATCCCATTCATTGCAGTATTCATAATCCTGATAAGGAGAAGAAACACATCTAGATATAAACTGGATGACACTGAAAGTCTGATTAAGTGGTGTTTTTCACGTACACTTAGATAGTACTTTCTAGAGCTTATTTTTTAAATTCACCAATAAATTTATATTATTCAATATACAGTCTTGTCAAGAAGTGACCTTGGCTACTCTGTCTTCACTTCCTGCAAAATATGCTAGGGGGGAACAGGACTTCATGTGCCTTCTAATAAGAGAAATTGGAACTCTATTCAATTGCCCAGGGGCCGTAGAGCTCCCTTACCCCTGTGGGAAAAGGACTGCAATGCAACCAAGACCACAAGCATCAAGAGCTTGTTCCAAGAGCCTCTCTTAGCCAAAAACGATTGCTAGGCTGGCACCAGTCCAGGCAATGTGTCCCGCTCTTGTCCCGCTCTTGTACATAGGCTTGCTATGCATTGGAAGCAATTTGACAGCACCTAAGAGTGACAGCATTCAAAGCATAGTGCCAAGCTCTCCGTTATTGGTCATGATGCTCATCCTTTCAGCCACATGGACTCTGCTTGATCCATGAACCATGAAGTTTGCCTCTCTGCCTCATTATCTTGAAGCAATCCCTCTCCTTTGGGTGTCTCGGCCATGCCAGCCAGGGATTGAGGACACACTCTGCAGCAGCTCTTTCTTCTGGATGACCCCTGGGTTCCCTCCCCCTGCTTCAGAGATGGTTCACTCTTCTATCCAACAGGATGTCAAAATTGACCAACCGCCAAGTTCAAATCCTTTGCACCTAACTCACTTGCTTTTAACCTTTTCCTTTGCAGCCCTGGTACGTTATGCTTTGGGTGGCTAGTAACAAAATCAATAGTTCCAAACTAGCAGCCATTCCCTTGGAAGTATACAGCACTTTCCAGTTCTATAAAGAGGTCCCATCCCCGAAACTCATTTTAACAATTCTGCCTTGTCCTACAGTCTTGCCGTGAATTAGAAGTCACTCAATGGCAGGAGTTTGACTTACCCGTTTACTGGGAAAGGGACAAAGGATATACATAAAAGTACAGTATGCAAATTTAATTTACTACACCTCTAGACCTTCATCATTAGAGTGTCTTTTGCTGGGAAAAATATATTGTGACAATGTGAAAGCCTAAATCCTGGAATCCAACCACATGGGTTTAAATCACAGCTGAAATATGTACCTACCTTAACGGCATACAGCAACAGTAAAAACCATCCAGGCAAGATCCTACATTCAAGACGTCTCAGCTTCCTGCTTTGCAGAATAGTGTGGCAATAAGTCTTATTTCACCAAGCTGATGAGAATATTAATGGGTCAATTCATGTTACCATGCAGACATGTGCTTAGAATAACAATACATATTCTTGGGCTGAACCCTGGGAGTGAAGTGGTTGTATGTGGGACTGCGGAGAACTGGGGTGGCTGTTCAAATCCAGCAGCCCCGCTCTAAGAGCAAGGCTGGGTCTCCTACTCCCACCAAGGGCCAGTGATGCCCCCCCCCCAAAAAAATACATAAGCATTAAAGGAACCTATTTTTTAAGACAAGGAGCCCTAATGGCATAACAGTTATATATTGGGCTGCTGCCTAGAAGTTCAGCAGTTCAAAAACACAAGTGCCTCCAAGGAAGGTAGCTGAGGGTTTCTGTTTCCCTCAAGGCAGACAATCTCAGAAATCTACATGAGCAGTTCTCCTTTGTCCTGGAGACAGGACAGGAGTTGTCAGTCAACATCCACTTGATAGCAATCATTTATTATTAGGGCAGGAATATTATCTACGATATAAATGACAACTTTTGAGGACATTTTGCTGTATTAATATGTCTTCCTATCCATTAACCCAAACTTTAGGCTAAGTGAAAGATGTAATCAAGTTCATTTTTTATATCAAGCAGAATCTGGTTGTTTTTCTATTCCAGCTCATAGTGAGTTCCTATAGGACACAGTGCATCTGTCAAATCGTTTCCAAGCCTGACAGTCTTTATGGAAACAGATCATCATATTTCTCTCAAATTAGCTTTTTAGCTTGTGAATATGAACTGCTGATGTTTGGGTTTTCAGTTGAGTCAAACCACTGAACTTCCAGAGTTCTTTGTACTCACCATAGGATGTCAAAAATAATTGATACAATAAAATGATGCTATGTTTTTCAGGTACAGAAAGCTAGTTAGAAAAACTGGTTGGAAATATAGAAATTTTAGATAGTTGAAATTATTGTTAGAAATAGAAATAGAAATAGCAAATGGAATTTTTTGGAAAGTCTAGAACTTGGAAGCAATAACAATGAGAGAAGAGAAAACTCTACAAAGAAAAAGATGCATGCTTCTGTAGAGAATAGACTGATAAATTGTTTAAAAAATTTACAGAGATAATTTTTTTTAATAATTAAACATTGAGAGTAAAATGGGAAGTGATAAGAGACATACTTGTCTGTTTTAAGCTTCTCTCAACAATTATGTCAAGCATTATTGAGTCTAGGAATTAGTACACAGTGACAATTATATTCTACATTTCATTTAACTAGAGGTAAAAATTATTTTCATGTTCAAGCTATAATCCCAATACTTTTTCCCCTCATTTTGCATGAAATGCTAGCTTCTCTTGTAAGTGCATTTGCTTTAATTATCTCTATTTCAAGGATACTTGGATAATAAAGACATCCTGGCCCTCCCTCCAAAAGGCCACTATGAAGATTAAATGAGATTGCACACCTGCAGCACTTAGCAGGATGCTTTTTGCACTTGCTGGAAGCTTAATACAAAATAATTTCTATTTTGTGTATTTTATTCTGTGCTTAATAATGACATTATAAAAGCCACTTATTCATTGATATCAAGTTGATATCAACTCATAACAGCCCTAGATCTAGGGTAGAACTACTGTCTGTGAGTTTCTGACATCATCATTCTCTATGAGAGTTCTTTCTGCCAAGAGAAATTTGGAGGTTTTGAACTGTGCACCTTGTGGTTCGCAGCCAAATGCATAACCAATACTCCAAAAGCACAGCCTCATAAAAGTAAGTGAAATACAGATGTTACTGTCTGGTTCACTTTTTGTTTATAACCTAATATACCAAATGGATAATCACAAACCAATCTAGAGACTTATTCAAATTTCTGAATAAGACTGTTTGGGGCATGACGATTTTAAACTATTTTGAAGCATAACAGTATGGTCACCAGAAAGCTGGACTGCTAAGTAAAAAGCATTTAAGAAAATTTCAGAAACAGTTCTGAATTTTGCAGATAGATTTTAACATCAACCCCAGTATCTGAGGGTAATTGCTTTATTTAGGTCACTTAGGCTTATTTGTTTAAGTGATCTAATGTTTCAGATCACCAATATATCATTAAGGGAAAAGACCATTAGATATCAATTTTATTTTTTTTAATTTACCAAACATTTATAGCTACAGGGATGTGAAGAAAGCTGAATCTTTTAGCCTCTCTAAACTTGTTGCATTATAAGGAGTCTGATTAGCATTAAAAAGAAAGAGTCCATGGGTTGTGCAAATGGTTTATGAATTCTTAACCCAAAGGGTGAACATTGGTATTCTCCCAAGGGAACATCAAGAGGATGGCTCGTGGCAATCTTATAGGGTACATTCTACTTAACTTCCTTGGGACACTGGAGTCATGGGCAACTGCACTATAACAGGATAAAAAGGGAAACATAAATGCATGCCTAGATTTTTTGCCTTCTGGTTCAGAAGTCCTAGTGGAGCTATTAGATAAGCACTCAACTGCTAACCAAAAAGTTGGAGGTCCACGCTATCAGCCACTCCTGGAGGAAAGATAACCTTATTTGCTCCCATAAACATTTCCAGCCTCAAGTCTTACATATGGTCCCTGTGAGTGGGGATCTACTGGATGGCACAGAGGGTTAATCCAGTCCATGTCCTTATCCTGTTCTAGTCTATATCATATCGCATCCAGTCATTCATGAAATTGCTATTTAGTTACTTACAACAGCACTATTTGGTGCAGGATTAGAGAGAGGAACCAAGAAAGAATGCAGAGTCTTTCTGTTCAGTCTGGCAAAGGAAACATCTTGTGTAGTTGGAACTTCTGAAGGATAATCTGCCATGGTTAGAGACACTTCAGAGACTCAGGCTACCAGGAGCACTCTTTTCATACTTTGTAGCGTTGTTGCTGCTCGATGCCATTGAGTCCATTAAAATCTGCACAACAGAACCAAAACCTGTCCAGTCTTGTGCCATCCTGACAATTGTTCTTTTTCCTGGGCCCATTGTAGCCACAGAATCAATCATTCCATTTCATTGTGGGTCCTACTGTCCTTCACTGCCCCTCCACTAACCACACATTATGTCTTCTAAAAGAACTGATCTCACCTCAAAGTGTCTTCAAACTATATGAGACAAAGTCTTGTTTCCTTGCCTCTAAGGAGCACTTTGACTGTACAAATCTTATGGATCAGGTTGTGCTTTTAGTAGACCATGGCATTTTCCATATTCCTCATCAGCACCACAAGTCAAATGCAGCAAGTCTTCTCAGTCCTCCCTTTTCAATGTCCAACTTTCACATGCATATAAGGCAACTGAAGCCATCATTGCTTGGATCAGACACATCTTAGTTCTCAAAGAAACATCATTGCTTTCCAGTATTCTAAAGAGGTCTCATGCACCAGATTTACCTAAGGCAACACATCTTTTGATTTTCAAACTGTGGCCTCCATGAACATTGACTGTGGATTCAAGCAAGGCAAAAAATCCTGAAAACTTCAATCTTTTCTTCATTTATCATGATTTCACCCATTGGCCCAGCTGTGAAGTTTTTGACCTTCACATTGAGTTTCAATCCATAATGAAAACTGAAATGCATGATCTTCATCAGCAAGTGCTTCAAGTCTTCCTCAGTTTCAGCAAACCAAGCTGTGTGATCTGCTAGCTGTGAACAAGCCTTCCTCCAGTCCTGAAGCCATGTTCTTCTTCAAACAATGCAGCTTCTCTGACGATTTGCTCAGCATACAGACTAAATGAGTATGATGAGAGGGTGCTACTCGGGGGCACACCTGTCTTGATTTTACACTTGTTCTGTCTGAGTTCCCTTTTGATCCACATAGTGCATCACAGCTTAAATTCTAAGTACAAAATTGCAAGAAGACTATGATTTCTGGTGAAAGTTCTAGATTTGTTTTTTAGCCCACACGTAGATTCAGCCTCCACTGAAATTATTTCTGAACCAAACCATATGAATATCTTTATCCTCTGTCAAAATCTGTTAGAAAACGGATTACAAGCACGCCCATAGCTAATGCAGGGAGGGGTAGCTTGGCCCTTAGAGACTTGTGTAGGAGTTCCCTCGATGGAATTTCGGATACTAGGGTCCTACGGCCATGAGTCAGAAACCTTGGAGCCAATCTTGTACGCTCTTAAGAACAAGGTATGCATGTATCATGATCATAGTCTCTGACACTTTTTATTTTCAATAAATGAAGTTTTACTTGAACTTTTGAATGAGGTGAGGACTCTAGATTTCAGGTGTCGACTTAGCATTCTCATTTCAAACCACTGTAATTGTGAGGCACTGATCGGCCACATATCACATTTATAAAATTTCTTTTGCCCTTCCATAACCTATTGCAGTGACCAGGTTTCTGTCAATTCTCGAACACCGTGATGAGCTTGGGAGAGGGATGGGTTTTTCAACTCCTACAAAGAGTTGCAGTCTGAGAGAGTCACAGTGGCTGTTCTGTCTTGTCCTGCAGGGTCATCAACAGTCAGAATTGATTCAATGGCAGTGAGTTTGGTGTTGGTATTATAGGCTCAGAATGATGATAGGTTCTATATTTCTTTTGAATAAATATGTCTCTAAAGATTCTATTTCTCAAATTTCCTACAAGTTATAGTGGCTTCCTCTCCTCACTAACCTTGAGTGGTCTCACTGGTCTCTGCTGGGCTTCTCCTTGACCTGGGATTTTCCTTGACCAAGGAACCGATTCTGTCCAATTTGGTTCCTCTTTTAAAATGTAAAGTTCTGTTTTCCTGCTTAAACTCTGATAGATACAAACTCTCTGGAGGGAAAGACAATTAATGATGTGAGTACACAGTAGGCTATAGTCCTACAGAGGTGCTTTAAAATGTAAATCAAGTCAGTTTTTATTTTAAAATAGTAACTTTTGCCTTTTAGCATCTCTAGATTATGTGCTAAATATCTCTTTATGTGTCACTTTACTCAAATAAATCTAGTTAATTTTAGAAGACACAGGACAGAGAGTGAATCACAGTTTTTGGATATACATTTCAGTTTATCATGTCATCTGAAACAACAATGCTAACAATAATAATGTATGCAGACATTAGATCTTAATGTGGGAACTTCTGAAGTCTTGAAACGGCAACAACATTAAAACTACACATTGTCTAAATTGCCATCCTCCTACTTGCATCAGTTTCTAATTGAAGTTAATTGTTTTCAATTTCCCCTCTGTGTAAACATACTTATACAATCATCCTTTATTCATAAAAATGCATTGTAATCCAAAGCAGTCTGGGATATCTACTTGTTCATTAAAAATATTTAAAATACTTCATTGACATACCTTTTAAACTAAAACATTGTACTATCTCGAGAAGCAAAATCTGTGCGTTTGTATGTGTATTTATATAAAAAGAGATTGATACCAAGAACTAGATCACAGAGTTATAATCAGCCTGAATCAAGTCAGGCTCCTGCCTTCACAAGTTGTGGAAGCAGATGCTTAGGAAGCAGGTCGACAAAGCTGGAGAGCACCAGCTGTGGATGCAGAGGTCAGTGGAGCCAATGCCAGCTAAGTTTATCCAATGCTGCAGCCCACTGTTAGTGCCTGGGATCAGCAAGCCACACAGCAGCAGATAGACAAACCTTTGCCAAACTCAACATGGCCTTTCATTATTTGACAGTTGTTCTCCTGAGTGCTGATTGTAGATCGAAGTAAAAGAAAATCACTGAAAACGCCAGTGTTTTCTCTGTTTATCATGATGATGTCTATGGGTTCATGAGGGAAGATTTTGGTTTTATTTACATCGAGCTGAAATTCATCCTGGAGGCCACAGTCTTTGAACGTCACCAAAAATTGTTTCAAACTTTCAGCAAACAAGTTACATCGTGTCCCTATTATAGAGAGTTAATTAGCCGTCCTCCAAACCTGATGCTTCACTCCTTTTCTAAAAAAAATCATTTATGGGGGCGCTCAAAAAACTCTTATCATGAACAATCCATACATCAATTGTATGCAGACCACATTTGCACATTTGTTGCCATTATCATTCTCTGAACTTCCTCTTTCTACTTAGGCCTCCAGTATTAGCTCCCCATTTTTCCCCTCCATCCCATCTCCCCTCCCACATGAACCTTTAATAATTTACAAATTATCATTATTTTGTCATATCGTCCACTGTCCAATATGTCGCTTCATCCACTCCTCTGTTGTCCGTACCTCAGGGAAGAGGGTATATGGAGCTCCTTGTCATTGACTCCCCCTTCTACTTCAACTTCCTTCCACTCTCCTGGCATCACCACACTCACAACTGGTCCTGAAGGAATCATCTGTCCTGAATTCCCCATGTTTCCAGCTCCAGGGACATCCCCTGGTCTAGCACTCCTTTTTATAATGCACAGCTTTTCAGATTCTTTGCTCAGCATGGAGATTTAATTAGTATGATGTTAGGATAAAATCCCAAGGTGTATATTTCCTGATTTAAAATTACATAGGATTCCCTTTCTCTGTTTGAATGGCTGTCTTTCATAGACTTTAGAAAACTTCAACTCAAAAACTTATTTATGTCTGGTCAGTTTTGATTCATTTGGATTTCTAAGGCTTACAGGAGAAAAAAGTTCCATCTTGCTTCAGTGAAGCCCCTGATGGGTTAGAACTGCTGATCTTGTAAATATCAGCCAAATTCTTAACAAACTACTCAGTCAAGGGTCCTCTCAACAAATCTAGTCCTCAGAATGTAAATTCTATTACAGTCCTGTGTCCATATCAGGCAGCTCAGAAGCAAGTCTTAGAAATGTACATGCTTTAGCAAGTCCCTCCAGGGATAGTCCTGCATGCAAGACATTTGGATCTGTTTATATGGGAATGTTAGCCAATAGATATCATTTCACCTTGTTGGATTGAAGATGGTTCTGATGAAAAAAAAAGTATGTGAACCTAGACAAGGTATTTAGGCAGATAGTTTAATATGCCATAAGGCTGTGAAGTGTATTAATTCTATTCAGTCATTTCTGGTCTACTTCAAGGCATCAAATGGACCTATGTAATTCATTTCCTTTTCTGTGCCTTTGGGCACTATTTAGATGGCACTATTGAAAGGGATCAAAATTTAAGAACATGAATGTACTATTATGTTTAATACGTATGTTTGTGATAAAATATGTTTGCCAACATTTAAAATATTCTGTGGTGTCTGTGTAGTGTTATTATTTTTCAGATGTCTGTGCCACTCATCTTTGAAATTATTTAAATAGCAATATGCCCAAAAGCTGAGATTGACTTCTTGAAACATGCACACTATCATTGAACTACGCATCAATGATTTTAAAGTTGCCAGTCATGTATTCCATTATAATAGCTATTTTTAGATTGCAAGGATGGACTAAATCTTATAGTAAATGATTCTTCACCCCATTTGTACCGATTTCTAAGTGGCTAATGTCACTTAGGAATAGTTAGCTAAACTAAAGACTGTCAAAACATGTTGGGATCTTATGGACAGTTCTGTCCAAACAGTACTTTAAAACAGCTATTTTTTCCTTTTACTTGTCGAAGACCTGTCAAATACAAATTCTATAAGGAATCAAGAAACTTAAAGTATATTAAAAAGTAACAAATTCAAGTTTTATCAATGTAACTTTTAATATTTAAAATGTCCTTCAAGAAATGTGAAGTGAAGCATTTTAAAATTCAGTTAGATATTTTATAATGCTATATTTTATAGCTCTTAAGGTCACACACTTTTAATTTTTAGTTAGTTCCAGCAATTTTAGGATAAAGAGAATAGAAAACTATAAATCATCTAAAATATTGAAAAGCATCTTTCACTCCATCTTAACTGAACCTAGTAAAACTTGTAGTTTAGATTTTGTGTTATCTGACATCAACATATGTATATACTCAAGATTTTATTTTGGGCTGAGGAAATGGGATATTACCATATGTGACTTCCTCTAACCCCAGTTGTCATAGGAAGAAGTTAGACATGCCTCCCGTCTCCATCTTTTTGACCCTATTCTGACACCAACTGTTCCTCCCATGACACTCCACTTCTCTGCTAAGTTCCACAAGCCAGTGCATTGGCTACACAAGACACATGGAGAGTACTGACCAGTATGGATATTTACGAGGGACATTAGCATGTTATTACAAGTCAGGATCAGAAAACATTAAGGATATAGATAGTCTTTTGTCTCTAGCAAAACCTCTTTTTAATATGCAGTCATCTCTCTCTGGTCCTCATAGTCTCAGCTACATGGTCCTTGGTCTGCCCCATGTTCGGTACCGCTTGAGGGTTCATCCTCTACTGTGCCTCCTGGCCTCAGAGCGGATCCTCTGCGCTGTGCCGTTGTCTCAGCTAAGCATGGCCTCTGCTGCCTCTGTTGTCTCTGCCACTTTCTTCAGGGATCTCCCACTTGCTCAACTGGTAGCTTTTCTTTTTTGATGATCATTTTCTTCTCTCCTACTTTTTGAGATGGTTCATTTATCCCTGAAATTTACCAATCCCAGAATTAAAACTCTTCTATATTTTATTTGCGTGGTCCCTCCTAAGGACTGAATGCGAGTGACAAAAACTAAGGTTAGATGAGCCATATCAACTCACTATGCTCCATGTGTTAGTCCAGGTAGACTAGAGAAACAAATTCATAAACATGCATATGGATATAAGGAAAAGGTTTATCTACAAGATAAATGAAAATTGAGAAAGTATCCCCATCCAGTGCAGTCCAATGTCACGAGTCCGGTATTAAGCCATATGTCCAATGCCAGTATATAAAGTCTCCTTCTGACTTACGAAGCATGTGCAATGACATCAGGACAATCACACGCCAGTGTCTTGTGTGTCTGGTGGCAGTGGGAGCATCTCAACACTGGCAGGAGTCTCCACATGGCTTCTCTGGCCCCAGAGTTTTGGCTTCATCAGGGAAGGCCCATGTGGCCTCTCCTCCGGCTCCTCTATTCTCTAGGAATCTGGATTGATCAGTATGCTATCAATCTCGTTTTGTCAGTAGTTCGTCTCTGAGAGACTGAGTCAAGTTTCTCTATTACAATTGGGAAATACTGCAAGACTTCCCAGAATTCTCAGGAGAAAGCCATGCCCAAACAGGCTATCTCCAGACTAACAGGTTAGACTCCATCCCTCCCTCCCAATCACGAAATTGACACCAAGTACAGGAACGCCACACTCCATTTCTATTTGTTATACTGTGTGTGTGCTAATGTTAATAAACCTTGTTTTTTAATACTTTCATAACAAAAATAATACAAATGGATGACTTTAAAAGTATAGAGACCTACCTTTGGGTTCCAGTCCTACAATTTCAAATAAAGATGTTGGCCTCCTTCTGCGCCTCTGAGAGTTCTCTATGTATCTGTTTCTGTGGTTGCTCTGATTTTTTAAAAAATCACCAGCTAGAGGAGAATAGGGTTTGGACTCACCATAATCTAGTATGATTATATTCATCTGACTGATAAGAAAAACTTAATTAAAACTCCTTTTCCAAACAAGGAAATTAATATTTATTTTTGAAGACTATAATTTTTCCCCTTGCTCATAGGTTATAATCCATATTTGTCATTTAAAATATCATTTTATTGGAGGCATATATAGCTCTAATCACAATATATACATAAATACATTGTGTCAATATCTACATCTTTTGGGAGGAGAAGAGGGGCTCATACAACTCATAACTCTCCATGCGTACATCCATCATGTCACGCACATTTGTATATTTGTTGTCATCATCATTCTCAAAACATTTGCTTTCTACTTGAGCCTTGGTATCAGCTCCTTGCTTTTCCCCTCCTCCCAGTTCCACCCTCTTCAGGGACTCTTGATAATTTATAACTTATTGCTAACTTTTCATCTTGCACTGTCTGACATCTCCCTTCACCCATTTTCTGTTGTCCATACCTCAGGGAGGAAGTTATATGTAGATCCTTTTAATCAGCGCCCCCTTTTTAATTCACCTTCCCCCCATCCTCCCAGTATCTCCACTCAGCATTGGATCTTAAGGGATCATCTGTCCTTGATTCCCTGTGTGTCCCGTTCCTATGTGTACCAGTATACATCCCCTGGTCTAGCCAGATTTATAAGGTAAAATTGGGTTCATGATAGTGCGGGGGGTGGGGGGAGGAAGTAGCAACTAGGAACTAGAGGAAAGTTGCATGTTTCATCATTGCTACACTGCACCCCGATTGGCTCATCTCCTCCTGTGACACTTCTGTGAGGGAATGTCCAGTTCCCTACAGTTGGACCTTGGGTACCCGTTTCACACTCTCTCACATTCACAGGGATTTGACTTTTTGTTCTTTGTTGTCTGATACACAATCCCTTCAACACCTCATGATCACAGAGGACCACAATTTTTATAGGGTCTTAACAATGTACATTGCTGCAAAACGTGAGTCATAGTTTGTATCTGTTTTGATTTTGTATGCTCTGTGTAAATAAACAAAAGGACAAAAACCTATGATATTTCCTGTTATATAGTAAATAGGACACTTCATTAAAATAAATCATTGTCAGTGTGTTGTGTTCCATGCACACTGACAGAGCAGAACTGCCCTTCGATCTTCTGAGACTGTGAATCACCATGAGAGATTAAAGGCTCATATCCCCCGTAGGTTACCCGGCGGGGGAAGGGGGAGTTGAACCACTCAGTTTGCAGTGAGCATCTCAAAATGTAGTCCACTCTGTCCAATACGGTAATATTTATTTTACATATATTGAAATTTGTAACCCTCTCTGGCAGTGGTTAAATGCTTGCCTTCTAACTGATAGGTCAGTCTAGACCCTAACTGCTCTGGGTAAAACAAACAAACAGACAAACAAGAGTTGTGGCCAAATGTTTTTGTTAAGAATACAGCATTGGGAACCTTCTTGGTGAGTTCCCTTGTGCTCTATCAATCATTAGGATTTGGAATGAAATCAGTGTCAACATGCATTTGTCTGTTTTTTTGATTGCTTGATTTTGATTTCTAACTTAAGCATAAGGAGCTCCCTGACCATGTAGGCAAATAACATAATGAATCTACATGAATAAGTACCATACATAGTATATTTAATGCAGTACACTTCACAGGTTGTTACCAAGAAAGATTTTAGCATTTATTTAACTTTTGATTTTAGCTTCCTACCATAGACATAATAGTTATTTGTTAAAGTTTCTAGACACCTTTAGGTATGGATAATATCATTGAATTTTCTGAAAATGTGATTCACACACAAAATATTAATTTATAGCTTATTTCAATACTCACGTCCCATACCAATACCTCCAAAAGAAAATTAAGCTGGATTCTGAAAATTAGTAGGAATATAGTATTTGTGAGCCCTTATTATTTTTCTTACTCCACCCTACTAAAAACTCCAGTGTAAATATAGGCAGGTGAGGTGGAAGGAAATAAAGAAATGAAGTTTCTTTTATTTTCCTCTCTTATTTAGCTTAAACTATTTAGTTTGTGCTATTTGTCATTTTCTCTTACCTTTTGAATGCCTGCCTTGAAACCACAAATCAATTGCTGATGTCTAACCCAATGCCATATTTCTGTGGATCCTTTAATGAATTGCTGTATCTTCTGCTATTCCAATGTCAGTTTACTATGCTGTAGTGTCCTGTATATTGATATGAGACTGAAAATTATGGCATTGATTCCCATTCCAGCAGGGTTATCCACAGTCTGTATAATTCAATGTAGCTTCTAGACTAAGACATAAGATGAAGAAAAACCTGGAAATCCAATGGAAACTTTATGGATTACAGAAGAGTATTGTCCTACTCAATTGCTCTGAGCATAACACTGAGAGCATTCAATTCTGAGGGAAGGACAGCATATTCTGTGAAAGAGAGGGTCGATGAGGCTGAGGGAGTCCCTTGGTGAGGTGGGTTAATACCGAAGCCGTTGTGATGAATGCAAGTCTGCTGGTGATTGTGAGGATGAAACAGGACCAGGCAACATTACAGTCTGCTATGTATCAAGGCTGCGTCAGAATTTGCTATGTGACAGCTAGCATTACATAAAATAAAGTGAAAGTATCTGATCAGTTGCCATGCAATCATTTTATAAGAAACCTGACAAAGAAGAAGACAGTTATGATTACAAAAGTTTATATTTACTATTATTGATTTTTTAAAAGATCGTTTTTAGCAATTCTGTGATTGCTGATTTGCAATTAGGGCTGGAAACTTTTATACTAGTCACCAATGTGACTCCACTTTCTGTCATGATGCTGAAATCATTGATTTTCTTCTGTATCCTTTATGTAACTCAATTTGGTTTAATTTAGTTAAATTATGTGTCTAGTTCATTTTTCAGTCATTATTTAAGTACTACTATATGTTGGCTTTACTTTTTAAATTTTTGACACTTTGTATATGTTGGTTAATTTCAATGGCACAATTGAATCAATGTACTTGTTCCCTTCCTGATCGAATTTTTGTAGTTAGCTATATATGAACAAGAAGTATAATTTCATCATTGCTCATTGTTTTTGTTACTGCTATGGCTTCAGAAGGCTTAATCTAGATGTGGGAATGTAAACAAAACAGATTTTAAGAGTGGCTGCCTGCCACTCTTTAATAAATTAAAAAAATAAACTTAATAAATTTAATAAATTTAAATTAAACTCCATTTAATAAAGTAAAAGTATGCAATTACAGTATCAGACATTTGACTAAAGAATACAAAAAATAGAAAAAGTTTCTCTACCTGGGCAGATTTATGATACTGCTTGTTCTGGTGGTGTTGTGGTTTTCACTGGACTTTGACCCCGCATCGTCTGCTGTGGTGGACCAGTCTCCCCACAATCAAAAGGGTCCAAGCAGTGGCTATGTAATTCAGGGGTAAATTAAAGCCACATCCGACAAGATAAAGTTTGCAAGGGCTCAACTCTAGTAATGACTTCAGGACCCAGGCCTGCACAGAGAGAAAGCTGAATGCATTCTCACAAGTTTATATAATCTCAGGCATGCAGGCCACGGTAAGCACAGGAAGAGGTTGTCTAAGAGGCATACATGTAAAGGAGGGGGTGAGCTAGGAGTGAACATGCAATAGAAGGGGAGACACTAAAGGCATACTGGTGACGGGAAGGTACACCCATAACAAGATGGGCCAAGATGGGTGGGCTCTGACCATGGTTGTCTCTAAGCGTCTTTGAGTTCTTCTCCAGGGGAACCATGCATGATCCTTATCAGAAGGGATTGGACTCTACTTAAGGTGAGACAGACAAGAGGGTCTGGTTGCTCTGGATGGCAGGCAGCCTTCAGGAGACAGAAAGCCTTCAAGCAGTTGACATCCAAACCTATAGAGTAACTAGCAGCAATGTGTTCGCAAGTAGCACCTTAAATTTGGCCTTATAATACGGGACATCGTGGGGAATAACTTGTACTTAGGAGAATATGAGTGGGACATATATCCCCAACCCTTGAACGTGAAGTTTCCCTCTATGGATGCCCTGACCTCCCAACTCTTCACTCTATGAATTTTGAGCGTTTGTCTACATGTGCTCTCTTCCTGGTTTTGATTCCCACAGTCCACAGTTTGAAACCACCAGCAATGCTGAGGGAGAAAGACCAGGTTTCCTCCTCCTTAAAAAGTTACAGCCTTACCCATTTCTTTTCTTTTCCTTTTTTTGAACTATTTATAGACTTTTCTTTTTTTGTCATTGTTTTGTTGTTGTTGTTGTTGTTCTACTTTGTTTCTCTGTCTTATTTTTGTGCTTGTTACTATCTCTGGATAATACAAGCAGGATAAACAGTCTAAAAGAACAAATAACTGGACCAGCAGTTCTGAGGGGACATAGGAAAGGGGGAGATGGGGAAAATGTAGTTGCATTAATAAATCCAGGGAAAGGGGAACAGCAAGTGAGCCAAAGTCAGTGGTGAGGAGGCACTAAGAGGCCTGGTAGGGCTTGATCAAGGGCAATGTAACCGAGAGGGATGACTGAAACCCAAATGAAGGCTGAGCATGAGAGTGGGGCAAGAGGAAAGTAAAAGGAAATAGAGGAAAGAACTAGGAGACAAAGGGCATTTAGAGAGGTCTAAATATAGGCATGTACATATGTAAATATATTTATATGTGATGACAGAGAAATAGAACTGTGTGGATATATTTATAGGTTTAGTATTAAGGTAGCAGATTGTCATTGGATGAGAGCTCCCTCAATACAAGAACATTTTGTTCTATTAAACTGGCATTCTATGATGCTCACCTTCCTGACACAGTCACCCAAGACAAAGCAGCCACATAAGCAAATGTGGTGAAGAAAGCTGATGGTACCTGGCTAGCAAAATGTGTAGCATTTGGGGTCTTAAAGGCTTGAAAATAAACAAGTGACCATGTAGCTCAGAAGCAACAAAGTCCACATGTAATAAGCACACCTGTCTCTGTAATCATAAGGTGTCGATAGAGTCAGGTATCAGGAATCAAAGAACAAAAATAAATGCATAGCATTGTGACTGTGGTGAGTGTCGAGTGGGGACTGAAATCTCCTCTGTAGGCAACTGGACAAACCCCTTACAGAGGGTTGCAGGGAGGAGATGAGCCAGTGTAGCAAAGATGAAACATACAACTTTCCTCTAGTTCTGAAATGCCCCCTTCCTTCACTATCATGATCCCAATTCTACCTTAGAAATCTGGTTATACCAGGAGATGTACATTGGTACAGATAGGAAATAGAAGCACAGAATCCAGGACATATGACCCCTTCAGGACCAGGGGTGAGAGTGGCAAAGTGGGCTAGAAAAGGGGAATCGAGGACAAGAATCTACATATAACTCACTCTCTTGGGGACAGACAATAGAAAAATGGGTTAAAGAAGATGTCAGACAGTGTAAAACATGACAAAATAATAATAAATAATCAAGGTTTCATGGGGGCTGGGAAAGGAGAGGAAATGAGGAGCCAATACTAAGGGTTCAAGTAGAAAGCAAATGTTTTGAGAATGATGGTGACAAGTGTACAAATGTGCTTGACACATGAACGGATATGCGGATTGTGATAAGACTTGTACAAGCCCCCAAGAAAATGACTTAAAGAAAAAAAATCACATTATCAGTGAGCATTGACTTGATAGCATTGAATTTGGTCTTTGGCTTTTTGATTACGATAAAAAACATTATTCACGCTAAATCTCTTATATTCTGATTCTTCTTATTCAACATTTTCAAAACTGAATTCTAGTATCGCAGTGATAGGCTTTTTCCTGATGCTGCATGTACAGACCCGTTACATTTTCCTGTGCTCCAGCACATCATCCCTTTCACTGACTCTCAGCTCACACAGGGATATCAGACTAATTGCGAGCAGAGGAAGAAGAAGAATGCATAAGGAGAGTGCCTGCTATTTAGCAGCAATTAGGCCTCTGCATCCTCTTTTCTAGAGAAACTGTCTACCCTAACTAAATGTAAGAATGCTTGGACCAATTCTGCAGTTCTGAATGATTCTGTGGTTCCACAAGCTCACGTTCTGAATGGTTCCGTGGTTCCACACGCTCACGTTATCAGGATGCCTTCCCAAAAGCTCCATGCAATGTTTAAAAGTCTCAGGCCTCGATTACCTAGATTGCCACGTGTGTCAGATAGATTGTATGTCAACTTGGAGCTGTGTGAAGTGGAGGGGTAGAGGTCAACCCACCAGTCAGCACACAGCCTAAGGATGCCCTTGGAGATGTCGCTTTTGCTATAAGAGGACAGTGAGGAACTTGTTCTCTCGCTGGTCCTTTTGCCTTCGTCCTCACTAAGACTTTCTGTTTGTCCCAAGGCGTGGGGTGGGGGACCTGGGGTGGTGGTGGTGGTGGTAGTGGTGTGGGCCAGCTGACTCTGAAAGCTGTCTTCCTGCTGTGGGTGCACATGACTCTGCACCCAGTGGCCTGTGTAGTCCCTGCATCTTGCATCCCCTTTCTGTATCCTCAGCCTGAGACTCCATGAGACTGAAGAGTGCTCCGTCTAGCGTGGAGCCCATGAACTGGAGCTGAACTGAGCTGGAATGTCTTCTTGATATAAAATTACTCCTTGGTAGCAAGTTCTTTCTTGCATATATATCAATGCCACTGTGTTTTTTTCTCTGGGACCCAGCCTATCTCTGCATCTCTAAAAGCTCAACAAGCTATTCCGCCCAAACCCAAGAACTTCTTGAATGCTACCAAAGAGATGCACTGGCTTCCAAACTGAGACTTTATCTCTCATCGACAATTGGTAAATTTGCATTATCCCTCTGAAGCTATTGCTTCGATTTTGTTGCATTTATGAAACTCTGTTGCAATAGAAGACTTTAATATAGCCAGTTTATATTGGCTTATTAAAACAAGCTTGTACAGTGAAATCATTATTACTATTTCAACAGAGAACAATTTCCAAATAGGGCTTTTTAATATTCAGTCTTCATAAAATGGAAAATAATTGTAAGTGTAGATTAACATGATAAGCAGACCAAATAAATCATCATCGGTAACGTTCAATTTATTTTTCACAATATTTTACATGTAATTATTCCTTAGAGATAGTAATTCAAATATTTTTGCTATACAAGACATCTCATTATTATAATTGTAACTATACTAAGGGGTACATATTTTTTAAGATTATTGGAGTCATTTCATATGAATTTTTCTTCTTACTGTTTTGATACATTTGATACATTTTAAGTATTTTTCCATTTACAAGAAACTAAAGTAACAAAGCATTAGTAAATTGAATGATCTCTTTGCTAAATTAATTCTATTTTTAAAAAATATATATATACTGAATATTATGCTATATGGTTACAGCATGTAATTCTTCTTATGCTTTTCACTGTGTTTTAGTACAGCATAAATAGATGATTCAGAATAATAATTTGATATTCTGTTCTCACAATTAAGGGACCAAAATCAAAACCAAATATTTTACATTTACACTACCATTATAAACTGAATGAATGAAGAGTCAAAATAAATCTATTATCTTCACTCTTTTGCAAAAGAAATTGAACAAAATGAGTAAATACACATCAAAGCATATGATACATAGGTGTGCATATAGGCACATTATTTCTTTTAATTCACAATAATCACTCCTTTACTATTGAACATTAGAAAATATATAAAATCCAGCTTTATTAGAAAAATTGAGGATACTTATTCTATCTTTCAGAGAATTGATGCAACATCCCTTGAGCTGTTTTTGAAGGTGAGAAAAATATTTTAACAAGTTAAGATCTTGCTTTTTTAATTAGTGAAACCTGGTGTTATGTTGCCTGTCACATTGGTAAATTTAAATAATCATATTTTTTCAAAAGTATTATCAGTAAACTTTAAAATCGTACATTATGCAGTGTAATTGAACAAAGACTTCCATGTCCTACATCTATGAATTGGTACCTGAGATAACTTTAAGCAAACATTCTCATGGAAGTGTGCCAAGGACTGGCATTCTGCACATATAGTGGAGCACAGAACGACCACGGCTTCCAACTACAGACTGAAGGGAAATTTATAGCCATTGAAATGAACTACTGTACATAAATCTTTAAATATGAGTCCATGTTTGAACATGATATGAATATTTGTACATATTCAATTATAAATGTATACTATTTGCTATTACAGTCTTAAGTTCTTCTAATAAAATCTTCCCTCGAACTTCTCGCCTAGCAAATTCAACCATCACATTTCTAGGATTAATGTTCCCCTCTCTAACCTCTCAAGCATTTCAGTTTCAATCCCTACTATTCCACCTAGGAAGCCTAATTAGCTTGAAACCTCTAATTAAGGACCAATTGACTGCCTCTACTTTGTGTGGTTCTATCTGACAGGAAAGTGGCTCACCTTGGCTCTGGAGACTCACCATATCCTGGCATCGCTACCTGTTTGTTTTCTTTGCTTGAGGCTATCAATAGTAATTTGCCATGTCCCTTGCCCTGTGGTACTGCCATATGTTGTTAAACTCAGAGGTCAAAATGGCTGCAGCCCAGCTATTGCTTATAAACACCCAACCAACAGACACAGGATCAAACCAGAAATCACTGTGCACACACGATGCATTTTCATGACATCCGTGTCTAGGGAGTTTTGTGCTACTGATGTCCCTTCCTCTGGAAAACTTGTTTCAGGGCTTTGAGACTCTCTCTCTCTCTCTCTCTCTCTCTCTCTCTCTCTCTCTCTCTCACACACACACACACACACACACACACACCCTTCTTTAAGATTAAATTAAGTTTAATCTTCAAGAGGCAGCCATTCTTGGGTGGCTACTTCTGGCTCAGATCTGAACTCTCATTATTTTGAATCTATCTTGGCAATCATACTTCCCTTGCCAATGGTTATTTTAGCAATTGGGCACAATTCCAATCAATTAGATAGAAAAGGGCAGCTCTTGGTATTTCTGGAAAGCATTCGCTGACTCACAAAAATGGACAAACGGGGAAATAGGACTTTTCCTATAGTGATGTCAAAAAAGGTCTGAAACAATGATGTCTGAATCTGTGTTAGACATTTTAGCATTATTAAAGGAGTCGGCAGTTTGAAACTACCAGCTGCTCCTTGCGAATCCAGGAGGTGGGTGAGTTCTGCCCTCTATGGTCACTGTGAGTCATAATCTGCTCATGACTGAATACATGCAATCAATTTAAGATCATCATGAAGATTGACAGGATAGGAAGAAAAACTAATTCTTTATGCAAGATAAAATTTAAGTCATCATGTCAATTATTCTACTTCTTGGATTCTAATTTTTTTCTTAAATGGTAAAGGAAGAACTAAAAGCCTTTGTTGCCAGTATATCTTAGCTCTTTTTGTCTAGTAACAACTCATGAGTGGTAAAAATGACATCGCTGCACACATGCCCTGGACTTTAGAATGTTCTACTGTGGGATCATGTGATAGGATTTGATTCTTTATATCAGAGACTCCACCTAGGGAGTCTAATTTTAAATTCATGGATGATGATGGAAACAAAGAGACTTGCTTTGGGCCACTCTGGGCCTCCTCCTTTAATGAACAGTGACTAAACAGTGCCATCAGTTCTGACATAGACCCGAGGCTTTGTTTCATAAAAGAATACATCTTTAAAGGAGTTTAGTAATTAAGGACATGGCTTGCTCCATATCCACGTACCACATACATTCATGTAGAAGCCAAGTTTTTCTGCACATCTTTAATGTAATTTGGGGGGTAAAATTAGGTGACTCGGTTGATATTTGGGTCATAAGTGCATATCTTATCATTCCAGTGGCAGTGGAGTCAGAGCTACTGCCCCAGATTTGTATTTTTCTGAATTATGGAAGCATTAGATTGAGTAGAGGCAACACTTAAAGATGACACTGACAATATGTATAATTATGCATATATAGAATTTTTTGTTTTTGTTTTTGTTTTTGGGGGCATCACTGCCCTTTGGTGGTGGGAGTAGGAGGCCAAGCCTTTGCTCCTGTGGAGCCACTGCTGGAATTGAACCTCCCTCCCAGTGGGCCACAGTCCCATGCACAACCACTATGCCACCGGGCACATATATAGAATTTCTAAATCATTTTCGCCACTGTCTCTGCCATCCATCTAGGTTCAGTTCCCACATATAGGGGAAAAAGTAAGAGGGGGCCTTCTTTTGGAATTATCTGTATTTGTTTACTAATTTATTATAGCAGAAAAATAACTGCCTTTTACAAAATGTTTCTTATATGTACTGTGTGGAGTTGTACACTTTCAGGATTTTAAAACTTCTGTCTTTTAAAGCACTTTATAAGATTTATATAACTTGTCAATTTCTACTTGACCTCTCAGGTCTTTCTTTAAATCAAGGTAATATCTTCTTTTGTTATTTAATCATCTTAAATGATCATCTCTGCTCCTGCATATGTCCTTCTCTTGTGCAAGTTGAACTGCCAGTAGTTTTCTTAGTTTGGCTTAGTTTGTGCTGTGCTTTCGTCGTTCCATTTTCTGTGCTAATCAGCCTTCTGTTCACTGCTTCAATCAGGGGTTTGCATTTACCAATCATGTTTTTCATTTATAGATAATTATGCTTTATCTAAAATTGATGTTTCTCTATAGCTGATTTCTCTATTTTTATGGCTACAGCATCTTCTTATGTCTTTTAGGGAATAATTACTTCCAATCTTCTTAAATATATCCATCTCAGGAAGAAATGCAAAGGAATTGCATTTAAGTCTGGAAGACCGATTTCTTCTGAAATTGACCTCAGATCTGAAATATCTTTCACAGACAGTGCACTCTTTCACTGTTTGCTCACTTGCAAAGGAGTCCAATTTCTTGTTTTTGGAAGAAGACAAATTGTGTTGGCTTTTAATGAACAATTCCTAAAATAAATATGAATCAAATACACATTTTGCAACAGAAAGTCTTATTAAATAAAGAAAACAATACAGCAGAAATAGTCACTGAGATACTATTTCATAATATCTACAATACTCACAGTGCATACTCTTATCATTTTATAGACCTATTTTTTACAGACCCGTTTTTTTTTAAATCATAAAATTAGTGTGTGCCATGTAATACAGTGTGCACTAGCCAGCACTTGCCTATCAATTTCTTGTACTTTGATGACTTGTATATTGCTTTACTGTGACTAGCTAAGCTTATGCTTGCATTTAAGATGCTAGCAATGTGACCCATAGTGGATAGGTTTCTGGAAAGATTAAGAGTGGAAAGAAAGATTTGCTGATCTATTACCGTACAAATTTTACAGCTAACAAGAAAATATTGTTTGATATAGTATTGGAATATGAGTCCCACATTCTAAATACACAATAATCACTGTGTCAGAAACATTATCACCTGTCGATTTACAAAGGGGTGGTGTCTAGTCTGTCAATCAGGCCATAGCCAATGAGGCCTCTGTGTTGCATGGATTTTTCCTGCGGATTCTGGGAACTCCTGCCTTCCTCCCTGGTGGCAGGACACTCTGCTTGGTCTTCCTGCTGACAAGAGACATGGAGCTACACTGAGGTGGATAGAGCCATATGACTGGAGGAGCCACGGGGAAGACCACACCAGAGCTGAGATCCTTCCTCCACCACTGGATCCACAAAACTTTCCACCCAATGGTCTGTGGTCTTCCTGCATTCAGCATCTTTGTCTGGCTGCATGAGTCTAAAGGGGAATTTGTTTACTAGTGTGGCTATTTGGGGTAATATTGGACTTACACACTTGATCTGGACGAAGCTGGAATGTTGTGTTAATGTATAATTACTCTTTGATATGAAGATATCTCTACTACACATATAAATCTCTCTGGATTTGATTCTCAAGTCTACCAGGACCCCCACAATCACAATGGACTCAAATATACAAGTCCTTTTGAAGATGATACAGAGTCTCCATCTCCCCCTTGCAGGACATCTAGTCAACCAAACAGGATGTCATTCTGTTGGAATTGGTCCTTTCTTATGATGTGTCACTTTCTAGTGATTATGAGATTCTCAGTGGTAATAAAAATAGTATATATTTTCTTTACTTTTAAATCTTTATGAATGATAATGACACCGTAATGGGAAAATAATAGCAGACATAAGTGGAATTTATCACAAAGTCACCTCTTGCTATCATTATATTGCATGTGTTATCTTGCTTGTTTCTATGACGTTGGAACTTACTCTACTGGTATTCTAAATGTCAGCAGAGTTACCTCTGATGGTCAGGTTTCAGTGGTGATTCTTTGTTTTTGTTTTTTAGAAATTATTCTATTTGGGGCTTTTACAGCTCTTAGACATTCCATACATTAGTTGTATCAAGCAGATCAGTACATAGGTTGTCATCATTTTCAAAACATTTTCTTTCTACTTGTCCCCTTGGGAACATCTTCTTTTTAAAAATCAATTTACTGGGGGCTAATACAACTCTTGTCACAATCCATACATACATCCATTGTATGCCAAGCATTTTTGCACATTTTTTGCCATCATCATTCTCAAAGCATTTGCTTTCTACTTAAGCCCTTGGTATCAGCTCATTTCTTTTCCCTTCCTCCCTGCTCCCCACTCCCTCATGAATCCTTGATACATTATTATTATTATGTCATATTGTACACCACCCAATGTGTCCCTTCACCTATTTCCCTGATGTCTATACCCCTGGGACGAGTCATATGTAGATGCTTATAATTGGTGACCCCTTTCTACCCCACCTTCCTTCTACCCTCCCAGAATCACCTCTCTCACCACTGGTGCTGAAGGGATCATCTGTCCTGGATTCCCCATGTTTTTAGTTCCTAGCTGTAACAGTGTACATCCTCTTGCCTAGCCAGACTTGTAAGGTAAAATTGGGATCATGATAGTGGGAGGAAGAAAGCATTGAAGAACTAAAAGAAAGTTGCATGTTTCACTGTTGCTACACTGCAACCTGACAGGCTCAACTCCTCCCTGAGACCCTTCTGTAACAAGATGTCATCTGTAACATCTTTTTTGATCCTCTCCCCCATACTTCCACCCTCATTCATGACCCCTTGATAAATTAAAAATTATTATTATTTTTATGTCTTACACTGACCACGGTCTCCCATTAATCATGTTTCTGCTGTTCATCCCCCTCGATGAGAGAGGGGTTATGTGTCAAGCAAAGTTCCCCCTTCCCCCCTTCCCCCCGTGCCACACTTTCCCCCTACTGTCAGGGTGTTTCTACTTCAATTATTGTTCCTGGGGGGTTTACTTGTCTGGGATTACAGGTATTGAGAGATGTCATCTGTACCAGTGTACATGCTATGGTCTACTCCGGACAGATTTGTAAGGCAGAACTGAAATTATGATGCATGCTGGGGTGGTGCCATTAAGGAACTAGAGGAATGTTGTGTGTTTAATTGATGTTATAATGCACCCAGGCTGGCTTGTCCATTACCTGTTACCCTTTGAGGGAATGGATGTCCAACTGTCAACAGATGGACTTTGGGTCTCCACGCTTACTTCCTAGTTCATAATGATAGGATTGTTTTGAGCCTTCTGATGCCCTGATACCTGATTCTGTCAATACTACTGTAGACAGTAATCTTGAATGTCCTATTCTTCCTATGGTCCTGAGTTCTTTTTTTCTCCTTCACCTACAAAAGACACACCCTTTTTCACAGGAAAGTAACAGCTGTAATTGACCAATACCCTCTATTAGTATTAGATCCCATTTGCATAGACCTCTTGCAAAATTATAGGCACATGGATAGAAGAGTCATCTTAAGAAATTTCACTCCACTACACATGTTAGTCTTCCAAGTGACTCAAGGCGAGGTCACATTGGTACTGGTGTACATCGGGTCTCCATGAGATGGAGCTGATGCAAAGGACAGGAAAAAGTGGTGACAAGACCAACAACACTCTGGGAACACATCTCTCCCCTTCCCTGGTTGATTCCTGCGAAGTATTTCATATATTATTGCCTATGGGTTCTCAGAAAAGACTTGGAAGTTTTCTCTCTTGCATGTACATATCAGTAGTCTGTCAAAATCTGTAGTGACTACAATACTAGAATTCTGAAAGCTGGGAAAAATGCAAGCTCTTCCTTCTTCTCTATTCTTTTATGCACATCTCTATCCAGTTATCAGCTGCCATTGAACCAACACCTGCATATAAGAGCACAGTAGCTGTTCTTCCTTGAGGCTTCAAAGGTTCATTTTTCACAGCTATATTTCCACCTCTTTCTTGCTTTGTGACTCTGGATGGATCTCATGACCTCTATCTTGTGCTTAGCAGATGATTCATGCCATCAACAGACTTCATGGAAATTCATAATGTCTCTGAATCCTAATTTCTAATCGAGGCCCTCAGCCAAAACTGTTTGGTTCTTTTGTAGCATTCTTTATAGTTTTGTGCCAGGACCACAACTGACAGCTAACCGTCGGGTGATAGGAAGTGGATGTGAAATCACTATGGCAATAATGTGTTTGAATATGAGGAGCTAATTTTAGGTAAGGTCATACCACAGTCAGCAAACTGCTGTTAAGATAGTTCTGACTCCTGGCATCCATAATGTGTGGCAAAGCAGAAGTCCTCTGTGGGGTTTTCTGGGCTGTGGTTTTCTGGGCTTAAAGAAGGACATTTCTACCTCTTTCTTCTGTAGTGCCACTGGAGAGGTTCTCACCTCCAACATGTAGATTAGTAGTCCTGCCCCACAGATCTTCATAGGAAGGTAGTCTGAATCCGAGTTCCCTTCCAGTTACATCTTTATACGAAGGACAAGCTGACACCAGGTAGACTCAGGAAAGATAGTGTGTGAGGTCATCCCTGAGAGCGAAGGGTGCCTGGAGCTGCCAAGGCCAGGAGAGGGCTATGGAGCAGTTTCTCTCAAAGCTGGAAGAGGAATTAACAAAACTGGTGTGATCTTGTATTATCAGAATGGCAAAAGTGTAACAACAAACTGCTCTTCTTTTTTAATACAAATTTCAGACACCCACCACAAAGCTGTGGAAGTTGGTGAAATTAAACCAGGTCCTGCTGTGCTGGAATAGAAAGCCAAAGGGCAGGGCAGGAGGGCAGGAGGAGAGAGGAAAGCCTGTTGCTGGGTCCTAAGCACACTCTCCATTCCTGGCTTCTCCCCCTTACTGGTAGCTTGATCGCCCAATTGCTACTATTTTAAACCATTTAATTTGAGGCTGTCCTTTGATTTTGTTTGGGTTAAGGAAGCCATAGATCCCTAATCCAGTAGAACTTACCTTTTTTGTCTCTCTTTTTAGAAGTATAACACCCTTTCCCCATCTTTTGTCTAATATGGGAAGATCTTCCACTTAGGGTCAGCTATTCATAGAGTAATTTCTTCTAATAGTCAATGCATAATAAGAAGCATAAGCTAAACTCAGTGTATCATTTTCTAAAGAAGTGGTATATTTAGAAATAAAAAATAATAAAATCTTTAATTAAAAATTCATATTACCAGCCAAATCAGCAAGACAACACAAAAACAAACTTTATAACAAATTTTGGTTAAAATTAAATATTGTGTCATATTGTGCCAAAGAGGGTTTCATCACTTTTATTTATATTAAGTAAATATTTTAATTAACACCTTTTTGCTATAATTTGCTTTAAGCAAGTTAGCCATAATAAATGAATGGAAGATCTAATTTAGACATCTTAAAAATTTTTTAGTTTGCTTTATTCTCTCTAAAATTTATTTTTGCACCCAAGAACATAAGGGGAACTATAAATGCCTATATTTTCAGAAAATGTCGTATTCATATATGTTTTATAAGTATACAGCAAAATAAATTCACAATGCCTATCCCCAGTGATCACTCTGATTCATTTTTCTTTGTGATTTTTAATATATGTAAGGATTGCAAAGTGTGGCTTTTGTTTTATATTCCTCTTTATAGGTTTAAACCATGTTTTTTTCTTTCCAAATAACAATTTGTTTTACAAATATAAACTAAAACAGAATATTTCCCTCTCCCCAAATGTAAACCATTGAACTGGAAAGGGTCTTCCCAACTGCTTTTAAAACATTTGAAAAATATTTAAGGTATTTAAAATATTTATTTTCAATAACAAGAAAATGATTCAATGTTGTAGAGGAGTTGCATAATTCAATGTGATCTATTTAATTCATTAATAAATATATAAACCACTTACATTGCTAGCCATCGTGCATTTCAAAGTTCAGCATGATCTCTCATAATTTTTTAGGGAATAAGAGTTCCCTAAACTTGTTCACTGTAACAAGAGTTCCTTTAAAGGTGTTTTTCTACTTATTTTGTCTAGGCGATTCCTACTGCAGCAGTTACATAATCTGTCAATTTTAGCAAAGGGGTTAAGGCTAGCCTGCCATCAGGTGGCAGCTTGATGGCCTCATTTGGAGGTGTGACAGATAAATAGCTCCCTGGAGGCCAGATCCAATCACTCTTCCTTCATTGTGCTGCTATGGAGACACTCAGAGCTGGAGGAGACCAGTGCAAGCAAGCACTGAAATGCTCCCCCTGCTGTCGGATCTACAAGACCTTCGACCAACTGGATTGTGATCTTCCTGCATGCATCATCATTGCATTTGTTGCATGAGTCTTAAGAGGAATTTATGACTGGTCTTGGACATTTGGCCTAATATGAGACTTGTGGACTTGATCTGGTCTGGGATGTTTTCTTAATAAAGTTACTCTTTGATAGAAAGCTCTCTCTTACATGCATATGAGTGTCTCAGGATCTGTTTCTCTAGTCTACTCACACTAAAATACCTGCTCATATCTTAAGTATGAGACAGAGTTAACTTGCTGCTTAGGAAGCCTATGACTAAAACTTTATGGGAGCACATGGTCTCATATTTCTCCCACTGACTAGTTGCTTTATTTGAACTGCCAATATTGCTGTAAGCAATCTACTGCTTAACTCACTGATCACTAGATGCCCCTAATACATTTTTATAGCAAATTAAAGCACAAAGGTAATTTCTGGATTTTAAATGTTTCTTTTTCTCTATTATTATGTCAATACATCCAAGTAAGAGAACTCAGAGAGGGACATATCTGACCTCCTCTGGCTTTTTCATTGCCACAAAGCAGGAGTAGACAAGACTCCATTGTCCAACTTCCATTCCCCACTCTGATATCAACTGTTCCTCCGACACCAATACACCCCAAGCTGGATTCAGTAATTAGTGACAACGGGCACCCTCACTCACAGACAACCATTTAGGAGATATATGGGGACCTTTGACCAAATGGAATTATGCAGTGGTTACAACAGGGGGCTCCACTATAAGAATGATTGAGAGGATGGCACAGAATTGGATACTGTTTCTTTCAGTGATCTTTGTGAGTCAGAACCAACTCAACCACACCTAAGACCACCAGCAAATCCTTATAGTCCAGGAAGCCCCTGGAGGCAGCCCTAGCTTTTCTGATGGGATTACTTTGAGTTGAAATTGACTTAATGGCAGTGAGTTCATTTGTTTTTCATAGATTGGAGACAACATCAACAAAGATGAAATTTATCATTGCTGCCTATATAGATAAAAATTCAAAACCAAACATGCTGCCATAGGCTCAATTTAGACCCTACAAGACACCAAAGAACTGTCCCGTCTGGATGTATGATATGGGAACCCAAAACCTCATCTTTCACTGGTGGAGCCACTAGTGGAATTAACCACAATTGTGTAGTTTATTACTCCACCATAGCCCCTACTGTTCTACTATTCATAACCGAATAGCATTGTCATTTGCTAAGTTCTAGGTTCCTGTGGGAATGAAGTTGGAAAATAGGATAAGCAGCAGTTTCACACATTTTTCTGCTTTGCCAACATTCAGAAAAATAAAATGTCATAAATCATTTGCCATCCTAGCAGAATAATGAAAAAAATATCACCCAATGCTATACATTTTTGGCAATTAAATTATTTTCTATTTCCAAAACTGAGTAAGGAAGTAAATATGTAATGAAGCCATCACATGAGAATCAAGAGCAACAAATGCACATACAAATGCATCTCAATAGCATTATTTGCATCAACTTTGTATACTTCCTACTTTTTATGGAATAAGGTAAAAAATCCTTCCTAATAAATATGAATATAAACATAAGTATACAAAGTATATGTGTTCTAGCAATTTGCTTCCTCAACTCTCAGAAATACTTGTGAAACAATATCTGGTTAGTATTATGTAACATAATTAAGAATGACAATTTTTTTAGGTACTGAATTATTGTAATCAATGTAACATATTGGTGTTTAGAGCTTAGTTCATCTAGCACTTGTCTTATTGAATAAATTGGGATTAGAATTTCCTAGAAAAAAATCACTGTCATTAACATATATTTCATGTTCAAACATTGAATTAAAACCCTTGACCCTGTCAACCTGAGATGAACCCTTTGAGTTTTAAAAAGCTGTTTAATTTTTTTTGTCTGAGCTCCTGTTTTCTAGGCAAAATAAAGCAAGGATTTTGTTGCTTCTCAGCTATATGGCTGCTTGTTTACCTTCAAGGCTTTAAGACCCCAGATATTAAATTTTTTGATAGCCGGGCACCATCAGTTTTCTTCACCATATTTGCTTATGCACCAATTTCATTTTCAGCAATTGTGTCAGGAAGGTGAGCATCATGGAATGCCAATTTAATAGATTAAAGTGTTCTTGCATTGAGGGAGTACTTGAGTAGAAGCCCAAAGTACATCCATATGGAGGAAGCACACAAACCTGAGCGACCATGGGTTTGGATGGCATTGGGTATCAGGTTTCAAAGACCCAGAACAAGTGTGTGTGTATATATATGTGTGTATGTATATATATATATATATATATATATATATATATGAATTAGGGGGAGTGCAGAGTAGAGACTCAAAGCCCATCTGTAGTAGCATACTCACAAGGAAGAGAAAAGTCAGTCAGGGTGCAGGATAGCACCAATGTAACATACAGTTTTCCTTATTATTTAATGATTTTTCCCCTCCCCCACTACTATGACCCCAGTTCTACCTTACACATCTAGCTAAACCAAAACTACGGGAAAGGGTGAAAAAAACATGTATACTGGTACAAATAAGAGCTGGAAACACAGGAAATTCAGGACTGATAGGCCACTTAGGACCAATAATGAGAGTAACGATAGCAGGAGGAAAGGGAAAGGCAGGAGGAGAGAGGGGGAACCAATCACACTGATCTACATATAACCCCCTCCCTGGAGCATGGAAAACAGATATGTGGGTGAAGGAAGACATTGGCCAGTGTAAAGCATGAAAATATAATAATAATTTATAAATTATCAGGGGTTCATGAGGGATGGAAGGTGAGAAAAGAAGGGAGAAAATGAAGAGCCATTACCACGTTCTCAAGTAGAGAAAATGTTTTGAGGATGATGATGTCAGCATATGGACAAATGTGCTCAACACAATTGATGTATGTGTGGATTATGATAAGAGCTGTAGGAGCCCCCAATAAAATGATTTAAAAATAAAAAAGAAATAAAGGGCAAGGAAATGGGTCTTCAGCACTTTTCCATTCTCTGCCATCCCAGTCCAGAAGCCATTATAAAATGATGACATACAAATGTCTCTGCTCATTCATTATAAAGCAGAGATTAGGGAAAAAAATGATTACAACTCTGAAACAAAGAACCTATAATTATGGTAGCATTAATTTTATTTGCTCTTTAGCTGTTGTTTAAAAAATAGCTATTCCTATGGAGGAAAAGGAAATGCTTTGGCAAAGCCAGTGGATGAAAATGAATTACTGCATTCCACAGATGTTTTCACTTTCAAATGGAATATTGTGATGGAGCTAAAACTTTTTACCACCATTACTGTAATTTGCATACCATTACTGGAGATGTTTATATTTTGAAAAGTTGAAATGTTTCTGAGCTCATCATAACCCAGTACTAATGATTCTGAGTACATCTGTGGAAAACTAACATCTCGGCAGTTTTCTCGAGCTCCATCATCTTTGATGAGCTTGTGCCGTCTTCTCAAAGATTCTGCAAGGTCTTTATATATACTTAAAGATTCTGCCCTATGTATACATGATCTGAAGTTTAAACAAAAGGTAACAAATCAAAATTATGAGTCAATATATGAGTAAACTTGTATTCTAGCATCTGTTTTAACAAAAGTATTTTGGTGGACTTAAGCTGTATTCTCAGGATAGCTAGATCATTTCAATTCTGATTTCAGAAGGAACTGATGCTGTGTTTGCAAACAATGACATGAATTAGCCTTAATTTAGAAAGAGACGTTTTGAAAAAAATCTACAAACTGCAGGTGTTAATAGAATCCTCTAAAGGAAATTGTCTCACATGTAAAATATTTCAGGGAAGAATTAATCAATTAAGTTGATACAGAAACCAAGAGTGAAAACAAAAAAGTAAATAAACAATTAACAGATGTGAATAATTTTTAAAAATAAATGACCACAAGTTGGAAATCAGAATCTTTAGTACATGGTTTCAGTATGTAGCCATGATCTTCAAAATAAGGATAATTTTCAAATGCCTCTGAACTTTTCTGAGCATAACTACATATTTCAATGTCCTATTTTTGTAATGAGAAGAATATTGTACCAGTAATCACACATAGCATTAATGATGATATTACTTAGATAGCATCTTCTATTATCTATTAAGTAAAATATCATGGAAGCTCTACTTCAGCAAATCATGAGTTAGTATTTGCTTTAGCTGAAAACTCTAAGTTAAACAAAATGCATGTGGAATATTTTCATGTAAAAAATTCCGGAAATGGTCCAGGCAGTTCTCAAATGAGTAGAGATACCCAAGAACATATGTATTGGTTCTATCAAGAAAAAATTGCTTCTGTTGTTTCCAAATGTCACCTCATGGTCAAATAAAAGGTTCCAGTGACAGCAACCATCTTTCCATTACAGAAATAAGTAAAGGGAAGAAATACAGACCCTTTTAACAGATTTCTGAAGAGCCTAACATAACATTTCACAAGTTGAAATGCTCATTACTGAGCAAGTTAGCTGGGAATGTGTCAGCTAACTCAAATTAAAAACTCAAATTCTAGTCTAAAACTAAAGAATAAGTATGGAATGAGTGTGAACATTCCATCCAGTCATTTCAGCCAGGGTAAATTTTATTGTATCATTCTGATTTGAAAATTTGGAATGGGAATATTGATATCCTAACTTTGCAACCCACATTTAAAGTTCTATGGAAATTTAGTAGAATTGACTCTAGATTTTCTTAAGTGACAGAAATATTTCACAGAATGTGTCTTTTCCTTTCAGAAGTGAAAATAACAAAAATCAAGAAAAAAAGAACTCAATTATTTGATATTCAGTATTAATCTTTCAAAAATTAGTATTCTATCAATTCCTGCAGCTTTCATTTTAACTAATGCTTTCACAGCAGCTTGAACTTCTGCCTTTAGTACAATTGATAATTGCCTATATCTCCTGAAGTGGGGAAAAGCCAACTGAATCCTTTTGGTAGAGTGACTCTGGGTATTCTTTCCTCTTCTTTTGATGATTTCTGCATTATTCAATATTCTACCCATAGAATTTTTCAATATTGAGACATGCGATATGAAGGGGTTCTCTAGTCATTTCCATCTAAAACATGTTGTGTGTTTTCCCTTTTTACTCTCTAACTCTAGGTCTTTGTACACTGCTTTCTCAAGCTGCCATTTGAAATTTATTGTTTTGGACTTTTTTTAACTTCAGCTTTTTTTTATCTTTTGCTTTTGCTACTCTGCTGTTAAGAGCAAGTTTCCATCTGTGCTGATTTCCACTTGGATCCTGTGATGGTCATATGCTTATGTTAATTTTATGCTTGAGATGTAGGGGTAGAGTCTAGCCTGTTAATTTGGAGATACCCAAGGAGTAGCCAATGAGGTCTCTGTGGGGACATGGCTTTCTCCTGATACATCTGGGAAATCTCACAATATTTCCCTCATGGAGATGAGAAGCTATCTCCCCAGTTGTTGGGAGTTAGTCTCAGAGACAACCAACTGTGGACAAGACAAGATGGTAGCATCCGAGAGGGATGGAGGAGTTGGAGGAGAAGCCACACGGCCTTACCCTGATGGAACCAGACCTGTGAATCTGGAGAAGCCATGTGGAGATCCCTGCCAGGGCTGAGTTGCTTCTACCACCAATGGATGCTGCTGATGGGCCCTGAGTCCTGGAAGCGAGGAGCCATGGAGAGACCCCTGCCAGCACCAGGACTCTGCATCCACTGGCCTGTGACTTCATGAATCGGAAGGAGACTTTATAGATTGATATTGGGCATATGGGCTAATATTGGACTTATGACTTTGAACTGGACTGGGCTGGGATGCTTTCTCAATATCGCATTCCTCTTGTATATAAACCTTTCCCTTATATCCATATGCAAGTCTATGAGTCTGTTTCTCAATTCTACCCAGGCTGACACAGATCTGTCCGATCTTACCTTTTAAGGACCTTTTGACTTCTTTATTAATTATATTCTCAATTTCATCCAACTGTGCACCTGATCTTTTGTCATCAGTGTTCTGCACAACATTCTCAAAATTCAGATGGCATATACTCAACGTGATATTTTAACTTAACATATCCTTAAATATATTTAATACATAGAGTTAGGGTTAGGGTTAGAGTAGGGACACCATTTGTGTTAAGGTGAGGGTTAGGTTTTGTTTTAGGACTAGGGTTTAACTGATAATACCTGTTTTAAGGATTAAGAGTTATGGGTTAGGATTAGGTTTAAGTTTACAGGTAGGGTTAGGGCTTGTTAGGGTTAGTGGTAGGGGTAGGAATAGAGTAAGGTTAGGGGCTGAAGTTAAAATATGTTTATATGCTATATATATATAATGTGTATATATATACACTCACACTTAATACATATAATTAAATACAGATAGTTTAGCAGATTTATAAAAGTAGCTGTGGTATATTGGAGAAAACATTTTTTTTTAATTGTCAAGGATTTTATCTTACTTAAATCCACAATCAACACCCATAGAAGCAATGGTCAGAATATCAAGCAAAGTATTACATTGAGAAAATCTACTTCACAAACTCTCTTTACCACTTTAAGTGGTAAATAGCAAAGATGTTACTTCGTAGACTCAATTGTGACTAAACCGAGCCATGGTGTTTTATTTTTTCTTCCTTTTTAATTCATTTCATTGGGGGTCCATGCAACTCTTATTAAATTTATCCATCCATCCATTGTGTCAAGCACATTTATGCATTTGTTACCATCATCCTTTTCAAATCATTTGCTTTCTTCTTGAGTCCTTCATATCAGCTCCTCATTTTCCCCTGCCTGTCCACCTTGCCCTCCCTCACCCTTGATAATTTATAAATTATTATTTTGTCATGTCTTACATGTCCAATATCTCCCTTCACCCACTTTTCTGTTGTCTGTTCCCCAGGGAGGCGCTATATGTAGATCCTTGTGATCATTTCCCCCTTTCTACCCCTCCTTTCCCTTCCCCTCCTGGCATCCCTACTCTCATTATTGGTCCTGAGGGATTATCTGCCCTGGATTCCCTGTGTTTCCAGTTTGAATGCGTACCAGTGTACATCCTCTAGCTGGATTTGTAAGGTAGAATTAGGATCATGATATTTGTGGGAGGAAGCACTAAAGAACTAGAAGAAAGCTGTATGTTTCCTTATTGCTACACTGCACACTGTCTCCTCCCCAACCCACTTCTATAAGTGGGATGTTCAGTGGCCTACAGATGGACTTTGGGTCTCCACTCTGCAATCCCCCTCATTCACAATGATTTTTTTTTCTTTCATGCCTCATACCTGATCCTATCATCACCTCATGATCACACAGACTTTTGTGCTTCTTAGCTAGATGGCAACTTGCTTATCTTCAAGCCTTTAAGACCTCAGATACCATATCTTTTGATAGGTAGGCACTATCAGCTTTCTTCAACACATTTGCTTATGGCCCCACTTTGTCTTCAGCAATCATGTCGGAAAGGTGAGCATCATGGAATTCCATTTTAATAGAACAAAGTGTTCATGCATTGAGGGTATACTTGAGTGGAGGTTCAATTGTCCATCTGCTACCTTTATACTAAATCTATAAGTATATGTTCCTAGATCTATTTCCCCATCATCATATAAAAACATATTTATATAAGTACATGCCTTTACACTAGTGGAGAGGAGGGCTGGAGATATGGGGAAATCAGGATGGATGAGCCCCCTCGGGCCGGTGGTTAGAATGGAACTACTGGATGGGTGGAAAGAAGATGGGGTAGAGACAGAACCAGCTGCAAGGATCTACATATGACCTATCTGGAGGATGGGCATGGGGGAGTGGGCTGAGGGAGGTGCCGGGCAGGGTAACATATGACAGAATAATAATTATTTATAAAGTATTGAGGCTGGATGGGAGAGAGAGAGCAGGGGAACAGGAGACAGGTTGGAGGAACTGACACCAGGGGCTGGGGGAAAGGGCGGTTGTTTGGAGAATGATGATGGCAGCAGACGTGCAAGGGTTCTTGTCACAGTGTGTTTATTTATGTATTGGAAAAGTGATGTACGAGCCCCCAATAAAATGATTTTTAATTAAAAAATAAATAAATTAGATAATCTAAAATAAAAAAAAATTTAAAAATAATCTTATCAGAGAAAATATTTAGAGCAGGGTTTGTAAAATGTTGACAGATTTATCTAAAGGGGACTTCAAAAAGTTTGTGAACAATGTGAATTAAAAGATAATGGAGTTTTTCACAAACATTTTGAAACTCTCTATATAAGCATTGAAGCAGTGTAGTCTAACTCTCAATAGCACAGGTTCTGATTTTTTATTATTTTCCCAATTATTAGTGTTATCTAAGCCAATTATTAGTGTTATCTAAGCTATAATGATTTAAAAAGTAATTTAGTGAATGAATGTATGAAATAGGTCTTATACAAGAGAAAATTCTGTAATACTGAATCTGCAACTTTTTATTTGCAAGTGATACGATGCCACTGTTAAGCTGGTCTCACAACTCTTTTAGCCTATTAGTATCACTCTCAATAGTTTTTTTTTTAGTGGAATAAATATATTACATAATGGAAAATGTTCCATCTCATATAATGGTATTGTGTAGCCATTGATAAAAATGGAATACAAAAGCGAGAGGGATGAGCTATTTCAGGCCTATAAATTGAGAGATGTATGAGTATACATATTGTTGCTTAAAGTTAAGTTGGAAGGGCAGTAGATAGAATGGAAAAAGCTTAACAAACACAATCAGAATTGAGAAAATATTTTGGTAGGAGGACATTAAATAAATAATACTGAAATGATTGTTCCTTATTATTTCTTTACCATAATTTCCTATGTATAACCACACAATCCCAGATGGGAAAAATTTACACCTATTACTTTAAATTTCTATTTAAAATATCAATATATTTTTACAATGTGATTGTGTAAAACTCTTAAAAGTTAGCAAAAAATTCTAGCTAGAGTTATAACAACTTTATTTGGTCATTGAAATTATCCTACTGAAGTACATTTGAGGTGCTTATTTTATTCATTATTTATTCTTGTGCTTTAAGGAAATTTCAAAGTTGTACAAAGCATCTGTTGTTGTCCTTCAAGAATACAATAGCAACTACTGAAAGCAAAATCACACCTAAAGCTGATATTTTTAAAGAAAAGTACACCTGATTGTAGCATACCTTCCCCCAAGCAATATGTACCTCGACTGCCAATCAAAAGATTCTTTCTTTTCATTTAATCTTATAAAACATAAACAGATTTTGAGAAATGTACTTGATTAGAAGAAAAATATGTTATACACAAATCTGACACACAATTAATTATAACAAGAATTTTGACTGAAGATTATCAAGTGAACTGTCTAAGCATCCTTATTTTATTTGGGGTTTCTTGATAAATTTTTCTAAACTGCATACAGAATTCAAGAATTGTTGTCCCTACAGAAAGAAGGAAAGAAAGAAAGAAAGAAAGAAAGAAAGAAAGAAAGAAAGAAAGAAAGAAAGAAAGAAAGAAAGAAAGGAGTTGGCTCTACGGACAAAGGTAATCAAGCAAATAACATCATAAGAATACTGATATAAACTTGGGCCTTTAGAGAACTTTTAATCATAACACCGAGAAACTCATTGTCATTGAGTCTGTTCCTATCCCCTTGACTCTGCAGGGCCAAGTGGATCTACCCGTGAGAGCTTCCAGGTCTGCAAGCGTGATGGAAGCTGACTCCTATGTCTTTGTCTCATGAAATGCTTACCCACTATATCACATAATATAGGGTCTCATAGTACTCCAGGAAATTAATTTTATGTTATTTTAGGACTTTTTTATAATCACAAAATCTAAATGAGTTATCAGATTATAAAACTAAAACAAACACTTGGTCCCCAAAAATAATGAGAAAAAAATCATACTAACTGAATTTTATAACATAATGATCTATTTACATATTTTCTTACATTATCTGTTCATATTATACTTCACACTTTGAATATTTTTAAAATTAAGTTATGAACAAACTACAAATAGACTATGCCCTTCCTTGTAATGGGCTTTTAACATATATACTTAAGTTTTTCATTTAATTTTATTATAGATAGAATCAACATAATGTTTTACTTTTAAAACCATCTTTGTTCCCAAACAGGAATAACTGTCACAATATGTTAAATACCAAAGTAAACCACTATAATCAAACACTCTTTGTGTAAAAGTCTTTAGAATATAATGATTTCATTTTAATTGACAATTGTGCTTTTAATTTGTTAGGCAGAACTGAATTGACTGGAACAAATGACTTATAATGATGTTATGACAAAACGTAGATGAATGAAGTTTCATGGAAAAGAATTATCCCAAGAAGAATAAAGTTATTCTACAGGCTAAGAAATCAGCATAAAGCTACTTTTTCAGGCACAAGGTTCTATAGCATAAGTTTTGTTTGTTATGCTTTCTTCCTTTACTTTTATGTTTTTAACTTAAAAATTATTACTAATTGTGAGTTAATGCATATATCATATCATTCCATAGTTCAGTCATGTCAAGCACAATGTTATAATTGCTACCATAGTCAGTTTCCAAACACTCTTATTCTTCCTGGACTCATTGACATAGTCTTTTACACCCTCCCCCACTCCCCCGGCCCCATCCCCCATCAAACACTTATTCTACTTGCTGTGCCTTTAGGTTCATTAAGCTGACTTTTCATATACCAAAAACATATGACATAATTTCATAAGGTGACCCCCAGTGGTGTACACCTCTGAGATATACCCTGACATGAACAAGCAAAACAAAAACACAGTAAAATCTTGAAAACCAGATGAGGCACCGCATGCATTAGAAGGGAGAATAAAATGACAAATTTTTAACTTTTCAAGACAGATTTATGCCTTTGATCTTCTATACTCATCTCTCCAACACACTCATTCTGTTTAGTAACCACCTTCTTCCTGAACCCTGAATTATGCATAAAGGGAGATCACCAATAACTTATATCCTATATAGTTGCCACAAACAAATCTTGGGCTCTCATATGCATCCACCGTCTTCTGCAAAGCGTAGGTTGCCACTTTAGGCTCTGATACTCATCCCTCCTTCAACTTCAGATTCTAGTCTTACAATCCTATGGTCAGTGATGATGGAGTGCTTCTTCCACGTGGATTTAAGATGCTATCTCCCTCAGATGTCTGCTTGCTGGGAGACAGGCCTTTAAGACCATGAACGCTATTTTATTTGATAGCTGCCACCCTCTAGATTCTTCACCACATTTTTTCGATAGCGCCCATATCTTCTGTGTACTGTCCCGAGAACAAGTTTCAAGTAGAGCCAGGACGTAAAAACACATTGTTCTCAAGTTGGAGCTAGGATTCAGTGAGAGATCCAATCTCAATCCTGAATCTATGGGGATTTTTGGCTTGTTTTGTATTTAATTTACCATTAATTCCAAGTTAAAACATGTTATCATATCATTCCATAGTTCAATCTGGTCAAGCAGAATGGCACAGTTGTTTGCATAGTCATTTTTCAAACATGCATGTCCTTCCTGGCAAAAACTCCCTTTTACTTCACCACCACCCCAGAGTTCCAGCCCACAAACCCTTATTTCACTTGCAATCCTGGGTTTCATTTACAGAAATAAATAAATAGCTAACACAACCTCGTGCGGATGTCCTTCAATGACATACCACTTCTAAGATATACTCTAATGTGAACAAACAAAAGCAAAATAAAATAGAATGTTCATCACAGGGTTGTCAGATCAACACAAATCCTAATACATCTTATAGGGCATTGATGTAGGAACAACATGTTTGTACACCTACATACAGTCCAACAATCCAGCTACAGCTGTCTTCTGCTTCTTCAAGTACCATGTATTTGCCAACTTAAATTCTCAGGTTATAAGTGTGTCTCGGGAAGAGTCTAGCTGAACCAGTGGCATATTCACATGGGATTCCATTGAGACAACCTCGGGGCATGCTGTGATCCTTGAAGATCCAGGATTCAGGGTTCCAGCGTTCCATGGCACCTGGCCAGGATTCACCCAGAAACCAGGTCTAAAGTATAAGTTTAGAAGTTGGATTTTATCACTGAAAAAAAAAAATCACATTTCAGTAAGGCTATTTTCTGAAAACATGAAAAATAAAAATGGAAAATTAGGATTTAAAAAATATCTGGGTCTGGTTTTGCATTGTTACACAAGTGGAATTTGTTGGAAAAAATGTCTAGTCTCAGGTTCTCCATATATCCTAGGTTAGTCCAGTTTGACTAGCAAAACAAATGCATAGACACTCATATGTGTATAAGAAATAATTTTATATAAAAGAAAAATTATATATTGAGAAAACATTCTATCCCAGTCAAGATCAAGTTCATAAGTCTGACATTAGCCCATATAACTGATACCACTGTATATATTCTTCATCAGACTCATGAAGCACATGCAGTGATGCTGAATGGAGGCAGATCACAGGCAGTACTTGGAAAGTCTTATGGATCCACTGGCAGTGCGAACATCTCAGCACAGGTAGTGGTCTCTACTTGGTTCCTCCAGTTCCAGGGCTCTAGCATAGTTCCATGTGTCTTGTCAGCAGATATGTCTTCCAGGGAGTGAGTATATGTGGCCTGTAGATCTTTGTGGCATCTCTGAATGAGACCATCCAGCTGTGACCTGTTTGACAGGCTAGACTGCATCCATTTAGAAGTTAACACCAGGCTCTGTACATACCACAACCCTAAAATAAAGTCGGATTTGAGCAATGGTAATTCCTAAATAGCAGTGACTTTCATAGGAGAAGTTCATTTTGCGCTCACATAAAGAACATTGGAATGGCACATAACCACACCCCCCCACCCGCCCCCAGTCAGGGGGAAGTGCAACAGAAACCAGAGTGGAAGGGAGTCGGCAGTTGGAGGAAGATTTGAAGATAATTAACAATCTATCAGAGGCCCACGAGAATTGGGGGGAGGGAGAGTCTGGACTCAAGGGCTCAATGGGAAGTAAATATCTAGAAAATAACAATGGAATATATGTACGAATATGTTGGAGATAATTGATCAATTGATGTATGGTTTGCAACAAGAGGTATAAGAGGCACCACTAAAAAGATTTTAAAGAAGAAGAAGAGGTGGGGGGGGGGCGGGCGGGGAGAAAAGAACTTTGGAATTAATTTAGGTTGTTAAAGAAGGTCCATGTTGGTGGTGTTGGGGAGCATTGAAACCTGAATTACGTGGTTGCCAGTTCAAATCTACAAGTTGATCTATGGGAGGAAGAAAACAGACTGATTTCTTAAAGATTTATAACTTAAAAAAACTCCTTGTAGCTTGTATTGGTATTATACATACTCCAGTCTATGATATCATCAATTTTGTGTGCCGCTAATTTCTGAATAGTTTGCCATCTCTTCTCTGTTCTCTTTAACGCTGCCAGCACCCCAGTAACCTGGAAACAGATTCTTCATTAAACTCTCCTGGTTAAATGTCTAGAGGTCTCACTGAGACCTGTCTGAACAACTTTGAAAAATCAATTTTCAATTTACTGATATTTGCTACCGTGATTTTTGGCATCCACTGATAAGACAATACTTATTTTCCTATATGTATAATGAAATAATGCAATATGTTTATAAATAAAGATATAATGAAAAGTATACCTCTCAGAATTGACAGAGGAGGAAAAGTTTAATGTTGATGAGCTCAACTTGTCTATACAAAGACAGATTCCTAATGAACTCAAGAGAAGATACTCATATTGGTCCTCTTTCAAAAGAAAGGTGATACAAAAGACAATAGAAATGGTCAAACATGGCGCTGAGCCCCGGTGGCATGTTTGAGTGCGGGACTGCAACCCACGGACTTGGCGGTTCAAATTCAGCGGCGGCTCCCAGGAGGGCCACTGGGTAGGGCCCACAACCACCAGAGGCAGTGGTGGAAAAAAAAAAAAAAAGAAATGATCAAACAGTACCATTATGATCAGTTGTGCTCAGGCTAATTCAAAAAAAGATTGAAGTAGGGCATTAACCAGGAACTGCCAGAAATCCAAGTTGCATTCACGCGAGGACATGACACAAGGAATGCCATTGTTGATTACAGTAGGTCTTGGATGAAAGCAGATAATTTTTAAATGCATGTTCTATTAAATATGCTTTATTGACAGTCTAAATCAATAAATTATGATAAAGTTTCAAGGACTAAGAATTCCAGAGAACCTAATTGTTTTCTCAGGAACACAGAGTAACAGACCATAGGGATACTGTGTAGCTGTAAATCATTAAAATTTATTCTTCTTAAACTAATTTTTGCTACTTTCCTAAGTAATTTAAATTTAGTTCCTGGCACCAGAATTGTTCTTTGTGGTGGTTTACCAACCTCTCTCTGAGATCCCATTGAACAAAGGTTTTACATAGGTAAAACCTTTTAGGCTTATTTAATTCCATGAAGCATCTGGAAGTCATTGTGTTAAATCTTCCAGGCATCCCCAGCTTCACTCCATTTGAGGTTGAATCCAATATTTATTGAGAATGCATAGAATTAGTTGTTTGTTTGTCCTAAGTACTGTATGAAAATGGTGTGTACTAAATTCAAGAAAGCATTTGGCATGCATAAAATATTTGATACAGCTTTTTTAGCTGCAGTCTATTTTACTCCCACTAATTTTATATAGGGAATTGAAAATAAACTGTGCCACCTTAGAACTTCAAATGATGACAAATCTTCCTTGTGATAACAAATCTCTCTTGTTTTTCTACACTTCAAAAAGGTCTGCCCAGCAGAGTTGCCCACTGAATCATAACTGAAAATTTTGACTTCTGATACCAGGAGCTGAGGTTGATGTTGTCTACTGGTTCAGTTGGGAGGATTGTGATTTTATCCACATTGAGTTATACTGCACCCTGTCAGCTGAAATCCTTGATCTTCATCAATCAGTGTTTGAAATCCTTGATTTTAGCAAGCAAGGTCATATCATCTGCATATTTACAACTGTGTATTAGTCCGGGTAGACTAAAGAAACAAATTCATAAACATGCATAGGTATTTAAAGAAAAGATTTATATACAATGGAACATTGAGAAAGTATCACATCCCAGTCCAGTCCATGTCCACAAGTCCAATATTAGCCCATATGTCCGATACCAATCCATAAGTCTTCAGACTCATGAAGAACACGCAACAATGTCAGGATAATCACAGACCAGTGGATGCAAAGTCTTGTGTATCCAGTGGTGGTGGAAGCATCCCAACACTGACAGGGGCCTCTCTGGGGCTTCTCAAGCATCTCAGCACTGACAGGAGTCTTCACGTGGCTTTTCTGGCTTCAGAGGTCTGGTTCCATCAGGATAACTCATGTGACATCTCCTCCAGGATGTGTCACAGGGAGCCTGCCTTTTGTCTTGCCAGCTGCAATGTCTCTCAAGGACTGAGTTGATGGTCTCTCATCTACATGGGGGAAATATCACAAGATTTCCCTGAATTCTCTGAGAAAGCCATGCCCACACTGAGGTCTCCTTGACTATCTCTAGATTGAAAGGCTAGACTTCACCTCCACACTATTAATCAAATTGGCACCAGAGTACATGACTGCCACAAACTGTGATTTTGCATATCACCAACTTGGTGCCTCGCAACAGCAGCAGCAACAACCATGACAACCACATGGGATGGAGAATCTCAGACTCACCCATACTCTATAAAAACCCTTTGACGAAAAAAATATATAATAAATATTGTCTCAGAGGAAAACATCTGCACAAATAGTACAGATGCTGGGGATAGGAAACTTAGAAAATCATCATAAAATCATGATTGGTGACCAGTCAATACATATTGTGCTCAGGCATGACTACACAGGAGAATAAGAACCACAACTACTGTGGTTGGAAATTACTGCAGTTTAAAAAGATTTACAGCAGTGGTTCTCAACCTGTAGGCACAACCACTGTGGGGCTGAACGACCCTTTCACAGGGGTCGCCCTCATAACTCTAGCAAAATTACAGTTAGAAAATAGCAAAGAAAATAATTTTCTGGTGAGGGTCACCACAACATGAGGAACTGTATGAAAGGGTCACAACAATAGGAAGGTGAAGAATTCGTGACTTACAGGATTGCTTCTGGGGTTTCATATAGCAAACTCCCTGGTCCCTAAGTCAGTGCAGACTCACAGGGCTGATATAGGACAGAGTAGAACTGTCCCTGTGGATTTCCATTTACATCACGACCATTTAGCTCTGAGTGATAGTCACTGAGGCCTCAGCTTTTAAACTAAATTCAAAAGTATGATTTAGCGGTTACCAGAATCAGGTTCTTATCTTTACCAAGAGCAAGATATGCTGTGTTAGCTATAGAAGAAATATTGGAAACTTTTACTAGAGGTTTCCTGGTGGCAGTTCCCTCCTTATCTTTAAAGGTTTTCTATGCATGAGAATCCCACAATTTCTGGCCAGACGCGTTTGAATTTCACAATTGTGTCTATGAAATTTGTGCCCAGCCTTGCTACCCTTAGTCATGTAACCAGAGGCATGAGAGATGCCCTGTTGAGCTTTGTTTTGAAGCCCAGTTTGAATCCTTTGGTTCCTCTGGCTCCGCATCAAAAGCACCTCACTATGCTAAGTACGGCTCTCTCAAAAGTCATGTTGCACAAATGAAACATGATCATTATCCAGAATGACTCCACCTTCTAAGATGGAGCTAAATCGACCCTTAGACGTTATTCGCCTGTGAGCTATCTTTCAAAGAATCGGCCACCAAAAGCAAGCAAAAACCCTAAATATGATATTCATCTGGGTAATTTGACTCTGTGTAGCTATCCCTGTAATTTCTCAGTAGGACAACTCTCTGGATCAAGGAGAACACTCATTATCTAAAAGACAGCTCTCCTTCCCCCTGCCCCCCCTCCCCCGCAAGTGCCCTTTTACTTGTTCCATTGAAACTCCCACCATATTTCCAGCATCAAGAGTAAGAAAATCCAATCTCCTTTGCTTTCAATACATCTTTAAAACTATTTCTTCTCTATGCTCTATTATTCCTGATATTTCTTAGTTTTTGTGTCAGTGATATAGTTACTAGTGATACTTGAGCATATAAACTTGAATGAGGTAAGAGAAAGGAAATGTAAAATTTGGTTCTCTCATCCTGACAACATTCAAAGAGACACTCACTTAAAATGTGACAATAGACTGCAGTAGTCCCATGTGACAGTAGGCAGCATTTTCTATGATTGATTCCTTTGTCTTAGAAACTTTCTAGCAGTCAGGCAAACATAGTTCATGTAATGTACATAAATGAGTTGTTAAAATAGAAAAAGTTATGTGATATAAACATATCTCCACAAAAAAACACACAATACATAAATATATATGTATGGAAATATATACATGATTGAAGAAACTACATAAAAACTTAGGAACAGTAAAATTGTGAAGTCTTTAATGGGTACAAATAGCCTTCACATGTTAGAATATTTACATTTCTTTATTATATAGAGAATCTGAAAATATCACATATTTTATATACTATGTGAATCATCTACATTTTATATTTGTGAAATTGCCTTCTTTTTTTGCTCATCTTTTCTTTTTATTGATTTCTTTATTCATTTATTTTTAATCATTTTTGGAGGACTCATACAGCTTGTATCACAATCCATACATATACCCATTGTATGTCAAGCACATTTGTATATTTTTTGTACTCATCATTCTCAAAACATTTGTTTTCTGCTTATGGCCTTGGTACCACCTTCTCATTTGTCCCCTCCCTGACTGCTCATCCCTCGCTCATGAACCTTTGGTAATTTAAAAATTATTATTATTTTGTCTTATATTACACTGTCCAGTGTCCTTCACCCAATATTTTGTTGTCTCGAAAGAGGTCATATGTAGATTCTTGTCATTGGTTCCCCCTTTATATACAAACTTCCCTCTACCCTCCTAGTATTGTCACTGTCACCTTTGGTCCTGAAGGGATCATCTGTCATGGATTCCTCATGTTTCTGGTTCCTATCTATACAAGTGTTCATCCTCTAGTCTAGCCAGATTTGAAAGGTAGAGTTGAGATCATGATAGTGGGGGGGAAGGAAGCTTGAAGAACTAGAGCAAAGGTGTAAGTTTCATCATTGCTGTACTGCACTCTGACTAGTTCGTTTTCTCCCCACAACCTTTCTGAAAGGAGATGTCCGTTATCTACACATGGGCTTTGGGTCCCCAATCTGTACTCCTCTTCATTTACAATGATGTAAAGACTTGAAGGTAAATAAGCAGCCATCTATCACAGAAGCAGCAAAGCCCACATGGAAGAAGCACACCAGTCTGCAAAACCACAATGTGTGGAAGGGATCAGGTTGGCGGCATCAAAGAACTAGAACTTGTCTCCTTTTCTATTTTCCCAATACTAGATGATTAGAACACTTAGAAGACTTAAGTAATTGAAAAAGTTTGAAGATTATCATGATCAATTATGTTCACAGAGATCACAAATCAGTCGGATGCTCATTAATTCTTGAATTTATGTATAAAACTAATAATTATAGTTTATATTAATTGCATACTTACTATGTAGATTATCTCATTTAGTCCTCATTATAAACCTATGTTTATCATTTCTATTTTCTGATGTGGAAATTGAAATTCAGTAGTTTAGTTAACTTTCACACTATGACACCTCAAGCAGCTAGCATAGGTAGACTTTGAAAACTCTCAGCTTTAAAAGATTGACCTCACAGACACACCCAAATAATTTTCATAATATTTTACTTCTCTTTCCCTATTTAACAAATAATCTTAATATAGTACATGCTATACACATGCAATCAGACATGAGTTTTCCCTCAGAGTATAACAGAAAATAATATACAAGTATATACATATCTTCTTTTCAATGTAATTGAGTATATGCTTTATAAATTTTAATTTAGGGGAACAATACAAATATCAATTATGAGATAGAGATGTTTAAAGGTCTATTAAACAAACTCACACAGTCAGCTTTTAAAACCTGGCATTTTTAAGCCCAGGAATTAAATGGGTTGGTTAAAATGTTTCTGTTTATTTTACATTATTAAAGCTAATGAATGTTTAATATTAAAATGACATTTGATCAAATAATCTAAAAAGAGGCAGATCACAAACAAATGGTGCATCTTATCTCTCAGAATAATAAAAAATACATTAAACTTCAAGCAAAATTATTTTCACAGATAATTAATTACAAATACATCACTTTATAATGTGCCAGCTTAGCTAAAATTATCTCGTTTAAGAGAAGCTTTGACTCCAACCTGGAAGGCTAGATGTGATATTTAGTATGCATATGGCATATTTGTAAAGGCTTTGCTACCTGAATAATGTATTTAATCAAGAAACTTAAATGCAATGTGTTTTTCAATGTGTCTTGATTAGAAAAACATTCAGCTTCTCAAACTTAAAACTTTCAGCTAATATTATGAATAATGTTCATTTAGTTTTAGATTTTAGCCCTGGAATAAAGTTGAGAAACTCTGTCACGCCTTTTGGTTTAATTCAGAATTCATTCACCTAACTTCATAAATAACAGTGAACAAGACATATTTCATTTAATGCAAGTCTTATGTTAATTTTATCAAATATTTGATGAGTATTATATTTAGAAAATACGTCTGTCCTCTTGCTTTCATCTAGATAGGTGGGAAAAGCCCCATTAAATAAAGAGCTTTGAACAGGGAGCAGCTCTTCAGTTTAAACAGGTGAGCAAACCTTTCCCAGGACACTGCAGCTCAGATAGGAGGGGTGACATGAACCAAAACAGATATCATGAAGTAGCCCCCCCCCCCTCCAGTGATATCACTTGAATTCCATTTTTTTACCATGTGTCTCCACAGGAGAAAACCTAGCACTATTGAGTGACTATAGCATTCCGTGGAGAATCTTAATCTTTGGTCACAGCATTAAGGGCTCTTAGTTCTATAAGCCCTCTTTGAAATGATCTGAAATTCCACTTCATATGTCCTTCCTTTCTACAATATTCTGTCCCTTTGAACCATGATAAAGATTAGGAAACCATATGCTACTCAGAATAACTCACAATTATACAGAAGATATGTTTTTGCCTCTAATACGACCTCAATGTTGCCAAGATACCTTCTGTGTACCTTGCTCCAAGGTATGACATTCCTTCTGTAGGCTTCCTTCATTTTTCTGGACAGAGAAGCTAGATGCTCCCTTTTTAGTGTGAATTCTGCAAAATGCCATACACGTAACACCCCATAAACAATTCCAGGTTGCAGACAAATCTTTCCTAATCTTAACTTTTTCAGTGCTGCCACTGTTGTGTGGATAGCTTTCAGGCTGGGTATCCAACCCCCCAACAGCTCCTCAACAGCAAGATGCGGGGGTTTCTGCCTCCATGAAGCATTATCATTTCAAATATCCTATATAGGGTTATTCTGAGCCAGAAAGATTTGAAAGAATTATGCTTAGATTTTTTTGAATCGCAACTCTATAACCTCAACTTTCTTAGTTTAAGACACTAGGACTTTTTTTTTTTTTTTTTTGCTTTACCAAACTGCTTTATTGGGCGGTAATACAGATATCATATCCTTCTATAGTTCAATCACATCAGTTATTGTACAATAGCTACCACAATCAGTTTCAAAACATTCTCCTCTTTCTTGATATCGGTCCCCCTTCCCCTCTGTCTTTCCCACTGTACCCCCAGGAACTCATTGTCTACTTTCTGTCTAGGTCTATTTCTGTCGGTGGCAGTTCACCTATTCTGGGTTTCCTACATCAAAAACCAGGAAAACATATTACAAAAATCAAGCAGGGTCCACACGATGACAAAATGCACCAGAGATAAAAAAAAAAATGCACCAGAGATAAATCCAATATGAAAACAGAGAGAGAGAAAAAGAAAATGTTGAAAACCAGATCAGTTCTACATATCAGGGATCCACATGCCATATACCAGGGATCAAATATGACTTTAAATCTAAAGGACAAAATATATTTCCAAATATACATTTTTCTTTCAGCATCTACTATCCCAATATGATGGCCAAATATAAGTAAGAATGAATAATTACTTGAATCAAGATTCTGTACCAGACACTGTTTAGAATGCAAATAGGGACACAAACTGGATGTACCCTTACTGCAATGATGCATACTCAAATGGAAAAGAAACGAGGAAATAAAGGTGCAATTGAAAACAAAATTTGTATTATGTTGTTGTATAGTTCCAAAACCTACTAACCCCCCTGCCATCAACTAGATGCCAATTGATAGTGACTGTAAATCTTTCCAGGAGCAGATAGGAACCACTGACCCTGTGGTTCAGAGTCCCAGCTAATCGCCTCACCAGAGACGGGTGCAATGGAGGTGGCTCCAACTTACAGTAACTTCACGTATGACAGAATGAACATGTTGTAATTCATTCATGGCAGGTATTTCTGGGTCCACTGTTGCAGCCACCAGGTCAATCATTCCATCTCACTGATTGTTTTTTTTCCCCCTTGACACTTTCTTCAGAGCCTTCATATGTGCTGTTCCCTCTGAAAGTGTTTTTAGCTTTTACTAAATTTGAGCATTGTTTTAGGAATTTAATAGCATTCAGAGAGCATAAAGTATTAGTGACATTACTGACACTGATGAAAATGTAACATTCTTCCTCTCTTGTTCCTCTCTAGTTATCGTTCAGAGTGTATAGTCATCAATGTGTTAAAGCATCTGGTAGAATCTTTCAGAGAGTTAATCCCCTCTCAATTGGATTTGGATTGATTATAGACTGTGGTGGGGCGGCCAACTAGAACAATTCCCTAGTAGCCAATTTTCTAAATGCTACAATGATTTAGTGAATCGTGACTGGAAATCCATACATAGCACCTTCTGCATATATATGCACCATACACAGTTTATTTCTCTCATAATACATAAGAGTTGTTGGAATATTGAAGGAATAGATAGAACAATTTTATCATGCCTACACTTTCTACATTTTTAATTCAAATGAAAATATTTTAATTATTATCCTCTAGAGCAGTGATTCCCAAAGTGGGCACCACTGCCTCCTGGTGGGTGCTGCAGCAATCCAGGGGGGTGGTGATGGGCACAGGTGCATTTGGGGGTAAAGAATAACTGTAAGGGGGCAGTGAAAGGATAAAAGAAAGAAGATTTCGAAAAAATGATTTTGATTTCCACTCATAATGCTTAATTTTTCTTTGAACAACGTACTGTATATGTTGGCTCGGTTCCCGCATATTCCCTCACTTGCATTGAGGTCTGTGCAATCATGCACTGCTACTGTTCATGTGGTGCCACTGAATTGCCATTCCAAAACATGTGAGCACTACGAGCACTGCTCCGGGCAACTGCCACTTGAACGATTGGTCGATCGCCACCACAAAGCCTGGAACAGCAGCAGTAGTACTGGCTACTGGCAGTACTACCAGCAGATTTTGAAGCACGCTATGAATCAGGAGATTTCCCATAATTATTACACGTAATATAACTCTAAGTTAGACTGTTGTGATATTGTGACAAGTTAAAGTTAGCTAACAGTGCTATCATAATTGGTGAATATTATTTATTTATTTTGTAATAATTATATGTGCTTTACAATTAATAATATGTTTATTTATTTCATTAGTGTTTATTTTAGTATATTTTTTACAAAAATATTTCAAAAATTATCAAAAATATTAATTAACAGTTCAAACAGTTAGAAACTATCTTACTATATTTAATTATAAAATATATCTATAGAGTTTTTATTTTTAAACAATGAGAATGAAAAGATCTTCATAATTTGACTTGCCCCAAATTTAATTTGACATACAGTATATCTTTCTGTTTAATTACTATTAAAATTTAAAACAATTAATTTCTGGGGGTGCTAAGTAATATTTTTTCTGGAATGGGGGCAGTAGACCAAAAAAGTTTGGGAACCACTGTTATAGAGTTAGGACACCCCAATATATGCATCTTTAAAGCAAAAAGATTTACAGATGACTTATAGATGATCAGAGAACAGGATAATATTTTAAAAATAACATACTGATTGTATAGTATTTGGAGTAAAGTTTGATGCCAATATGAACAGTTAAGTATTTTATTGATATTAGAAGATAAGAACCCCCAAAAATGATTTATTAAAACACAAACAAAAAGAAGTATAGGAATCAATATATAACAAAACAATATCTCTATGAATTCAAACACTGTACTGGCTTTGATGGTCTCACATATGTTAAGTGAATTAGAAAAGAATTGTGTGGAAATATAACTTAGGTATTATAAATGTCCCCCTAAAGACAATAAATATTTCAGTAACCATGTCACACCAGAAATCTGTGTACTCTTAGAAGTGAAAGAAGCAGACATGTATTGAGATATAATACAGCTCACGACAAGCAACCCCAAGTGAAAACCAAGTGTTGTGCTGTGTTTATTGAATTATAAACCTTTGTACACAGAGATAAAAAGAAACATATGATGTCAACAATGGATTTTGTTTCCATTTTGTATTGCATTAAATATAAAAATCAATGATGTGGCTAGAGAGTAAGTTTTACACTAGTTAAGTGACACCAGTTTGGATGGGGATATATATGTGTGTGTATATATGTGTATATGTGTGTATATGTATATATGTGTATGTATGTGTATATATGTATATATGTGTGTGTATATATATGTGTGTATATATATATTCAGAAGCAAATGGTTTACATCAGAAACTTTTGCTTCTTGGGAATTTATGTTGTTCTCTATCTCTTATTCTGAGAAAATTACCTCTGTGTTCGAAATGTTTGTCAATATTTCCTTCTTTTTGATCACACCTCTTGATGGGGGCATTAAGAGCTCAAATGAAATAGCATGTCTTCTTCAAGAAATGCCTTTCTTCATCTTGATGGGCTAATAGGTCTTATCATCAGAGTATACAGAGTTTTGTTTGTTTGTTTTCTTATGTTTAAAAATCTATTATTGTAAATTACATGAAGATTAAAAGTTTACATTACAGATTGTGGTGGTTTCAAAATTTCATGTCGACTTGATAAAAGAATGAAGGAGTGGAGTCTAACCTTTCAATCAGGTCACAGCCTAGTGTTCCCTCCTTGTGAGCATGGCCTTCTCATCATCCCCAGAGAGAATTCTGGGAACTTCCTCTCTTTTTCCCTGGCGGTGGGCCTGACAACACTCTTTCTATTCTGTACATTCTTGTTGACAAGTTACTTGGAGCCACACTGATGGCATCCAGAGCCCTGGAGATGAATCCACTGCCATTGGAGCAATTGCACTTTCTACCAACTGGCTTGTGATCTTTCTGTAATCAGCATCATTGCATGTGCTATGTGAGTCTGAAAAGAAATTCATCAGGTAATATAGGCATATTAGCAAATATTTAACTATGGATTTGATCTGGACTGGTCTGGGATATTTTATTGATGCATAATTACATCTTGATATAAAATTATCTCTTGTACATATATGTGTCAATAAATTTGTTTCTCTAGTCTGCCAGAACCAACCCAAAGACTACCCCAGCTTGTTTGTTTTTCATTCAATAATTTAGGCATGATTTATTTTATGTAATTAATTATAGTCCCCACAATGTAGCTTCACTTCTCCCACGTCTTTCTAGTTTCCCACTTTTTATTTTATTTTTTACTTTTTGGGCATCACTGCCCTCTGGTGGTCGTGGGAGCTACCCAGCCTTGCTACTGCTGGATTAGAACTGTCAAGCCAGTGGGCCGCAGTACCCCACTCAACCACTACACCACCTGGGCTCAGCCCCTAGTTTCCCACTTTTAATTCCTTCTTTTTCCTAACCTTCAGTGTTCTCTAAACTTTGTCTTTGGGCAAATGCTGCATTTTTTGTTTTGTTTTTAGTCTCAATTGGCGGAATATAATAAGGCATGTGCACATTCCCTGATGCCATCGTTCATTTACAGACTGACTATTTCTAGGCTGAACACCGAACTACTGAGATGAATACACCTGAAGGGTGACCAAAGGTGAACATCTCTGAAATTCCACTGCTCTATCCAACTCTGAAGGCTTTCTTTCTGATTTTAAATTTATGCTCCCATTCTATCCGAAAGCAAAAAAAAAAAAGCAAAATTACTGTCATCAAGTCAATCAGACTAATAGTTGCACTATCAAGAACTATTCACAAACATTTAAGACCCTTGTTGCCACTCACCAAAGTAGAATACAGAATACTAATATCTGTGAACTATAATATATGATTAGTGTCGGTGTACTGTGTGACTTGATCCTGAATCCTTAAGTCTAGCAGTTCACCCTTCCATGTGTTCGGTTATAACAAATACATCTGATGCACTCTAACTAACTCTTCTTTGGTGAACTTACTTAGCCAAGTTAGGGTTATTTTATGACCTGGGCCTCCACATAGTTTCAATGCCTCTAATTCCAAGTCCCATGAATCCAGGTTGAATTGACTGGATTGCTACAACTACTCTCCACCAGCATTTTACTGGCATGTTGTCTTAATGCTGCTGTTTGACAACTTTCTCTGTCACGTGGGTCATCTTTACTTAGAAGGGCAAAAAACATAGATCTTCGCCCATTGGCAAAGTGCATATTTTCACAATTTCCAGGTGGAGACTAATGAGTCCTTTTAGCACTGCATATATTTGCTGAAACACTTCCATTGATCTTCTGCCAATTCCTAGCTTCTTGTTTTTATTTTATTTTACTTTTATATTTTCTTGCTGCTAATGCTGTCAGTAACACTTGAACTTCTTCAATACCACTGACTCTAAATCAGATACAACTTCTTGGACTACTTGAAAGTTGACTGATTCTTATTGATACAATGACTGTATTTCTTCCATTTCCTTTTGATGATGGCTGCAGTATGCAATATTTCCCCCATAGAACCCTTTAAAATTTCAACCAGAATTTTGAAATTTTTTCTTTAGTTCTTCTACCTTGAGTATGCTGAGCATATTCCTCCTTCTTTCTCTTTCCAGTTTCAGCTCTTTGAGCATTCTATTACAATGCTTTACTTTTTGTTTTCTAACTGCCTATGGGATTTTCTGTTTGGCTAATTTACTTCATCATGATTTCAAATTTCTTCATCCAATGTACGTTCAAATAAGTTTAAAATCGCATTCATTTTCATCTTTCATTCTTTCTTGTCTTTTAAATGACATTTTCACTGTCTTCATACAAGATGCTGTTGATGTCATCCATCCCACAGCTCGTCTGGCAATTGCTGCATCAAATTTTTCTTGAGATAAACTCTACATTCAAGTGGGATATATTTAAGTTTATATTTTGGCTTGTGAAGGCTTGTTTTAAATGCATTCAGCTTTAATATGAATATGAAAAATTGGGAATATATTTCACAGACTACCCCAAGCCTATGGCATTGCACTCCTCCACCTGGCAAGGTCTACATAAATACCTGTCATTTGAATTCCTGAAAATCTAATTTTCTATGAAGAATTATTTAGTCTTCCAATATCCTAGCAAGTCATTGTCTGATTCATTACTTTCACCAAGCTCATATTTTTCGATTGCTGATCCTTTTCACTTTAGACATTCATATTCTAATTCCCAATAATCATCAATACATAATGATTGGATATTTGATCAATTCCAGACTGGATAAGTTGGTAGAACCTTTAACTTCTTCATCATTTACTTCAGTGTTTAGTATGTAGAGTTAGAAAAAAATGCATTAACTGGTTTTCTGCACAAGTGGACAAATATCCATTATGAGTTGCACTACGCTTTTTTTCAGGGGGGGCATCACTGCCCTGTGGTGGTGGGAGCAGGATGCCCAGCCTTGCTCCTAGAGAGCTGCTGCTGGTTTTGAACCTCCAACCCAGTGGGCTGCAGTTCTGCGCACAACCACTAAACCACCGGGGCTCAGCCATGCACTACACTTAAAAATAAATTTTGAAATGTTATTACTGAGATGACTATTTCCAATTCAACTTGAATTTGTTGTTTCTCACATAGGAAACCAGAATGACCAAAGTAACAATTTACTTTCTGATTATTAATAGTTGTTTTAGCTGTTTTGCTTTGTTTGTTAATCGTTTGTAACCATGTCCCATTAGCAAACAAAGGTCCTAAAAGCGTTGTTCCATCCACACCATCAAGTTCAACCCTACTTTGAGGAAGTTATTCTTCTATAGTCCTATTCTGAGTAACTGCCAATCTGAGGAGCTCACATTCTGGCACAGTAACACGATGTTTCCCTCCCATTCAGAAAGTTTTGATTTCCTCAGAGGGCTACCATTTGTTTGTCAGTAAAGCATAGTAGGTGGCTTCCATGTTTGCTTTGACACTGGAAGATATGCCACCAGTATTTAAATTACCAGCAAGGTCATCCATTGTGAACAAAGCAGTGAAAAGTCCAGAATAAGAACAATCCAGGAAGGATTAAGAAGCCAATTTTTAAGTGATTAGAAACTGATAATATTACCATTAGAAATGAACCCTTATCTGATGTGGTGTCCCCAAATAAGCCCCTCATATAGGAAAGCCCAAACCAAACCCACTGTTCTAGAGTCTACTTGAAAAGAAGAGTTGAGGAAAGTCAGCTTCATCACAGTAGGTGGCCTGATGGATGGGGATGGTGCAAGGTTTCAGGAACTTCATCTGTTGATAAGGATGACAAGAAATACTTTAGAAGAACTGCAAAGATTCATTAATATTCATAGTATAGAATGCACAAAGTAAGAATCTAGAGAAAGTGAAAGTCATGGAAATGGAATGGAAAGTATGATGGTTGCTCTCCAAGGCATTTGAGGGGTGAAATGGAAGGGGTTTGAGAATTTTGAATTAGAAAATAACATGGTTTGCCATGTTCAAGGAATGCTGGCATTCACTTAGTTGGAAAACTGTAAAGGAAAATATCATATCTCTATTTCCCTCCCGATGGTCGCTCTACCCTTATTTCCCCATGCTCTTATTGTAGATTATGACCGATTCTAACTAGGTTGGCAATTCTGTCTAGTTTTAGAACTCATGGCACTAGTCCATTTGATTCTGATATTACTTACACACTCCATCATCATTTCCTTCATCTTTATATCATTGTATTATTCTCTGATTTGCTTTAAATTTTTGTCCAATTTTCCACTTTTCTATAAATCTGAGAATTGAGAAATAATCTTTTGTTTGATCAGTTAGTTGACCACACAATGTAATAGTAGAAAGAATATTATGATAAAATGACAAAGTGAATGAAGTAGGAGAGGGATTATCAGATCCAGCTAAGGATCTAATTATCCAGGTGTTGTAGTATTTAGTTACATATATAATTGGGCATGTTCATGGGATGAAGAATAAGAATGAAAGTATATTTATAATATAAACAGGAGCAAAAAATTGCAATGCATGAAAGATAATGAAGAATTTTAGGTAATCAATTTATCACTGTGTGCTTGAATAAATAATTCATTAGAAGACAGAGTTTTGACATTTGAAAAAAATTTTCCCTCTATAGTGTTTTTTGGTTTACTTTTAAGAAGATATGTTGTTGGTAGGAGTTTGTTCTTTCTAACCATGCATCAAAAATCCATCTTGTCCACCTAAATTAAATGTTTCCAAAACAATTTAATTGCATTTCCATTTTCCTTCATTAGTTTGCGCCTAATCACAGCTTTAATCAGAACTGAATGAACTTTATAAAAAATAAAATTTGTAGTCCTTCCATATACTACTATCCTTGAAATTTTAGATCAGTTTGCCACTTATGTTATCATTTTATCCAAATGAATTTATGCTTCTACTTTGGGAAGAGGGAAAGATAAAAGAAAAAGTATACAAAATAAAAGGAAAGTCTCCCTCTTGGTCTTTCCGTATTTTGAAATATACCAGGATATGAGACTTTGAGTTCCCCTTTACCTGAAATTTCTAGCAATAAGGCAAATACATTCTACTTGGAGGTCTATACTTGTACTTTCTAATGAGGTGCAAATTTTTTCAAGATAATATACAAGAATACTGAACTATACTCATAATTTAGATTGGCTACAACTAGTGATAATTTTATGAAATAACATATTATTTGTTATAACCAATTACTAAAAATCAGGTAGCAGATGCTACAACCTTGCTTATGGAAAAAATAATAAGATTCAAAAACACTTGCATTGAAGATAAAAGACTATTGAAGGTAAACGCAATCACAGTATCTTAATGTAAAGAAAGCTAAATATCTGAGGTCTAAACCAATAAAGGTAACGACAAATAAAGTAAAAATTAAAGTTGTCAAGGATTTCATTTTACTTGAATCCACAATCAACACTCATGAAAATAGCAGTCAATAAATCACAAGACTTATCGCATTGGACTTTAGAAGATCTTAAAATGTTCAAGAGTAAGATTGGAATGATGAGGATTGAGGTGTACCTGACTCCCCAAGATGATATATTTAATTGATTAATACACATGTGCAAACTGAACAATAAGCAAGGTAGGGCCCAGAAAAACTGAAGCATTTGAATTGTGGTATTGTCAAAGTATTGCCTAAACCACAGATTTATGAAGAACACACACACACACACACACATATGTCTTGGGAAAAGTATAGCTGGAACACTCTTAGGAGTTTGGTGGCAACACTTTGCCTCAAGTTTTTTGAATTAATTATTATGAGGAAAAGGCCATCCTATTTGGTAAAGCATCAGCAAAACAATAAGACTATTAGAGAAACTGACAAAGCAGCTGTAACAATTGCCTGAAACACAGAGGACTTGACAGTGTTTTGTTCTGTTGCATTAAAGTGACTCTGAACCTGACCCAATCCCATAGCACTTCATTATAATTGATATGGGTGCTATTCTGGGACTCCTTAATGACACAAATGGTTAAGTCTTACTACTTGCTTACAAGTGAAGACTCTAACTGTCCCTCAAGGCACCATAGACAGCAAGTCTTCTACTCTGCTTTCACAAGACATGGGGAGGGACATGGAGCGGTTCTCTCCACGCATGAGAATAGCATGGGTAGAAATCAACTTCCTGGCAACTAACAATAGCAATAATATTGCTCTGCTTTTTTTGATTTGTGTTATATATGAGTTTGGAATAAGATGTTTTGTTGGTAGTGGTCTTACCAATACAAACAAAATTCAACCTAGAACATTGAGTCTTATTTTAATTCAGACAGATAATCTGAAATAAGATTGAATATTAATCAACTTGGTGTATCCTAAAGAAATTTTTCTTTGCATATGGAATTTTTAGGATGTGATGGAGATGTTCAGAACATAACCCTTAATTATAATATGATGCAAAAGAGCCAATTAGATTATGTCAAGGATATTATTTTCTTGATGAATATTTTTCCAAGTTGATTTTATTTCAGATAGTAATATGAGACTCAATCTCCCTCATTTTGTATACGATCACGATCAACAGAAGTACGTAATCCCATACAGCTGATAAACAAAAGTTCTAATTTTCAGGACACACTTTTACAAGTAATAAAGCATGATGTTTTAAGTATTTCTTATATGAAGCATATTTATTAAACATACTGTTTATAAATATATATTCCAAATTTAATTAAAATGTTAGCAAAATTTATATCAAAGTATATGAAGAACTGCTATTTTTCACAATAAGTAGTTTTTCACTATAAATATAGAGCTCAAGAAGAGAATAAATTGATGCATCACATATAAAATACTTTTTTAATACTGGCAGGAGCAATATGAAACATCTGTTATATATAAATAAAGAAGTCAGCCCTTTGATTATTAAAAAATACATTTTACATATATAACAGGGCAAATTGATGTATTTTTTACCAGTATTTAAGAAATAATTGAAGGTAAGTGCCTGCTCTTTTCCATTATTCCTTAGGTATAGCTTCAGTAATTTGTGTAGCATAATTTGAACAATTCATGTAAGCTTTATTTTTCTGAATCTCTTTGTCTGGAGCACTATTCTCCTTTGATTGAGAAGTTGCTATGATAGATAATAATGGAGATTATGGCACTTTGTGGGGGAGCTTGTCACTGTTGACTGCAGCTGCTGCCTTTGTTTTCCTTTCTTTTTCGTCCTATGTTTTTTCTGAGGCACAGTGGGGAACAATTATAAAAGTCATGAGCTATTATAAAATAGCATACTACCCAACTGTTGTTTTTAAGAACCTTGCAACCTTCTAGGGTCTCTGTTTATCTTTAGAAGTGGTAAATTATATCATTTCCCATGCAAACTGCAGTGTATGGATAAAAAGCTGCCTTCTAACTTGAAGCAGTTTGTAATACGCTGCATGTTATGTATATTACTTCCCGTGTTGGCTCATTTCACATCTTTTATCTGACATCTCCAAGGTTTTTTGTTTGTTTGTTGTTCGTATCTCATGCACTCTCCTTTACAGTTTCTTTTGTCAATCATCCAGAAATGTTCTTGTCTTGTGAATTCCCATCTCAAGGTTCGTTAACCTTTCTGGGAGAATGATCTAGAAGACATAGTGGATGTTCACCTATATCTAGTAATAATTTCTCTCTGACACGAGGAAGACTACACTGTCAGATCATTTAAATACAGAGAAACAAAGAGACACAAAAAATCAGTCTTTGACCAATGAAATATGAGTAAGATGAGAGCTGCCACTTCTGAATTATGAAAACATCATTGATGATTATATATGCTTCCTCCCATCCCTGCTCTCCTATTCAAGGAAGCCAGGTGTCCTGATGACACAGCTGTAATAGTTTAATATTTTTAAAAGCTCATATTTATACATATATACTGTCTCTCAGCTATATAATATATAAAGTGTAAGTATGCAAGTGTCTTGTTTGTCAAGCCATTGGCTTTCTGCACCTGTAAAGCTGAGAGTCTCAGAACCAACAGAGGTAGTTCTATCCCGCCCTCTAGGCTGGCACTGAATTGGAATTGGCAAAGGGTTGCTACAAATGCCTAGTCTAAGATATGAAACATTTCCCGCTTTCGATTTTCACAAAGAATTAGGTTTAGTAAACAGTCTTGTGGCATCCTTAGGTGGTGCATATATTTAACATGCTTGACTGCTAATGGGAAAATTGGAGGTTCAAATCTATCCAAAGGTGCTCTCAGTGAAAAACGTCTGATCTATTTCACAACAACAACAAAAACAAAAATCAGTTACTGAAAACCTTACAGATCATAGTTCTGCTCTGACATGCACAGGGTTGCCATGTGTGAAAGTCAATGTTGTAGCAACTGTACACAGTATGGTTGCCACTGTCAAGCTTAAAATGCTTGAGAAGCTCTGCTGGTAGGGCCGAACTAAAATTCCCCACTGTTTCTGTCATGGCCCTCTCTGCAGAGCAAATTGCTCGAGACAATCAAGCAGGGATGGAATTAAAACATGTGTTAAACATATTCAGAAAAGACATTGACCTTGATTGACAGTGTCACAATTCGCAAAAGGCCGACGACTGAGTATAAATCGAAATCTAATACTTTAATTGTGCAGGCTGTTTAATAAGTCACACAGCATTTCTGACCTTCAATTTCCTCATCTAAAGCAGGGAAGAGAAAAATATATACCAAGTTCAAATCAATGACAGAATGATGCATATCATGTTACTGAAACAATTAGTGCTATGGTTATGTGATGGGCAAACATCCACAGTTTTGGCAACTGTTTGCAAAGCCAACAACATCTCTATGTGGAGAAAGACGGTGATTTCCACTGGTCAGCAGTCACCGTCTTGGGAAACCACAGGAGGGTGGCTAGTGAGTGGATAGCAATGCATTTGTTTAGGGTTTGGTAAGTTTTTTTTTCCAGTTTTGAAACATAATTGCATTGTAAAGGCCATCTGTTGCTATTGGAAACCTACTGGATAAATCTTTGAGGTCTGATGGATGGCTACCATTTTAATTTTCTCTGTAGCTTGCTTGATTTCAGTCACATCCTCATGGCATTTAAAATTTTTAAACTCTTAATGTTTAGAATATGAGAGGTAGAGTCATAGAGTTCACGGGAAAATTCTATTATATTCTTGTTCAATAATTCCATTAGCTTTTGGAAGCCTCCTTCACTGGATGCATATACATATACACATTTGTATGCATAGCACACAGCTGTTTCACTTGTTAATATGGTAATCATGGTGAAACTCTACATGAGTTTATTAACTAGTTTGGCTTCATAATAATTTTCATTATCTGGAAAATAAATATATTGATAAAAATATCTAACGTACAAATCATTGATATAATGAAATAATATAGTAATAAATGCAATAATAATTATAATAAATCTATAAAATTTGGGGATTCCATAGCTTATGACATGATTACTATTGTTATGTTATTTTACCATGATTTACTAAGCTGAGCATAAATATGTTAAAATTTATAGATTAATCATAATACATAAACACTCTCATTCTTTCCCCTGATATAAAGTGTTCTTTTCCACTACATTTGGATTATCTTTCACTTAAGTAGGTGTGAGTACTTCTAGTTTGCTCTTGAATTAAATGCTTTTCTAAGAGTTGGCCAAAAGGATTTAAAAAAAAAACCCTATTCATTGAACACTACTTCAGACTTTCATCTACGGAGTGGATGTTCAGCAAGCTGAGAAACTGCCTGAAGTCTAAACTGCTGGGCTGGCTGCTGGTCTTAACTTACCCTCACATTTGTGCTGAGTCTGGAGTAAAGTAAGGGGAGAAGAAAATTGCTGGGGCAGCAGCTACAAATTCAGAAGACCTAAAATCATATTATGTATTCCTTGAGGATAAAGTTCATGCATTATTAATCTTTGTCCCTTAATATATAACATCATTCATACATTGTGATAAATAATAAAAATATTGTAAATAACTGCAAATGTAGTACATCTTCTAGGACTTTTTTTCAGATTTATCAGTTCCCTTTGGAAGTTTCTCTTTTTCTGTCCACTAAACTTTTTTGAACAAAACAAAACAAAACATAAAATGAAAGCTCATTGATTCTATTAAATGCTCTTGGGTTCATTGCTTACATGACCTTGTTTACGTAATCCCAACACATCAAACGAACATGAGACCTAAATAAAGTCCAACTTGTATTTCCTGTTTTTCAGGAATGGTGTAGATTCTCATTGCTCCAGACACTGTCTTAAAACACATCTGCATTGGCCAGTTTCCATGTTTAGTTCTTTAAAAAAAAACAAACTGCAACAACAACAACAAAGACAACAAATTGCTCTTTGCCACAAATAAGCAGAAGAGAAGGGAGACATAAATGTAATAATCGACATGTTTTCTATGATCAGATCCTCAAATTCATTCTGATTCATAAGACCTCCAAAGGTGGGTGGAACTCCCCTCCTGGGTTTCCCAGATGCTGATTATGGGAGAAGCGTTGTTTTAAAAACTGAGGCAGCGAACAACTATCTTTGAAACTGGATACATTATGCAACACGAGGGAATACTAAATGGGCGGATTATGAAGGTTTCAAATGAGCTGATGTTCATATGTCCAAAAAGTATCTGGATTATTCAGGGTCCCCAATAGAGAGATAAGGATTTTTGGAAAGGGTTGGCAGGAGTCAGAGACAGAATGATACGGTGTGAAATAGATGAGTGTCTCAAATGTCCACTGCTGGATGTGAGGATGGAAGAAGCCATGAATCAAGTGCCGGGGGGAACAAGTGGTTCGGCACTGGAATGACTACCAGGGAGAGAGGACTGGTTTTGATCTACCAGCGGGGTCGTCGCGGAGGGCAGGACTAAGGGTCTGCTTCTGAATGCCACAGCCTTGATAACCCTGTGGGTTCGGTTCCACTTGACCTTACGCAGAAGACACTTGGTATCCACTAACCACAAGAGCAGGAGAGGAAGCAAAGATAGCCAGCCCCAGACCTTGAGTGAGACACTGGCTCAGTGGGTGTCCAAAGAAAGAGGACCCAGCACCACCATATATTTAATACACCAATATATGCATAATACGACAGGTTTCAATCTGAAAGGCAAGGGTCCGCTCGGAACAGAAACGATCCAGGAAATGTTTCCCTTAGCAACAACTCCTAGGATCCATATAAAGAGAGCTCAATGAATTCAGAAATCAATCTAGACAAAGCAACGACATGGATTTCAGTTCAGAATTGGACCATACTCACATGACTCTTCATATTAATGGTACCTTAAATTCTATACCATTAGATTAAATATTTTGAAAATCTTGAAATCTTAAAAATGCAAAAAATTTCTCTCAGAATATTCAGAAAAAAAGAAAATAAAGGAATTCAGGCAACACCTCAATTTTACTTGCCTCTGTAAGTAAAATCATTCATTTGGGATGCCTAAACTCTAGAACTGTAAATTAATATATTTGCATTATTCTAAGCCATTATCTTTCTAGTGGTATGTCGCAGGAGCAGTTCCTGATGTCATATTCAAATCACTGGATCTGAAATTTAATATGAATTTAGGTCATTTGATTTCAATGAACTTTATTTTTATTAAAGTTGTAGATTTTCATTTTATTTAGAAAATACGAAAATTGTGTTGGAATAGATACAACCAAAAAAACTTAAAAATCATGATCATATGACTTTTATTTTAATTATAAAATAAAAATGTTTATTTATTTTTTGCTGAAAAAAAAGGTCAAAGAAAAGTTCCATGATTCTTAGTACATACCATTACATTGATATTGAAGACGATATTCCAATTAAAATAGAATCAATTTCTGATTTAAGATAAGATCAATAGGAAATAATTGTATAATATCTTAACCAGATATATAATCGTCTAATCCTTTAGATATGCTTAATTTTGGCTTGTTTTAATTTTTGTTTCCAGTTACAAAGCTTCTTTTTCTAATTAAAATATAATTTGTAGATTTTTAATGAAACAGCTCTCCCTCCCTTTGCACCTCTACTTTCAAGGAGAAAGGTTGACTTCTCAAAGTATGAATCAGGGATGGCTTTGTAAACTGCTTTGTAACATATTGCTTCAAAAGTGAGCAGTGTCGATCCCAAGTCTAAGCCAAGAGAGATCTTGTGATTCTTCCCTCTCTCTCTAATTAGGCGCTCTTGTCCTTAATTCATGAACAAACCCAGTTTAGTTCTTAGGATAAAGAGGGAAAGTATGGACTAGACTGTATCAAATATCTTGCTCCACTCATAGTTCTAGAGATATAAAAACATATATTCGAGATAGTTTCTTACTCAAACCAAAGGCAACCTTAGATACAAAGGAACCTAGAATGGAACAGAAGAACCACTGTAGGCTGAAGCATAAACTCATAAGTAGTGACTTTTACTTATAGTTCAAGCCAATTCATTTGAGGATGGAATTTTACATAGTAAAATTAACAGATACATCTAATGTCAGAGCGCATTGGTATATGATTACATATATTATTAATAAATAATATAGCAATTATTGAATAAAAATGTCAATGTTAAAATATTATTTCTTGGGAAAAGTCATCAAATTATACTCTACATTTATGATGCCCTGATAGTGCAGTTTAATGAATAAGCATGTAGTAAGAGTGAGGCTCTCTGTTTCTGTAAAGATTTACTGTCTTGGAAAGCCTACAGAGCAGTTCTACATGGTGCTAAAGGGTCCCAATGAAACTGAATTTGACTCAACAACAATGGGTTGCTGTTGTTGTTTTTGAGGGAGGACAACCAAGTTTTAAATACTTGACCTTCAAGATTTTAATGTTTGGTTTCCTTCATAAATGTAATTTTTTCTTCTCTGTATCTATGATTTCAGTACAGAGGAAGAACTTCTAACTTTGCTGCTGATGATAAAAGACTAGTACCTTCAATGAAGGATTGCACCTTAACATCAAGATAGTAAAATATCCTTATAACTTGACTAACCAAAAACCTTTTGTTAAGTGAAGATACGATTGAAGTTATAAAGACTAACATTGAATTGAATCCACATTGCCCATGGGCACAACAGACAAGAACTCCAGCACCCTGAATTGGTCAAATCTAGAAAAAAGGAAACAAACAAGAACCCACTTTAAACTACTAAACTGTGCCGCTTTGAAGACTAAGGCATGCCTAACCGAAAGTGTGGTATTTTCAAGAACTTATTATGTATGTGAAAGCTGTTCAATGATTCAAAATCAAAATTGACTGTCATTGAAGACACCAAAAAAACCGTTATTGTTAAATGTGATTGAACTGGTTTTGATGCATGTTAATCATATATGCACAACAAAATGAAACAGAACCACATCTTGAGTCAAATTCACAAGCGTCCCTAAATTTTAGCTCATTGTTACAGCCATGGTATCAAGTTGCAATTTGTATTGACCTTCTAATTTGTCAAGCAAACTGTCCTTCTTAAAGACTGTTCTACCCTTATTACATATCTGAACTTTCAATTAGCTAGACTCTTTTATTTATCTATTCACCAATAGCCATTGTAATGGCCACACAGAACTCAAAGGCAAATTTTATTTGTAATGTGCTTATTAAAGAAATTAGTAAGTTGTGATGCCAGTGAAAAATGCTATAATTGAGTTTTTTTATCAAGACATGTCACAATATGATTTCAGGTCTGCTAAAATGTGGTTAAAGAAGCATACCACTCAGCTGTTATAGTCAAAGATACTGAGCTACACTTCCCGAATTCACTGCCCAGAGGAACTGTATTCCCCAGTTCCACAGTCAGCTTCCTGCACAAGAACAGTCTATAGCTCCATGGGTTGGGAAGTCCATCACTTTGTTTGGTGCTGATATTGTAACTATCTCCTGGATCCAGGAAGTTCATTGTGCAGAGATCTCAGGTCCACAAGATAGGTTCCAGGTTTAGGTCTTGGTGATGAGATCCTTCTTCTTCTTTCTCAGGAGGTTTGTTTTATATGCACTAGGATAACATGGTGGATATCCTATTCACAACTCCTTACAGAGAAATTCTACTGCTATCTTCCCCCACTTTATTCCTGGACCTATGCAGGAAATGGCTGTTTAGTGGGAGACTTTGACTGCAAAAATTCACTGTCTCTTCAATATTTAGATCCCTGAGATGAAATCTCAGTATCTTCATATCTCAGTAGCATTTTAACTGTAGTTCAATATGGATTTATTGATTTTTCTAACAGTCTAGTGTCCACTAAAGCCTTTGAATTATAGTGTTAGGGAATTATAAAGAAGTACTTCATTAAAAAGGAAGGTAAACAAGTGGCTATCTAGCTCAGAAGCAACAAAACTCACATGGAAGAGGCACACCAGCCTGTGTTACCATGAAGTATCAAAGGAATCAGGAAACAGGCATCAGAGAACGTAAAAGCATATCATTGTGTGACCATCCTCATGTAGGGATCACTGAAGACAAATGTATGCATAAGCAAATGTGGTGAAGAAAGCTGATAGTGCCCGGCTATCAAAAGATATAGCATCTGGGGTTTTAACGGCTTGAAGGTAAACAAGTGGCCATTAAGCTCACAAGCAACAAAGCTCACATGGAAGAAGTACACCAGCCTGAGTGACCATAGGTGTTGAAAGAATCATATATGAGGCACAGATAACTAAAAGTTACATAATCATAAATGAGGGGAAGTACAGATTGGGGAACCAAAGCCCATTGGTAGATGAAGCAACAACCCCTTACAGAAGGGTCGCAGTGAGGAGATGAGCCAGTCAAGGTGCAGTGTAGCAACAATGAAAATATGCAACTTTCTTATACTTTTTTTATGCTTCCTCTCCCCCACTATCATGATTCCCATTCTACCTTATATATCCAGCTAGACCAGGGATTGTACACTGGTATGGATAGGAGTCAGAAACATGGGAAATCCAGGACAGACGAACTCTTTGGGACCAGTGGTAAGAGTAGTGATACTGAGAGAAGATGGAAAGTGGAGTAAAAATGGGGAATAAAGATCTACATATAACCTCCTCCTTGGCATATGGACAACAGTGAAGTGGATGAAGGGTGACAATGGACAGTGTGTGATATGAGAAAGTGATCATAATTTATAAATTACCTAGGTTTCATGGGGGAAGGGGTGTGGGGAAGGAAGGGAAGTATAAGGAGCTGATAACAAGGGCTTAAGCAGAAAGAAAATGTTTTGAGAATGATGATAGCAACAAATGTACAAGTGTGTTTTGCATACACTAGATGTGTGTATTGATTATGATGAGTTGTATGAGCCTCCAATAAAATGATTTTTAAAAAATGAAGATAAGGGAATTCAGTCTTACAGGTTATCAGAAGGGACCAGTTTCAAGGGAAGGGGGGCCATGGAAAGAGGCCATGGTTGCAAGAAGGCTCTCCAGCTGAGCAGTGAGGATTTGGACCATGCCAGACTGAGAGAACTTTTCTGAGGTGCAGAGTGTCGCTAGTAATCAGCCTTGACTACATGACAGCCAACGAAACAGCAGCCATTCCTTACTTATTGTTCCGATTTGTCTGATACATTTTTATTATATAGCTACATGCCTTATTTAAGCATGAATATATATTATTCTATTTGATTCATGATTATCCAAGTTATTATTTTCTTCTCTAAATTTTCATTCACATAGCATTTTCTGGAACCATCATTTGTGTAATGTTATTTCCCTTGCCTTTTTATTTCCCTACTATAATTTTTTTTTGCTTTTCTTTCATTGTTCTTACTAAAACACTTTGAAAAACAGGTAATAATATCACTTGCTTGTTTTGCTGTAGGCAATATCTCATCTCTAATTTGGTGTCTTTAAGGGTGGGACTACATGTAATTGTCGGAGTAGATGTACATAGTGGGTATTCTTTTTATTTTATATAAGTTACTTTTTATATACAAGATATTTTTCCTTTTATGCTAGCACATCTATTTTTAATGAATCTATTTTTAATTTCTCTTTGATTAACCTAGTTAGAATATTTTAACCTAGTAACCTAGTTAGAATATTTTAAGTTGCAACAATATTTTGAGTTAATTGTGTCTTGAAGAGTAATATCTACTTTTATCTTTCAGCATTAAGCCTTTGTTTACAATTTTAATAAATATTTAGAATTTTTATCATATTCTGAACTGGAAAAGATAGCTTTCTCTAATTCATTTAAATAATGTTTCATGGAACTTCTTTGACTCAGACAGAAGAACTCTAAGATTGTGAATTCCTTGACTTCTAGCTTAAACACTCTCCTACTTGTGTTCCTGCATAGAATTGCTTCTTTCTACTTGTAATTTCCAGATTTTTGTACATTTGACAAAGAATTTACCTAAAGACATAGGTTCAATCCATCATATGTAAGTCTAATATGTTTCTATTTTACAATATCTTAGAGAAATTGTTTATTCACAACTTAATAGGAAATTAATACATCAAATTATACTACCACCTTAAATGCCAACATTAAATATATATTAAGTAGATACCTATACTGGCTACTTTAAGAAGTCTATTTAATAAATGAATTCAGGGATGAATATATATATATATGAATATAATATATATATATGCCAAAATCATCATAGTGGAGCTTTATGCAGAAATGCGATGACTCATATAAGTAATTAATTTTTACATAATTCCATATGACATATCTTTATATTCAACAAGTTTGTTGATGCTGCTAGTCTATTAAAATGAATATGTTTTAGACTTTAGAATGCAGGGATTAAGAAAGTCCTTGATTTTGAGAGAAAATGTAAACTTGAGTTTCAAGGACCAATGGGGACAAAATTCTGGCAGAAGCAGAAAGGTATTCGGTGTATGTTGATGGTAGCTGCAGCAGTAATGAGTGAAATGGTGTACAAGCGGGATATGGAGTTTCCTGGGGACCTGACAATCCACTGAATGAAAGTGAGAAACAGATATGTGACCGGAGACAGATATATCAACCAACAGAAGCGAAGACTAAGCAAAAACACCTAAACAAACACAAATTCAAAATATGTATAAGTTCATCATTAAAATTGATAACAATGTTATCATCAGAGATAGGACAAATGAGCTGCACACTGGAAACAAAAATGATTATAAAACAGCCTCTGGAAGACAGATGGGCAACAGAAGTAATTTTGGGAATCTTGATCAAGCTTCCTAAGGCATGATTATTCAGCAGAAATATGTTCCCTGGCCAATGATGCATCGAAGACAACGAAGAAGCTAATAGATTGGACACAGAATGAGCTGGGAAATTTCCTTTTCATCATACCCTTTCCTGCAAAGTTGTATTTGTTGGTGTCAACTTCTGAGGTTTTCTTCAGTTTTTCTCATAAGCATGTCCTTATACAACTGTTTTTCCATTTTATTTCTCCCCCTTACTACCATTGATAGTAACACCTTTGTAGATTAAAAACACTTTACATTTAAAAATGAACACATAAAATGAAATGAACACGTCTAAAAATCGAGATACATATTTGAAGGCAATATAGAGCATTTCCAATTTGGAGAGAATTTTTAAAAAGATTACTATGTCAAATTGTATACAAAAGCATGTCAGAAATAATAGAAAATATTTGCCCTCACTCCCCTTTTTAACTGCTAATCCTTTAGCTTTCTTTTTCTGAAGGGCAATTATTTAGGCTAGAGTCCAGAGTAATTTAGTTTAATTTCAGACTTCATTTCAAGAAGAGCATACTGAGTTACTGAATTTGTGACTTTTCAAATACTTTTTATTTAAGGGTTTATGTATCTTTAAAGGAACTACTTCTATTAGCCCTTTTGGAATGTGATATGAAGCTACTCATGATTAAAGATCCTTTTAAATCACATTTCCTATTCCTGTAATCATATCAGCATTAGTTCATGCTAATGACAACCATCATCAAACTAACATAGATGTATATAATACATTTTGAAAGTAACCACAGTCTTGCCTGTTCTGAATACAGACACCCAGACATATGAACGTAATATTCTATGTAGAGTGGCAGTGCGTAACCATTATTTGCTAAAACATAAAAATGAAAACATCATAACAATGACAAACTGTGTTTAGATCAACTGAAACCAGGTACTGTGTCAGATTTGTTATTGACTTTTGCTTTCATTTTGTTTTAATTTGGTTTTGGCTTTAGGACATAAATAAAAGAGAGATTTGGGTATATTCACATAAAGTAATCAAAGCACTCGAATCTGTCAAATGATGTCTAAAATGATTTCACAATCACATTCTAGAATTTATTTCAGATGGAAACTGATATTGCCAACATTTAAAGATTTTTTTTGCTTGTATGTAGATTTTAATGCCACTGTGCACTAGCCAGTCCAATAACAGCAGTTTGAATATTAGAAAATACCAATGTCTGGTGGCAAAAATAAATGCTTAGAATAATGGAAGATCTAATATACCATCAAAATAATGGTATACTGGTAATTCTATTTTGGTTTGAATTGATTTATTTCCATTCCTTATATTCATTCACTTGCTATATTTTAAAACAAATTTTATACCTATTGACAGAAGAAATCCAGTAACAATGACTTAGGGTAAACTTAATCTCATAAAAAAAAATAAATGCTTGCCAATCAAGAAGTTTTAACCTTCACCATGTCTTGACCTTTCCATTTTCAAGGTGAGCCTATTATTTGTTAGAGAGTAACACAAAACTCCACAGGATGCTCTATGATCAATACAATCAACAGACCTTCACACTGTATGTTTAAAGGTATTAAGAAGATAAACAGACATATCAGAATTTTGCCAGTTGGAACAATCCTGTATTGGATGTTTGCTTCATTTTGGGAATTACAATTGATTTCTTCTTTACTCCCAGCCACACAGCTTTATAATTCTCCGTGGCTGCCACACAAGGACACAGCTTACACTGACACCATCACAGGGAGCATTTCCTCTTGAGACCGAGGTTATCCCTTCCAGAATAGTAGCCAATAGACACCTGTTGTTTTGATTTACTGGGTAATTATGACTGATGTCCCAGGAAACTGTCACATACCAATGTTGTAATGCTTAGTTTGATCAAAGATTAGTTTGGTTAAGATCATCATTTCAATTATCATTTTTTTTTGCTTTTAGCAAATTAACTCAGTGATGATACTATGGCACTTTCTAAAAACATTGACTATGCACAAAAATTTGACAAATTCTTTCACATCCTCTAATATAGTTTGCCTGAATCTAGTTGGTCCTCTTCTGACATTGTCTCCTCCCTTTCAACATACCTCAGAAAGTCCTACAGTGTTCCCTTGTGTGGTAAGTACCTATTTTCTTGTCCACTTGAAGATCTACAAAAATGCAGAGTTGCAGCACTGCACTAACAGAACCCACAACATCCCTCTAGTTCTTTAATGCTTCCTCATTCTCAGTATCACGACCTCAGGTCTGCCTTACAAATCCAACTTAATCAGAGCATCATACATTGGTACAAGGAAGAGCTTCTGATACATGGAATCCAGGACAGGTAAACCCCTCAGGAACAGTAATGGGAGTAGTTATAGCAGAAAGATAGGGGGGAAGAAGGAAATATGGGAAACCGGCTACAATGATCAACTTATACCACCCCCTCACCTGAGGGGGATGAGCAACAGTAACATGGGCAAAGGAAGACAGTGGGTGTTATAAGATATGAAAATAATAATAATTTATAATCCTGTCAGGGATTCTCAGTGGTAGGAAATTGGGGGAGGAAGGGTAAAAAGAAGCTGATACCATGGGCTCAAGCAGAAATATTTTGAAAGTGATGATGGTAACATATGTACAAATGTGTTTGATACAATTGATGTATGGATTGTTATAAGAGCTGTAAGAGCCCCCAATAAAATGATTAATAATGTTTTAAGTGTCAAGTTGTAGCTTAGTCTGTCAATCAGGTCACAGCCTGATAACCTCACTTGATGGTGAACCAAGATGTATAGCTCTCTAAAGGCTGGCATATTTCCCTCTCTTGTTTCACTTTCTTGACTGCTGGCCACCCTAAGAGGTGCTGGAACTCAGTGATGTTGTCTAGAGACCTCAGATCCACTTGACCTGGTATACACCCACCTGTGATGTTCCAGCATTCTGCATCATTGTATATGGCTGCATGAAACTGAGGGACTTATGGACTTTTATTGGACTTATGAAATTGAGTAGGACTAGCCAGGGATGATTTCTTGATAAATAATTACTTTTTGATATAAAGCTCTCTCTTGAATATATATGAGTTTCTCTGGATTTGTTTCTATAAGAAACTCAGTCTAATACACCTTGACCCAGAAATGAGTGGTTTACTGTATATTTTCACTGTCCTCAGCCTAAGACTAGCAAGTTTCCTAGTTATTCTCTTCCCTATATTTAAAAAATGTATTCAGAAATTAAAATCTGGATATTGGATATGCCTAGTTTTTACTTGACTTTGGTATGTTTTTAAATCTTTTCAAAGTTGATAGATAGTTGATAGAAGTTATATTTCTAAAACATGAATTCTGATGATCAAACAGTAATATCTACATTATGAATTTTTATTAAATTACTACAGATGCCTTAAAATAATGTCTATTTGTTTCTAATAACATTAACACATGTATTCATTATTCTCATTAAATGTATTCATTTCCAAATAGATCATGAACAAGAATGAATGGTGCTGAAGAAAGAAATTCAAGCTGCAGTAAAGCCATTGACTAAACACAAAGCTCCTGTAATTAAGGGAAAAACAAATGCTTCAACAAGCTGATCAAGCACTGGAAGCGCTCATTCATGTATGCCAGAAAATTTGGACCACAGCTACTTGGCTAACTGACTGGAGACAATTCATAAGAACCCATTCCAAAGAAAGGTGACTCAAAAGAACTTCGACTTAAAGAACATGGAACATGGAACGAGGAACTTTACTGATGTTAGGTTGGTCTGGACTGAAAGCAGAGGATAGCAGAAGAATGTTCACAAGTGCTTTCTTACTATGCCAGGGCATTTGTGTTTACTGAGTCTAGCAAAATTTTGATAATCTTGCAAAGAATGAGTGATATTTCTAGCACACGAACTCATTGTGCTCATGCAGACTTTGTACATGGAATAAAAGGCAGAGGAGTGAACATAACAAGGAATTACTGTATGGTTTAAAATCAGGAAAGGTGAGCATCAAGGTTGTATCCTCTCACCATATTTATTCAATCTGTATTGAAATTCAAATCATTAGAGAAGTTGAGTTATATGATCAAGAATGTGGTCTCAGGCTTGGAGGAGGTCTTATTAATAATCTGATATAGATGGCACAAGCACGCTTGCTGGAAAGTGAAGAGGACCTGAAGCACTTGCTGAAGAAGATGACAGATTGCAGCCTTCCGTATGGAATACAAATCAATGTCACGAAAACCAAATCCTCTCAACTGGACCAATACATATAATCATGCTACAGAGAGAAAAGATGGATGATGCCAAATTTGTTGTCCTGATTGGATCCACAACCAATGCTGATAGAAGCAACAGTCGAGCGATCAAAAGATTAGTTGCATTACGTAAATCTGCTGCACAAGACCTATTTAGAATATGAGAAATAAAGGCTAGTGCACTAAGGACAAAGGTGCACTTGACACACACCATGTTTTCTCAATTGCCACATAGGCATGTGAACGTTGGACATGGAATAAAGAAGACTGACGGAGAATCAATGCTTTGAACTGGGGCTCTGAGCAGATTATAAAAAGTGTTAGCAGCTGCTGAAAAGACCAACTGATCTGCCATGGAGGAAGCACTGCCAGGTTGTTTCTTGAAGGCAAGATGACAGATTTTCCTTACCTATTATGAAGATATTTTCAGGAGAAACCAGGTGCTGGAAGGGGACAATGGGTTTAGTAATGCAGAGGGGCAGTGAAAACAGAGAAGGGCCCTACAAGAGGTGCATTGATATTGTGGCTCCAAAAACAGACTCAGGCTAACATAGGAATTATGGTGAGAGGAGAGCAGGACCAGGCAGGGGTTCTCTCTTTGGCACAGGGTTGCTCTTGATTGAAACAGACCCTATGGCACCCAACAAAACCAGCATATCTCGAGATCTATCATCCATCTATCCTATTCGAATACTGCTATTGGTTCTAGTCCAATCAAACAGAAAATCAAAACTGCCTACAGTTTCCAGGGAAGCTATACATAGACGACTAGTTGTGAGCATGGTGGGTCTGAAACACGACATTTAGTGTGGCACCGAGCACAGAACCGTGGCATTCTCATGTCTTGCTACCCCCTCCACCTCCACTCTCTCTACACATACACATGATAGATATTAATATTTATTAGCAAAATTACTTTAGAAATAAAATAGTAAATGATGTTTAAGGAAACTAGTGGCACAAGAGGCCTCGCCCTACAGTCATTGAAATGTCCCTTCAGCTTCCCTCTTGCTCTCCAATCTCGATCCTTTATAAAAGACATTTGAGTCTCTGGAGAAGCACACACCTCTGTTTCATGTTTTGAACTTGTATAACTCCAAAAGCTCAGAATTCTTTGGTGAAAAGATTAGGGAGGTGAAATGGCACCTTCAAACGTGTAGAAACTGAAATGGCATATTTTATAATCTTAGATGGAAGTTTGCCATTTCAAATTTTGATATTTTTGCATGAAAACTGTTCTATTATATTGTAGCAATGCTTTTCTTAACTTACTTTTAAATATCAAAGTATTTCATTGTGCTCTTTACTTACTTCTCAGTGGCAATCTCAAGTGAAATTTCCCAAAAGGGATTACTGGAAAAAGGATCTCAGCAAAGGAAACGTGTCTGCTGACAACACTGAAAGTGACATGTATGCTGAACAAAAGTAGAAGACGTAGATGATGTCTGTGGGGATCTTGAGACTGTATCATTAGAAGGCTTAGATGTGTACCTACACTTGGGTGGTGCAAACTGTGAACATGCTTGGCCCTCACCAAAAGGTTAGAGATTCAAATCATCTCAGAGAAGCTTCAGAAGGAAGTCCTGGTGATCTACTTATGAATGATAAGTCATTTTAAAATGCTATTCTAAAACCCTAGGATAGGAGCCACAATTCTACTCTGACACACATGGAACTAGCGATTAGCAACGAAGGGAAACTGAAAACAATGAGGGTGTTTGCTGTCAAGTAGATGCGGTTCTGTCTCCGTCGCTGTTGTATTCTAGTTTGCTTTTGGTTTGCTTCATTTTTCTTGCAACTCTGAAATTAACTGTTTACAGACCAATTTCTTCAGGATTTATATTGGGAGGGCATGCATTTTCTATCCTTAAATATTTCAAACATGTCTTTACCCAGAACTTGTATTTGTAGTAGAAATCATTTGTTTCTTGTTTCATTACTCCATCTGGTAATATCTACCGTTTTCATGGGGGTTGTTTTAGATATATGAAATCTACCATCATCTCATCATGCTATTTCTTTTCTTTTTGACATACTTGGACTTTGCAATACCTCTATTTTTGTTTTGTTTTATGTTCTTGGGTTAATTTTAGGAATTAATTACTAGCTATAACCTTCCCTTGTGTGTGTGCATGTCATAATAACCCTGGTGATACCCCTTGAATTCGGTTCTGAATAATTATGACCCTGTGTGCAAAGCAACCAGAGGTGGTGTAGTCGGTTACCAAATGAAGTCATAAATCATCAGCTGCTGCATGAGAGCAAGATGATGTCTTTCATTCCCACCTGAGTTACAGTCTCGGTAATTCACAGAGGCCTATCCCATCAGTACCATAGGATCGGTACGTAATGGAAACCACATGATAGGAGTGTTTGTTTTTGTTTCTGTATGTTACAATTATCCTCTATAATTTATTATACTGTTCCAGAATTTAAAGGTGATTGTGTTATGCATACTTATCCAGCTCATCAAGGTTTAAAGATCAGTTCACTAATTTTATGTCACTGGTTCCTTCAAAGGCAGAAGCCTCTGATTTTCCTACATCATTTTAGCAGTACAGTTGCTGAAGTAATGCAGAATAAATCCCAGCAGAGAGAAGTCTAATCTGTTCCTTCACTTCAACATTACACTTGGTATATTTTATAATAAACTCATGAGGCTGGATAAAAATAATTTAAAATTGTTTTATGGTAGAAACCACCAAAGCTATTCATAAGATTCAGCAGGTTAACATATCAATTGGATAAACAAACATGAGCAAAGTCACCTTACCACCACCACCTAATCAATAAGCACTAGTGCATTGTTATTCATTATTTATCAATATGTCTTTAACTGTACAAATAGAGTTTGATAGAGTTGTCATAATTACAACAGCTTCCTTTTTATTCAACTAAAAATCCACAATATCAGAAATATAGACGATTCGACCTTCAAAGAATTTAGAATTCTAATAAATATGTTACTAAAAAAGATGTTTTGCATCTGTATGATTCTTACAGCAGTTTTCCTCTCCTAATTTCTAAAAAAGAAAATATCTAAAATGAGAGCCTCAGATTTTCTTGGAATATAAAAAATCTATGAAAAATTGTTGATTAGATTAGTTTAAGAATGTTTCCTTTTAAGCCTCTATTTTCAAAAAACTTACATTTCATACACACCCAAACTGGAAATTTATTTACTTCCTTAATGGGAAACTTTAGAGTGATGATGTGGGAAATAAAATACTGAGAAATGAATTTCAAGACTGGGAAGCAGAAGAAAATGTGGAAAAATACTTCCCTGGCAGGGGAGATACCATGATCATGGAAGTGGTTTTCGCAGGGTGAAGTATATCCATTGCACTCTGGATGTGCTGACCCCTGCGATTTCCCAAATGTGGGAAACTTGACTGCATAATTTATGGTAGTGGAGGACTAGATTTGTGCTTTTCCCTGATATAAATAAATAAATAAATAAAATGGTGAAGAAAATGCTTTTGCTATACAAAAGGAGCCCTGAGAGGTTTGTCCAGTAAGCCTTAGATTATCCATCATAATGCTGTTAATTCAAACACACCAGCTGTTCTATGGGAGAAAGGGGAAGCACTCCTGCTCAGGCTCCTGTAAGGAGTTCAACTGAAAACCGATTGCCCTCAAGTCAAGTCTAACTCATAGGGACTTTCAGGGGCCTGGGTGGACCTGCCCCTGGGAGTTTCTGTGAGGAGCCACTAGGGGCCTCAGAGGGGCAGGTGTTTCCAACGCCTGACCTTGAAGGAAGCAGCCCAACACGTACTGGACCACATCATCAGGCTTTCTTGTGAATACGGACAACTTCAGAAACCCTATCCAGGATTACTATAGGTGGGGATTAACTCCATGACACTGTTTTTTTTTTTGTTTGTTTTGTTTTTGCGTGTGTGTTTGTTTAAATCCCTCTCTTTCTTTAGCTTCTCATAGAGTGACTATGACTGGAGGTGAAATTATGCTTGGTGATAGCTATACAATTTATTAATCTGTCATACCTGCTTTTTTTAATTTAATGCTATTTAAAATAGTATTGATAAATGCAAGTATACTTAAAGCTATTTCTGAACAGACTGTTAACACAGGGTGCATCCTAATGGTGAGGAACAAAGCAACCAGCACACTGCCTTGCTGTGATGGTTTGTACCTTGTTCTGACTCCGGAAGCTAAGTGAACTATCTTTCCCAAACCAGCAAAGACACCAGGAGGAACAGGTATCAGTGGGATTTCCAGAGTAAGATAGACTAAGAAGGAGAACTTCACTTAAATTCAACATTGTTTGATATTGTGCTGAGAGATGAACCCCTTCAGTTAAAAGTCACTCAAAATAAGACCATGTAAGAACTGAATTTTTATAAGTTGGTTGATTTAGTTACATGAATGGAACACTGTTCAGGCCCTTCATTTATTATGAGGCATGGCTCAAAAGAAAATACTCATTAATAATTGGAACTTAGAGCACAGGGTATATGAAGCATAGAGGAAAATATAATGTTACCAAAAATAAAATTGAACTTTCAGGTTGGGGCAGACTTACCAGTTGATATCCTATGCATTACATGAAATAAACTTGTTTCTGCCATTTAAAATAAGACAAGTATATGGTTTATTTTCCTAGATTGAAAAATTAGTAATAAATGTTGATATCAACATAAAATGAAACTTTCAAGATCTAGGTTGAAGTAAAATGCTATCTGTGATAAAATAATATCTATATGATTACATGCAAATTAATAAGACAATTACTAAAACTTCTGAAATCCAATAATGCTGCTGCTGATGAATTCTACCAACTTCTTCAGTTAAAACAATCACCCATGCAATCAAGATGCATTGATATTTGCTGGCAAATGTAATGCAAAATGAAAATAAACTAGAAAAACTGTAGTTGGAAAAAATACCTTGGTGATGGATGTTATGCTGCAGACTGTGTAACAGAACTTTGCAAGCTCAAGTACTTATTCACTGAAAATGCCTTTTTTCAATGATATATATGATGACTGTACAAATGGCCCTCACCAGATGAAGCAGACAGGCATCAAACTGACTATATGTTTGGAAAGTGAGAAAGGTCAAGTGTAATATGAACCATCAAAGCAAGTTGAGGGACCAAATGTGATGCAGATCATCAATTAATCACATGCAGGTTGAAGCTGAAGAAAGACAAAATATGTTCCTAAGACCCAAACTATGACCTGGGGCATATTCCACCTAATGTTAGTCACCAAATCAAAAGCAGACTTTGTACAGTGGACTAATGACCTCAAAGCAGATGAGCTGTAGTGATATTAATAACACCATATATAAAGAAGACAATATGCCACGTTAAAAGATGGAAAAAAAGAAAATATCAAAATGAATAGCAGAGTAAAGTGATCACAGAGAAGTTAAGATGACTGTGGAAATCATGACATAAACAGTTGAACCAGAAATCCTAATGAAACATGCACAGATCTGAGGTTACAAGATCAAAAAAGAATCGCATGTTCAAGATTGTTCAAGATTAAAAAAACGCAAGCCTCTAATTCAAATGTCAAAATTCCTATGGCCAAAATATTGAGCAATGCAGAAATCACCAAAAGATGGAAGTGGTATAGGTACATCACTGTGCTATGTTGTGATATTTGAAATATTTGAAAACTGCCAATCCGATGAAATAGACCTCTGTCTGAGCCCATTCCAAAGGAAGATGCCCAGACAGAATGAAAAAATTATCAAATCATCAAACATCATTTTATCACATACATAGTACATGGGTCAGTATCTGTCAGAAATTCAAGTTGAATTTAAAGGAGAATATTTTAAAAAACAAAACTCACTGTCATTGAGTTGGTACCAACTCATGGTGAGCCTACAGGACAGGGCAGAACTGCCACTGTGAGTTTCTGAGACAGACTGTAACTCTTGACTGGAATAGAAAACCTTCTCTTTCCCCCATGGAGCTGAGGCTAGATTCAAACTGCTGACCTTCTGGTGTCATCATTATGTTACCAGGACTCCTAAAGAGGATAGTTAAAGAGACTGTAACTGTCTCCTAGAGTAGAAAGCCCGGTCTCTCTCCTGTGGTTTAAACTGTTGACCATGAAGATCGCAGCCCAACATGAAACTACTGCACCTATAGAATACGGGATATCATTGTTGATGTCAGAAGGATCTTTTCTGAAAAACAGAATGCCAGAAAGATATTTACTTTAGTTTATTGACCATGCAAAGACAGTTGTGCTAATTGAAATTACACAAATCATTCTGAAGTTGTGAGTTCCAGGATAATTCATTTTTTCTCACGCAGAACCTTCACATGACAAGCAACAGTCATTCAAAAAGAATGGGACAGTGCATAACTGGGCATCTGTAAAGGCGTATATGCAGGTGGTATCCCTTCGAAGGGCAGCTCTACCCTTTCTGAAACGGTTGCAATCAGCCATAATCTACTAGATGACAGTGAGCTTTGAATTTTTTAAAACTAAACAAATAAATCTGAGAAATAGGTTTTAAAGAAGAATGAGGCATCAGGCTTGAAGGAAGGCTCATTAACAACCTGACAAATGCAGTTGATACAACCTTGCTTGCTGAAATTCAAGAGGATTTGAAGCACTTGGAACCCTGGTGGCTACTTGTTGGGCTGCTAAGGTCTACAGTTCTATACCGCAGCCCCTTTGGAGGATAAATGAACATTTTACGCCTGTAAAGATTTGTAGTCGTAGAACCACAGGGGCAAGTCTATCCTGCCCAGTAGGCCTGCTAGATTCAAAATCCACTTTGATGTCAGTAAGTATTGTAACACTTGCTGATGAAAATGAAAAACTGCAACCTCCGGTATGGATTACAACCCGATGAAAAGAAGACAAACCTTTGGACCAATAGACAACATCATGATAATGGAAAAGAGGGATGTTACAAGAGCCATACAAGCCCCCAGTGAAATAGATACATACAAAAAATTTTAATTGATGAAAACAAATGCAAAAGTCCACTCAATATAATTGATTTTTGAACTGTTGCAATATCTATAAGAGCCCCCAATAAATGATTTAATATGAAAAATAAAGAATTTAATTTTATTTAGATCCACAAGCATTGCAGTTTATAAACCACTCGGATTATCAATATCCTTTCCCAAAAACTCTGAAATAGAGTGCAACGATATAAGCCAGTATTACAAATTCTGCAAGTGTACAAATATATTATAGTGAAGTGGTACTGAAAGAATCCCTAAAAAGACCTTTTTAGACTGAAAAAAAACTCTCTCTTTAAACTTAGAAGAAACTGCTTACATATAAGAAAACAACTTCCCACAAGAAAAAGTAAACACCACATAAAAATTTCATTAATGGACTTAACCGTAGCTTACTCCGTGCTTTATTGTTCTCACTTTGTTCTCATTTTATTGTTTTTACTTTCTAACAGTGATGGATGCTCACATGGTTTTCAAGAAATTTCATTAACCTTTGTTTCTACCACTTGACTTCCTTCATATTTCCAGCTCATCACAAGTATACTCAAATAAATTCAGACAGGTTTTAGAAACTTGCTATCTCATTAAGGACTAATTGCTTAACATGTGCCACGATTCCATAAAAATTATGAAGAAACTCCTTTGTGTTTATGAGACTATCACACTCATTTCCTGACAGTTTGGTTTTATTGAACATGTTTATTTTATGTCACAGTTTTCAGTTTTTAAAATCTCAGTGACCATTTTACTTAGGTATGGAGCTCTAGATGGTAACTTGGAAGGGTTCTGAACCTCTATGGACAGACGTAGGTTCATTTGACTCTCTCACACAAAGCACACTATGGTATGACTGAATATATGTCCGTGGCCTATTTTCCTTTTAAAGTTGTACAACATTATTTAATTGTACTATTGCATTTAGCATTGTTAAGAAAGTCTCTTCTTGTCATTGTTGTAGTGCAGTTGCTAAACTAAGAAACATTTCTACATGTTTGGGAGTATTTTCAGGTTTGTAATCTATATTATCATTTCTTTCTTTTCTTTTTCTATCCAAAGTTTCAAAATCAAAGACAAAGTAATAGGCCATGGCTCTATTCAATAAGTTAAATGTTTAAAAACTGTTTAAAATGTTTTTTAAAAACTGAGAAGGATTGCCTCAAACCCAGCTACAGAACCTGATAATCACTTCAGGTCCCAGTGATGCAGCAACACAAGAGCCGAACTGCTAAGTAAAAGGTCAGCGATTTGGATTCACCTATTTTCCCAATGGCGATGTGCCTCCACCATGACTTACAGCCAGCTTGCCTCTGTCTTACGAGCTCTGCTCTGTACCATAAGGTCATAGTATGTGGGATGTCACTTGATGGCATTAGGTAATGGTGGCATCAGTAATCATTCTCTCACATGGTTCTTCTCCTTTTGTCCTTATTTCCTTCCTTTCTCATTCTTCTTCCCAGTTATTTAGTTTTATCATCTGAGTAGTATACACAGTTGGGTACTCAATTACTGATTTCAAAGTTAGAAGTTCAAACACACCAAGAGAGACCTCAGAGGAAAGTCCTGGTGATGTGCTTCCACCATGTCACCACTCTGCAAGACACGGGGATCGCCATAAATAGGAATTTCTGAGAAGGAACTACTTTTCCTATGTTATTGGTTCTATTTCATGTTCTTACATTTAAGCTGATAAACTGCTGTGATATTCAGCATCTAATGTTACTATGGGTTCAGCATCTAATGTTACTATGAAAGTTTACATGTTTGTTCTTTTCCTCATACTTGTAAAGGAAGTCAATTCATCAGTCGATACACACATACTAACATCCTTATTCCACCATGATTTTATTATAACAGTGAATGGAGAAGACTGGCATACCCAGTGTACAACGTGAAGTTGGACTTGCTCAGAGCTGAAGAAACCAACTCTAGGATAATTCACTCCCCTGTTCATCAAATTGATGCTGGATGTTGGTTGAGAATCCTGATTCATCACTCTATATAAGTGCTGGAATATCATAGTCCTAATGTTCCCCAGATAAATTAATTCAAGAGAGAGTAAGGTAGAACTAGCAATATATTCTGTGATGTGAATCAAAAAGCCATATACTATAGGTTACCTTTGAAAATTGTAGAGGTTAATAGATCTGACCTCAATGAAGCAAACAATCCACAAATAACTTTTCAACCCACCTTCCTCCCCAAACTACTAGCAAACAAACAAACTTAATGACTAATAGCCTAAGGTTGTCTATAAACAACACAGGTGACAAAATCAATCCATTAGCACATTTCTTATGTGAAAGATATTATATACCACATTTTTCAGAAAAGATATAAAGGTGTTTAATAGAAAATCCAAGATTTTGTCCCTAGTTATGAAATTGCAATTAATTTTTCATCAATGGAATGTTATTTCTTGCACCTTTCCATCTCACAATGATTACCCTTAAACTTATTATTTTGCCTTTGTAAAAAATTGTTTACAATAATTGAGCTGTGGTCCTGATTTTGATAATGCAAATTCTACAAGTCAGTAAGATTTTTTCAATGTTTCTGCTTTGCCCATAATAAATTTGGGAAAAACTGCTCCAAAGATTGATAATCACATACCAATCTTTATTTTGCAAATAAAAACAAGCCCAAGATAGATACCTTGTGTACTTAATTTACATATAGAATTATTAAGAATCTAGATGTTATTCTGATTGAAAAATGGTTTTAATAATTAATATACCTATGTGGGAAAATTACCTATAACTACTAATTAACAATATTGGTTTAGTTTTAATTTTATTGTATATTTATAATGTTGGTTATATGGAAGGAGATAGACCCTCATAAGAAAAGAATTTGAACTCAAGTCAAAGGCTCTAATGATATAAAAGATACCTAAAAGGACAAGCTCAAATGCACGAGAAGCCAGATAAATAGGAGTTAAGGATATATTTATGTATTCACATAAAACTTGCAGATAGAACTTTAAGACAAAGGAAAAATAATATGTATTAAATGTGAATTGTTCCTATTTTTTATAAAATTGACTTAATTTTTAACATCACACTGTTAAGAAACTTAGTAGCATTATTTAATGTAAATTAAATGAGGCATTTTAAGTAATGCACAATACTTCTATTACCACTTCTATTGTGATGTTGCATATGATGTTTGATAAGAGAAATTCCTTGAACTCAATGAATTATTCAATCATTTTTCTCCCAAGATTGAAATATCATTTTTCTTTCCTGGTGTAAAGTTGAAGCTTTGAAGTCTTGTCATTGATGTGGAGTTTCATCTCCAATGATCTACACTGGAATAATAAAAAAGTAGCTGCTGACAAAAGAACAGGTAGGTAAAATGCTTGTCTTGCTGATGTATGCATTTCTTACATTTTTATGCAATCTTGCCTGAATCGATGTCTTTCCTAGAAAATTCCCATAATAATACTAATATTTTTCAGGACTTAACTTAAAACCAACGTTTAAGTGTTGCCTATGAAAACAGAAGCCTTGATTACTATAATACATAATCTTACAGTATTAAGAACAATCCAGAGGAAAATGAACATAAGTAAAGTTATTAATCAGACTGAAAACAAGGAGATACACTAAAATTTTAGTTACTGTGACCCCACCCTAATATAATTTATTTTCTATACTTAAATTGTGGGAGAGATTCATATTTACTTTAAGTGTAACTAAATACCTCAGAAATCATTGAAGACATATTTACAAATGTCTTTTTTCTGTCCATTCATTTTTCTGTCCTCTTTTCTTGACTGATTTGTAGTTTCTTCTCATTTTTTACTGTGTTATAATAAATTTAACTCATTTCAAATCTAAAACTTTGGAAGTACCAGTTTGGGATACAAAGATCACAATGTTTGCTTCCTTAATAAAATCACTAACATATGTTAACTTAATTACTTTTTAAATGCCACATTGTCCTTTCAAATGACATTTAGTATATATTTCTGTAAATTTAATTGATTTATCTAAGCAAAATTTTTATATAATGTACTTCATTTGTGGCTAATTAACAAAATATTGTAACTCTAATATCATGTTTTCTTCTCAAAGCAATTTTTTTACTAACCTAAAAAGCTACATAACACATTATTCCAAGTTTCACATGTGTTGTGAATGAATTATTATTCTTAAGTAATAAACATCAATACAAAGCCAAATACACATGAAGTATAAAGTGGGATAAATTTAAAGAAAAATCATACTAAATCAAGACAAAATTTTTTTAATATCAGCCACAGGTGCTAAAAAATCAACAATCAATTTTTCTCTTTATTTCTTATTAGCAATTTATGAAACAAATACAGTATAATAATTAAACTGATATTAATTACTATCTTTATTTTTTATTTCTGTTATTTCAAGGAAGAAGTCAGAATTTAAATTGAAAGATAATTGTTTACTGCATGAGTGCCATCAAACATAAGTGATTAGAAAAACATAAATTTCTAAATATGTGACTATTACATTAGCTTTTCAAGATGAGGGATTTCAATTGAATTGGAGATAAAACTTTGCAGAACCTACTGGCTTGATTAATATGATCTATGATATTTTTGTTGGCACATTTTTTTCTCCAAAAATTTTAAATCATTAGCATATCATTAGTATAGTAGTGTTTCCACTACTGAAAACATATTGGAAAGAATACTTTGGTTTTATTGACCCAGGAGTGGAATCTTGATTCATACATTAAGTCAGTCCCACACACCTGTAGGAAGATACCTACCTGTCTCAAGGAATCAAGATTTAATTTTATTTAAAAACATACAAATCTTTCCTGTGATATGGGTGAAGGATTTCAAAGCAATGTATTCAGTTTTCCAATAAACAATTCTTCTATGCTTTGTTGTATGCTCATGGTTATAACCCTCATAAAGTAGCAGCATGGATCTCTTATTTTTTGTGACATTCTGCTTCATTGTCTTACTGTTTATGAACTTTGTTCCGAAGCCAGTGCTGTCATTTTTATTCCTCCTGTTTGATTGTTCTAATGTATGTATAACACTCTGGTGTTATTTTTAAGCTTGCAGAACTGACTATTGTTTTGTTGAACATTGAGTTCATTTATAAAGCTGAATGGTGTCTAAAGACATCATGGGGATTCTACATATATCTATAAATCCAGTAATTCTCATTTCTATGATTTAGCGCTCCCCCTTCCACATTATCTCCTACTTCTTTTAGTTTCTTATACTGTTAAACCTTTCAAAATAGTTGGTTATGGTAACAATTCACTATATAGTTGCACGTCTCAGGATGGATACAGAGGTTAGTGTGGTCCAATAGTCTTTAGACTAGTGTTTTTCATGCATGTTTGTCTTCACTCTTCTTTTCTCTGAGTGGTGAGAGACCAGAGACTGACAGTTACACCTTAGAGCATTATTCAAAACTTTTGAAATCCCATAGTAGAAAGCATAATGTTAATTTTGCCAATAAATACTGCTATTTGTTCCCTGAATTCTGGTCATAAAATTTTTCATAACTTTTTCCTGAGTATACTTTACTATATTCATGAATATATTTGTAACACACAGGCTTTTCTTTTATTTCAATCATTGGCTGTTTGTTGTTTTCTTTTCTTCTGTTTCTTGCTATATTCTTCCTTTTTTGTGCTTATTATTATCTCTGCAGGTCTATTTAGCTAAGATAGGCTGGATAAACAATCTGACAATATAAACAATATGACCAATGTCTAGGGGGAGGGGGCATAGGAGAGAGGGAGGAGGGGGAAAGGAAATGGTGTTAACAAACCCTGGGAGAAAGGAACAAAAAGTGATCCAAAATCAATGGCAAGGAGCATGTAGGAGATCTGGTAGGGCTTGACCAAGGGTAATGCAACAGAGAGGAAATACTGAAGCACAAATAAAGGCTGAGGATGACAGTGGGGCAAGAGGAAAGTAAAAGGAAATAGAGGAAAGAACTAGGAGACAAAGGGCATTTATAGAGATCTAAATATAGGTATATGCATGTGTAAATATATTTATATATGATGATGGGGAAATAGATCTATGGACATATATTTATGAGTTTAATATTAAGGTAACAGATGAACATTGGATTTCTACTCAAGTACTTCTTCAATTCAAGACCACTTTATTTTATTAAACTGGCATACCATTATGCTCACCTGGCCCATACAATTGCTGAAGACAAATGGGTGTATAAGCAAATGTGGTGAAGAAAGCTGATGGTGCCTGGCTATCAAAAGATACAGCACCTGGAGTCTTAAAACTTGAAGGTAAACAAGCAACCATATAGCTTCAGAAACAACAAAGTCCACATGGAAGTAGCACACAGCCTAATCATGAGGTGTCAAAGAGATAAGGTATCAGATATCAAAGAACAAAAAATCATATCATTGTGAATGAGGGGCAGTGCAGGTTAGGGAACCAAAGCCCATCTGTTGGCAACCAGACATCCCTTTACAGATGGATCATGGGAAGGAGAAGAGCCAGTGAGGGTGCAGTACAGCAATGATGAAATGTACAACTTTCCTCTAGTTCTTTAATGTTTCTTCCCACCCACAGTCATGATCCCAATTTTACCTTACAAATCCAGCTAGCCCAGAGGACCTACCTACACTTGTACAGAGAGGAACTGGAATCACAGGGAATCTAGGACAGATGATCCCTTTAGGACCAGTGGTGAGATTGGCAATACTGGGAGGGTGGAGATAAGGTGCAGTAGAAAAGGGGAACTGATTAAAAGGATATACTTACAACCCCCTCCCTAGGGGATGAACAACAGAAAAGTGGGGGAAGGGGGATGTCAGACAGTGTAAGATATGACCAAATAATAATAATTCATAAATTATCAAGGGGTCATGAGGGAGGAGTGGTGGAGAGGGAGGGAAAAATTGAGGAGGTGATGCCAAGAGCTCAAGTAGAAAGCAAATGTTTTAAGAATGGTGAGGACAACAAATGTACAAACATGCCTGACACAATGGATGTATGTAGGGATTGTGATAAAAGTTGTACAAACCTCCAATAAAATGGTTTTTCTAAAGAAAGAAAACTAGCAACAATGCAAATTTTAAAAATCCAGAAATTTTCTTTCAAATGTTTTCATGTGCTGAGTCTCACAACAATGGATCTGCAGATCTTATAATAATCAACCATTTGACATTAAAAGAGCAATGTTTGGGTGCTGCCCCAGTGGTGCAGTGGTTGTGTGTGGGACTGCACCCCACAGAGTTGGTAGTTAAAATCCAGCAGCAGCTCTCCAGGAGCAAGGCTAGGTCTCCTACTCCCACCAGGGAGCAGTGATGCCCACAAAAGAAAAAAGTTTTAAAAAAAGCAATGTTTGCCCAAGGACAAAATTCAGGAATTAGAAAGAAGATGTAATAGAATCAAGGTTATCTTTTGGTATCACCTACTGAGAACCTTCTCACTGTAGAACAATACCATTGGTACTGCATCAAGCAAAGTTTCCTTACAATAGCTGTCTTCCAAACAATAGTTGTAGCAGGGCAATGAAAAAGACCTGTCAGGGAGCTGAGCCCTGGTGGTGTAAGTGGTTGAGTGTGGGACTGCGACCCTCGGGCTTGGCATTTCATATGCAGCAGCGGCGCTCAGGAGCAGCACTGGGTAGCGCCCACGACCACCAGAAGCAAAAAAAAAAAAAATGAAAGAAGAACTGCCAGAAATTCAGGCCGGATTCGGGTCATGGAACAAGGGATGTCATTGCCAATGTCAGAAGGATCTTGGCTCAAAGCAAAGAATAATACTGGAAATATTAACTTATATTTTATTGAGTATGCATAGGCATTCAACTTTGTGTACTATACTAAACTACAGATAACCTTGAGAATAATGGGAATTTCAGAATACTTCATTGTAATTATGAGAAACTTTTAGGTGGATCAAGTGGCAGATGTGTGAACAGAACAAGTTAATGCTGTCTGGTTTAAAATCAGAAAGGGGTGGGAAAGGGTTGTACCCTCTCACCATACTTGTTCAATCTCTGTGCCAAGCAAACAAGCAGGGAAACTGAATTATACAAAGAGGAATGTGGCATCAGAAATGGAAGAAAGTTTATTAACAAGCTGTGATATGCAAACAACACAATCTTGTTGGCTGAAACTAAGGAACATTGAAGTACTTGTGAGTTAAAATCAAAGATTTCAAACTTCAGAGTGGATTATGGCTCAATGCAATGAAGATCAAAATAATAGGTAAGGCAAAGATGATAAAATTCTATCTCTCATATTTTAGATATGTTGAGAGGAGAGGCTTGTTCCTAAAGAAAGACATTATGCTTGGTAGCATGGAGGTGTCGAGAAGAAGAGGACCACTTTCAAATGGATTGACACAGCAAATACAGTCATGGGCTCGAGCATAGGAACAATTCTGAGAATGGTGCAAGACTGAGTAAGGTTTCATTTGGTTGTACGCAGAGTCACTATGGTCAGAACCACCACAGTGGCATTGAACAACAACAAACATCAAAACAACATACTATTCTACCATGGGTACCATAGTTTATTTTTGTTCATCCATTGATGGATGTCTATGTTGTTTTCATCTTCTTGCTACTATGAATAGTGCTATGATGAATTTGATTAGGCATATGACCATAGAATGGTTCCCATTCATCTAAGAAATATACTTAGCAAAGATCTTGTTGAATTACATGATGTTTCAATGACCAATTTTGTAATGGAGAGTCATTCTGTTTTTCATGGTGATTGGATAAGTTAATAGTACAACTGACAGCTATAAAGACTGGATACGTTTACGGTGCAACTGACAGCTGTAAAGACCCCCAGTCTTCTCATATCCTTGTCGGTACTCATTGCTTTCTGTATTGTTTTTGTTTTAATTTTGTTATCCATCCTAGGGTAAGATTCAATATATCGTTGTTGCTTTGGTTTGCATGGATGCTATGAAAATGACTAAGGATTGTGACCATTCCCTCTTCTATTTGTTTGCTGTCTACATGCCTTATTTGATGAAGTGTCTATGCACCCATTTCCTTCTAGGATTATGGGTCTTTTTATTGTTTAAGTATAGAAGTTGTCTATAAATTTTAATAATCAATCTTTTCTTGGATAACTTTGCCAAAAGCTCTCTTATTGTGATAGTTAGATTGTGTATCAATTTAGCCAGACCAGGAATCCCATTTTGATAGTTGAGGTCTCTCCTGTAATGTGATTTAACATAATGTAATCAGCTCTATGATGGACTCTAATATGAGTAGCCAAGTCGTTGTGGGAAGATTTGGGTAGATAAGAGTGCTGCCCCTTAAACAAGTTCAGTTCTGATCAAATTGCATGGAAGTCTTTTTAGCGTGTGACTTACGTAAGTTGATGCTATACAGAAACTAGTCCTCTCTATGCTGGTCACAATCCTGGCTAATAAATTCGCCATCTCTTGGTGATATCAGAGACCTAACATGTTGCATGCCAAACTTGGATTCATGTAACCCTGGGACCATATACCTGACTGGTTGGCTGGTTCACCTTTGGGCTTCCTGGTTCATCAGACCCAGAAACTGTGTGTTTGGATCAGCCATGAGTCAACTTGCTTAATATAGATCTATCTTCCTTGACCTTTATCAGCCTGTGGTCTTCCTGCTTTCTGGTTCCTCAGTCCTGCTGCTATAATAGTCAGGGAAAGCCTCCAGCTCATATCTTACCTACCACCTTGAATCAGATTGAACATAAATGCTTCTGTAACCATGTGAGACACTTCTTGATATAAAAGTACATGTAATATATATAATAGATACATAGATTTGAATATAAAGGAATAGCAATTTATTCTACACCTTATGTCATTTGGCTTATGAAAGTCTTCATAAGAATGATTTTCTTTCAGATAGTCCAAAACCCTTGTATTTCAGGACTCTCCTCTCCTAAGTACTATGAAATTATATAACAAAGTGTGGCTAAGAATTTAGTTGATGTCCAGCTATCTGATAAAACAGCCTTGGGGTTTTTATAAAGACTTTTCTTCAAACAAGCAACCACCTAAGTGAGGTGTCCATATGGAAGAAGCACATCATCACCAATCAGTGAATGATGGCAATCCATATAACAGGAAATCAAAGGAGAAATTAGAATCAGAACCTGCCTAAATTGTGAGTGTTCGGTTTACAATAGTCGGTGGATGACAGTGGGAGCCCCAGATTCATTAGTGGAACTACATTGGAAATAAACCTCTGGAGAAGTCCTCTATCTAAAATTTGGGGATGGAAGGAATGTGGTCACCACACAGAGTGTTTGAGAGAGAGGAGTAGAGAAGATTCAAGATGTAAATCTGACTTGAAGAGTTCAAACTTTGACAGGACACCCCCCTGTGATGCTGGTTAGACTTGATCTGGTTTGCAAAATTTTCTGTATTTTTAGTTTGATTGGTTTGGTTTTGGTTTGTCTATATTAGGGTGTGTTTCACAGTTGTTATGTCATTGGAGGTCACCCTGTTGATGCTATGTCAATATGGGCTTTTTTTTTTTTTTGGTATATGAAAACCTGAATTGATTAATCTATACAGGCAGCAAGTAGAATAAGGGTTTTGCACAGTGCTGGTGGAAACGATGCAAGGGGGCCCAAGTAGAAAAAGAATGTTAAAAACTGGCAGTTGTAGCAATTGTACAATTTTATTTGCCATGTCTGAACTATGGAATCATATGATACATGTATTAAATCCCATTTAGTAATAAATTTTAAAATAAATATTTTTGGCACAAACACAAAATTAAATCTTTATATTTATTTCAACAGCTATCATTATGGTATATTGAATTATTTAAGGCCATTTAATTAAGGTTCCCAAAGCTATCTTTATAAAAAAATCTTATAAATTCAGTAAAATATTATAAAATGGTGGATGCTGAACATCAAAGTTTTTAATATCAAATATTATCATTGTAGTCATTGATGATTCCAACAAAGCATAGAAAGCATTATAAGAGTTTATATAAAATGGAATCTTCTCAAAACATGGAGGAACAAGTCTCCCTTGTACTCAGTATATTGTGAATCCCACTACTGTTTACATTTCTAAAGAGACGTGTGTGCATCTGTGGAAGGGAGATTTTCTGAGATGGAAATGGTTTTCTATTTTTCAGTAATTTGTGTATGAAGAAGTTACTTTTACAAACCAAAATAGTTCATTGTTGTTAGAGAACACGGAGTCCATTTCAATTCACAATATTGCTTTGTGACAGAGCTGAACACTATGATTGGTGTTTTGATACTGTTATCTTTATAGAATCAAGTGATTCTGCCTCTTCCCAATGAAACAACTAGCTGAATACTAACACCAAAAAATTGGTTAGAAGCTAAACAGTTAACTATTGCACTACTAGAGCTCCTTGATGATGGTTTAAGTCAAGGAAAAACATTCTCTTAGTGCCAGGAGAGAGTTGATCATTGCTGGCTTCTCAGAAACTGTGGTGGGTTCCGTTAGCTTTGACACTTCGCGCAAATGGAATCCCCATATAAGTAGAGTAATATACTAATAATACACCTTCTGTAAAAAATTCAAAAATATTTTGCCCTCTAGGCAGACATGTAATTTTTTACGGAATTATGTGTATGGATGTGAGGGAAAAATCCAATGGTAAGAATTCTTCAAATTACATACTAAAATTAAAGATGCTATCTTTTTATTAAATCTACTGCTGTAACATAAAAATAATACTACAAATAACACTTATCTATATTTCAAATTTAAGTAAATACTTTCATTGGAAAACTAGAGAACTATTTAAAATTATTCTTCCTGAAACTGGAGATCAAGGTTATAGTGCTAAGGGACAATTATATTAAAATCTACAGCCTATCACTTTTATTGACATTTACTTTTGTTCTAAATAGATATAATAGTATTTGAATTTTTCTCCAGAGAAACAAGGTAGGTAAGTATTATACATGGGCTCCTTACTGTTCATATCCATTATTCTCATATCAGTAGATTTGCGTAATGCCAAGAGTTTTATATTCTAACACTTTATTGCTTATGAAAGAGTAGGCAAATGCTGAAGCCACTAAGGACCTAAGCTTTTAAAATAAAGCATACAAGTTAAATTTTAAAATATTAAAAAATTAATTTTGATGCAGGGATGATACATTTAATAAAAATATTGGTATACATCTCAGAAACACTTTTAGTGTCAAATAGAAACATATTCTTACTTGATGTCTATAGGTAACTTACTAGGAATTTGCACATACTGCACATAGTTTCAGTATCTATGCACTGGCAGGAAGAAAGATGGGACTCAATGGGAGATGTTTCAATCTTACAATAAATTGGTGGTTCATTCAAATAAGCTTAACTACAATTTGCAGCACACAGAATATTTCAGATCTAATACACTCAGTAATAACAAAGAAACAAAGAGGCAAAAATGAAAACTCTTATTTAAAATGTAGAACCAACTCTTACACTCTGAGAGGGCAATTGACTGTTCACAGGCTTTTTAATTGTGATGGCTAAAGTGGGTGTCAACATAGTTGGACCATAATTCTCTGGTTTGGAAGTATGGGAATATAATGTGGCAGTTATAAAATAATGTAGCCATTCCCATGATGTAGTCTGGTGGATCAGCCATGATCTAACAGAAAAGGATAAAGGTGCAATACATTATCCTTAATTTAGTGAAAAACCTCTAGCTTTTTATTGTTCGGATCCTCCTTTGGCTCTCAATATCAAATTGCATGTTCAGACTCAGTGGTTTGCTGTACTTCCTGCCAATCTCCACAGTCTTGGAGAGTGTAGTCATTTTACCTGCCAGTCTGAATGTCAGAAATCTCTGGAGGCAGCCGTTTCTGTCTGACCTGCTGATCTTGGTACATCAGCCCCTGCAACTACAGGAGTCTGAAGCCTACACTCTGATTTCTGACTCACAGACTTGGGAAGTAACATCTTCTACAAGGGTGTGAGCTCTTTTTCTTTGAGACAAACACACACATTTAACCCATTAAAAACTTTATTGGTTTTGTGTACATAGAGAAGTAAGCCTAAAACATTTGGTACCAGGAGTAGAATCTAGAGAATCAAAATTATAGACATGAATTTTATATTGGCTCTCTAATTTGGCTAGTCTTAAATACAATGATGACTATGATTCATGTAGCAAAGAAGGCACTCAACTCTGCAATGAAGTTAATTGAATATAATTATATAATACAATTAATTGAATGAATGATGGAAACAAAGGTGAAAGGTTACTGAGGATGGTGTAAGATATAGAAAAAAAAGAGTAATAATATATAATTTATCAAGGTTTCCTCAGGATGGGGTAGGAAGGGGAAAAAAGGAGCTGATAATAAGGGTTCCACTAGAAGGATAATGTTTTGAAAATGATAATGGCAACATATGCATGAGTTTGCTTGATATAATTGATTTATGGATTGTTGCAATAGCTATAAAAGTCCCCAATAAAATGATCTCAATTTTTAAAATAATTAAAATATCACCACCAGCATATCTAAAATTTGTCCAAAAAAAACTCTCTGCATATTCTATATTTTTCGATACTTTTATTAGGATGAGATTTCTAAGGATGTTAGTTGAATGGGACCACTTTCATTAGACAAAACGGTGAAATAAATAGAAGAGTTCAGATCTTCCCCTTTACAACTACCTACGATATGAGAATTGCAGCTCATTTCCTGAGAGAAAGCCTTCTTTTATCATGGATATGCTGATACTGCTAGAAACTAAACTCAGAGTCTCTAGTCATGGTTAGATTTTAGTGCCAATTTAATTTCCAAACTTGACTGCCTCTAAAATCACACTGAGAACATTGATTGTGAATAGATGGAATCTTAATGCTTAGGATAGGCACATTTGGGCAGATACTTAGGAAGATGGAAACATTGGATCTCTAAATTCAATAGCATAACTCTTACAAATAGATTCACTATTCTGATCAGGAGAAATTACTTCATTTTTGTCTACCTACTCCATTTTCAATAAGACTTGTAGCTCTCTAACTCACAAGTGATGACATTAAAGCAATTGATCTTACTCAGAAAGCAATCAGGGGGTTGTCCAGGGTTTTACTGAGGGCAATGCCATATTCTCAGAATACAACCAGTCCACCCATCTTAGCACCCAGACCTTAAATTAGACTTGAATGCTAAAAAATTGCATTCCAAAAGAATAGCTTGTTTTTCATTTTTAAATGTGAAATAACACTTTTAGCATATCATTCCATAATTCAATACATTCAGCAGAATTGCACATGTGCTACCACACTCAGTTTCCAAACATTCTTTTTTCCAGTAGCCCCCCTTGACATTGTTTCCTCTTCACCTCCTTGCTACTACCTCAGAAGGCCCACCCTGTCACTTTCATTCAATTTTAGGTTTCCATAGTTTCATCATTCCTGGGCTTCATATACTGGAAAATAGAAAAATGTACACCACAACTTCAAAAGGGTGACTCCACTGGCCTAACGCCTGTGAGATGCATCCTAATATGTACAAACAAAAACCAAACATAACAAGACAAACCACAAACACCAAAACATTTGGAAACCAGACCAGGTCCAGTATGCGTCATAGGGAAGAATCTTCTGACAACATTTTTACTGTTGAAGTCAAAAGTATGCCTTTGATCAACTCAACTCTCTGATGCACTTTCTTGGGTAACCACTTTCCTCCTATCCCCCAAAGACAAATGAATCTTGGGCTCCCCCAATCATCCATAGCCTTCTGCACACTGGTTTCTTCCACTTTAGGTTCTGAAAGGAATCCTTTCTTTGTCTTCAGATTACATGCTTCACAATTCTTTGGTGACTGGTGTGCTTCTTCCATGTGGATTTAGTTGACTTCTCACTTAGATGGCTGCTTGTTTGGAGATAAACCTTTAAAGCCCAGATGCTAGTTTATATGATAGCCCACCACTATCTCATTTCTTCTCCACATTTTGCTGTGGCTTCTGTCTCCTCTGAATTCCCTTCCTGAGGGTGAGTATAAAGCAGGACCAAGATGAATTTTTCTTATATGTACAAATATCAGAAGACTTAAGAATATGAGTGCGAATGGCTATTAAGGGAATGAAAATGATTTAAGGCATATAAATGGGATCAAACTGAGAGTGTGGATTTGGGTTTACTAAGAGGTCATTCTTCATTCAATTTTTCAGCTTAAGATTTGAGAAAAGACTCACAATTTTGAGAGAAATCCACTAAAGCTTGGATTATGTGTCCAAAACCAACTAAACTTTGTGTCATCACATCAGTGCCAGTTCATAGAGCACAGCAGAACTGGATATAGCACAGGGTAGAACTTCCCTCATAAGTTTCTGGCATCATAACATTCTATGAGAGTAGAAAGTCCCATCTTTTTTCCATGGCTGATGGTTTTGAACTGCTGTAGCTAGCAGTCTAATTCATAACCAATAGACTCTTATGGCTTCTGTATAATGGGTCGCCTATACTAAAGGAAGTTTAAACATTTGAGCTACCATGTTATTCTGTAGCTAAACACCTACAAAGAAGTTGAGAGATCGGCATGTTCTAGTGGATTTATTGGGTTAGACCCATACCCCATATATAGTGTCCCCAAAGGATGTATTTTTACCAGCACATTTGTGAAATAAGTCTTAGTAATCTTGAATATTGCTATTATGATCACTCATGTAAATGAGATTTACAGTAGGATCACTTATGTAAATCATATTTACAGTTTATTTCATTAAACAATTAAATATAGTGGAACTGATTTACCTGTTCCTTGACCTTATGGTAGGAACTAAAAGTTAGAATCTAATGAATAAAGACATGGTGTATATGGTTACCATAAAGCACAGCAGAATCAAAGCACTAATCAGAATACTCATGAGTTTATAGCATTGGCTAGTTAGACACGATACCTCTAGGAGTAAAATTGATTTGCTATCTACTAAATATTAACTTGACGTATGTTGTATAATTGGAATAGTTAGTTCTAGGTCAAGTTAATGGCAACATAACTTGGATTAGAACAGAAGATAGCAAGTCCTCACTCATTTTCTCCAGTTTATAGAAACCCCATCCCTTGCATGAAAAGGAGGGCAGGTTCCCTGAAGAAAGACCCTACTATAAAGTCCCAAATGGATACTACTAGTCTTTCCATAAACTACAAGTGTAACCCTTCATGGGGGATAAGAAAATACTAAGAATGTTCAGGGATTTCTGCATGTTAACTCTGAATTTACCTTAATTCCAAACAACCCAAGATGCCACTATGGTCCACAAGTGAGAGGGTGTTAATGTGGAGGTCAGTTTATCAACGGAGTCTTGGTCGAGGCTACTTTCAGTGTGCCCAGGATTCCGCAGAACCATCCTGCCACTGTTTCTCTATGCAACTCAGGCCTGGTCTAAAGATGGTTCCCTATGTAAGGAGCACTCTCACGAGGGTAGCAGCAACACTATCGCCCTTTGCTTTGACTCCCTATCACCCTACCTCAGAAGGAAATAGTGAGGGGACTTTCTTCCATTGCGCAGAATTTCAAACAGTTCACTTCTTCTGGGAAGTATAAATGTGATTTTAGACGGATTCACGGATGATGATTGCTGGTGTGGCTAGATGATCTGGGATTAGGAAGGAACATGATTGTAAAATGGTGACAAGGAAGTATTTGAAAGAGATATGTGGATAGATCTCTGTGAATGGACCAAAGAAATAAAGATAATTGTATCTCATGGGAACATTCAGCCCAGGGTAACCTTGGTAGGGAGAGATTTTAACAACAAAGTGGATGTGATGACATATCTTGGGTTTTCCCTCAGACACACTTTTCATTGCCTGACCCTCTCATGAACAAAATGGCTGTGGAGGTGAGCACAGAGGCGTCATGTGTTTAACAATACAGACTTCTACTCAAAAGCACTGACTGTCCAACGCTGCAGCTGTGTGTGCAGTCGCATGGTAGCACGTACCAACACAGAGTCCCTCAGGTGGAGCAATTCCTTGGGACAATTAGCCAGCAATGGGAAGGCAGGTTAGTTATCTTGGACCATGTTCACCATGGAAAGGACATACTTTTGTTCTTACTGAAAAGGTAACTTACATTGGATATATATTTGTTTACCCTGCACACTATGCTTCTGAAAAGTATCACCTATGAACTTAGAAAATGCCTTACCCTCTGTAATTGTAATTCCCACAGTGTAATCTAGAATCAAGTGGACTCATTCAGTGCAAATATAATGCAGCTGGGGTTTTATACTCATGGAATTCACTGATCTTATATGTTCCATTTCATCCTGGTTGTCTTTCTAGAAATGCAATTACAGTACCTTGCTGGGTTGAGGTAATTCCTTCAGAGAGTGTCTGTGTTCTAATCCAGTAAGCAGTATATATTTCTATTTCCATCACAATGATAGTTATCTTTATCCAGATCATAAGGAAGGAAAAAGGAATGACACCATTCATTGTTAACCCTGGTGACCCACTGAAAAATGTTCTTCCTGATCCTTCAACCCTATTCTCTGTGGGTCTTTATTTGTTTGTTTTTTGGGGGGCAGCATCACTGCCCTTTGTGGTCATGGGAGCTACCCAGCCTTCCTCCTGGAGAGCTGCTGCTGGATTTGAACTGCCAAGTCCCTGGGCCGCAGTCCCGCACTCAACCACTATGCCACCGGGGTTCAGCCTCTCTGTGCGTCTTGAAGGTGTACATCCAAAAGAACTTTGCATCAACTCGAAGAAGAACAAGAACTCATCCGTTCGTCCTGGGATTCCATTATATATAAGCTGCCATCATCCTCTCAGAACCTGGCACAGATTGATATCAGGATACATGGAGATCTTCAAGCACATTGATCCACTATAGTTTAAGAGACACAAACTTTTACAAGGGACAGAAGTTAAAGTCTTCCCCATGTCAACACTCTAAATGTGTACTTTTCACTTCTCTTGTTGAATGTTTCAGTGAAAGCAACACTAGAGGGGCGGGGTTTAAAAAAGGGGGAAGGGTTTTAAAAAAAAACCAACACTAGAAAACTGCATTAATCATGACAATGAAATAGTCTTATAAATAGTGTTCTTTTTTTTTCTTCACAAAAATAGAGTGTAAAAATTTCAAAAATAACAATAAAAATTATTTTGAAATGCAGCAAATGAAAAGAGCAGGCCCTGAGGTTCGGTATGTCTATCACCATGGGGACATTCATAGTGACAAACCAATAATGAATCACTTTATAGAGCCAGTACTGTTAAAGAAAAGAAAGAAAGAAATACCCCAGGCTTCAAATAAGCCATTGACCTATCATCCCTGTTGTATGGAGGAATCTGCTGGAATGTGGTTTTCTGTTGACAACAGCAAGCAATATCTATAATTGGTTAATTGCAGGTTCACTGAGCCTTGCTTGATCTAAGATGATGGGCAGGTGGCTAATTGCTTTGAAAATTGTTTCCACACACAATAAAATGTATGTGTTTAAAACTGAGGTAGTAAAGAGGAAAGTCATTTGTTTAAAATTTTGGTTTAGATTTTAACCCACTTGACAAAATCATATCTAGAACACTACACGATTATCTCTCACACATTAATCTCTTATGAAAGATATTTTTTTGCAGTTAAAATATTTTCTCACAATAGTTGGAGGGAAGAAAACGAGGTTAGAGGCATTTTTATTCAATAAGAATATATTTGAATAATAATTTTCCAAATAAATAATTAATTGGAAATCCAGATAAAATTACTAATAATTAAGAACTACTGTCCTGTTTATATTTATTAAAATTACTTAAACATAAGGAGAGAAGTGAGCGCATTTGGTATTTTATATGAGAACAGATGGGCAGTACTCAAAAAATCATGCTAGTAAACGGAACAGTCTAAATGAATGCTCATGATTTGAAATTCTATAATGGCATGCCAAAGAGGAAAATTTTGTGCAAAACAAAATAGATAAATGCCTCTTCGAAAAAATCCCTTTCTGAAAATCATGCTCTGTTGCTAACTTTCTATAAACATTTAGGAATAATGTTTGTTCCTTAATTGATATTTTAATAAACGATAGCCTAGTTAATAAAAATTTCCAAGACTTTTAAGAGTATTTATTGAAGTACTGAAATTTCCTAAGTATAATTTCAAATATATTCACAAAGGAATTCATTATAAGTGACGTTCCTTGTTTTTCAATATTGAGAATAAAATATTGCAGCTCATTGTCATTTATTTGTGATTGCATATTTTATGACATTTATTCAAACAAAGCTGTAGTATTCAAATAAACTATTCATCTGAATATTCAATGTAATATTTGAGTAAATAGTTCAAAATACCAAAATCCAAACCACAGTGATCAACTTGCTTTCGATTCATAATGACTCCCTATAGTGTTTACAAGGCTGTAAATCTTTAAGAAAGCCAATACCCTTCTCTTTCTCATCAGGAACAGCTGGCGGATTTGAAATGCCGAGTTGGAGGTAAGCAGTCTAATGGAACTTTTTATACTAAAACATCCCATTTATCTTGTGGATTGAAATATTCTTAATATTATCTTTAAACATTTCTTCAGTATACATCAATTGTTACTTTAAAAAAACTACTTCGAGTTGACACAAACTAATGGGGATTTTATTAATAGGGAGGAGGAAACTCATCATAAACACCAATATTTGTAACTTAAAATTAGCGTGGAAAATAGAGGAATCAATTTTTGTTAATAAGATAAACAGTCTCTTTGAAATGATCATGCTATGTACCTCAAAAAAGATTAGTGTATAAACTGAAATTTTGCATAAATATATGACATATTATCAAATTTAACTTTATGGAACTTAAATCCTCTGGAGAGAAGAATTTGTATCTTTAGATAAATAGAATTATAATATGAAGGCTATTTAAACCCAAAACCAAACTCACCGACATCATGTCAGTGAGTCTCACTGACTCACAGTTCCCCCAAATTGAGTCAATCAGAGTGTACATTTTTACGGGAGCAGAAAAAGTCATTTTTCTCCCAAGGAAGGCTGGGGAATTTAAACCACAGACCTCTCCATTTTAAACCCAAGGCCTAAGGAGATTTGATTATATCATTCACATATATGTAGGCACTAAGGTCTCTATTTCAATTCTCTCCCCAATAATTACTTTTCTTCTGGTCCAAAATAAGTTTAGGTGATAGGTAGATCATCAATTTCCATAGAGAATTCTGTTATGTATTTGCTGTGAAAGACAATATAAATAATACCCAATGGATTTCCAAAAAATGCATAGAGTACACCGAGCGTTGTTTTAAAATCGTCTACCACATTAGGGTGACCATAGGACAGCATTACACTGCAGGAGCTATTGGGTCTTCTCCCACTTTTCTCTCAAATGAAAAAAAAACTGACTCTAGCTAAGGTTATGTCTTCTCTGAGAAATTATTTTTTAATATATACACCTAAAAAGGGATAAATGAATTAGATGATTTAGAGGGACCCTTCATGCCATTGCTTGAGAGCACAGATTAAATGATAACTTATCTTCTGTAATGAGTCTGGTTTCCCTTTTTGGAGACTCTCCTTTTAAGCAGACTGCATTCTTCAGTAGAGCACAATATGACTTTTAGGCACAAATTCATTTGTTTTAGTCTATATTTAGTACACAAAGCATGAATAAAAGAGTATCTATGGGCAAATAGCTTGTACATTGGTTATTCTAACTTCCACAAAAACTAGGCAGAACAGAAATTCTAACAACTTTAGATCAATTGTTTGAAAATATCATAAGACTTAATACAGACAATAACTATTTTGTGGTATTGGTTTGTATCTAAACACTAGTAGCAACTACATTCTATAGAAATCTCTGATTATTTATGGACAATGACATGAATATGGTCACTGAAAATATTCATCTACTAATGCATAAAACTGTCTCTTTGGGACTCACCTGGAAAACTTACTGTTGCTCTATTTGTAACCCATAGTTCAAATCTCACTAGCTTCTGTAATCATGATTTTAAAAAGTAATTATTTTTTCCTAATAGAAGCTTTCTGTTTAAGAGTCGTATTTAAGAGTCAATCCATATATTGAGCAACTTGAGGAAAACGAAAAAAGGATTTTTCTTCTATACACATGAGAATCTTAAAATGCCCACAATATTTCCACAAATAGACTTAAAGAAATGTTTGACCTTTTCAGAGGGTAATTTCTATTCTGGACAATTTGGGGATCAGTTGTAATTCCCCAACCCCAATACCTTTTCCAATACTTTTCTATTTCCAACACGGTGGTGGCTGTGTGATGTGCCATCCTGGAAGGTGTGTCTCTTTTATTTCAAATGCCAGCAGGGGTACAAAAAGGCAGATGGTTTAAATGAAACTTCCACTGTGGTGAAGGATTTGGCTACGCACTACCAAAGGAGTAGCTAGTGAAAAATGTATGCCTAGCATAAAAACATTGTCAGATACTGAATGCTTAATGAATGGAAGTAGAACCTTATCAGACACGTGTCAGCAAATGGGTCCCCAGGGGTCAGAAAGCATTTGAAGTATTATAGACGAGTAGAAGCTTTCACAAAGGAGAATTAACCATAGTGATATGAATGGAGTCAAGTTTGAGTGTGGTAGTCATGTATTTGTGATGTCGATTTCATGATTGGAATGTAGGGGTGGAGTCCAGCCTGTTAATCTGGAGATAGTCCATGAGTCCATAAATAGCCAGTGAGGCCTCTGTGTGGGCAAGGCTTTCTCCTGAGAATTCTGGGAAATCTCATGGTATTTCCCAATGAAAGAAGAGAAAACTTGACTCTCAGTCTCTGGAAGTCAGTCTCTGAGATGACCAACTACTGAAAAGACAAGATGGCAGCATCTGAGGAAATGGAGAAGCCAGAGGAGGAGTCACATGTCCTTACCCTGATGGAACCAGACATCTGAAGCTGGAGAAGCCATGTGGAGACCCCTGCCAGTGCTGAGTTGCTTCTCCTACCACTGGATGCTGTTGATGGACTCTGAGCCCTAGAAGCAAGGAGCCATGGGGTGACCCTTGCCATCGCCAGGATGCTTTGATTGCAAATGCTTTGTGAGTCAGAAGGAGATGTTATAGACTGGTATCAGACATATGGGCTAATGTTGGATTTATGACCTTGGACTGGACTAGGGTGGGATGCTTTTGCAATGTTCCATTCCTCTTGTATATAAACCTTTCCTTTATATCCATATGTGTGTCTATGAATTTGTTTCTCTAGTCCACATGGACTGACACACTGAGAGTGGAACCTTGGGGATCTTCATTTGATGATAGGGTACAACTCAAGGTAAGAAGAAACAGCTGTGAAGATTTAATAATTAGAATTTGAGAAGTATGACGTTGAATCTACAAAATATGGAAATGTTCAGAAATGAAATGGAACTCATGAATATCAATATCCTAGATGCTTGTGAGTTGAAATGGAGTGGTATTGACCATTTTGAATCAGCAAGTCTTATGATTTATTATGCTAGGAATGAACTTTGAGGAATGGCATTCCATTCATAGTTGAAAAGGATATGTCAAGATCTATTTTGTAATACGTATGCAGTCTGAGATAGGGTTATATCTGCTTACCTTCAAGGAAATTCAATTATTACAACTATTATTCAAATTTATGAACCAGACACTAATGCCAGTTATGAAAAGGTTGAAGAATTCTACCAGAGTCTTTGGTCTGAAATTGATCAAAATGCAATGAAGATGGTGTCTGTATCCAGAAAGTAGAAACAAAAAAGGAACAGTAGTTAGAAAATATGGTCTTGGGGATAGGAAGATGGAGATCATAGGATGATAGAATTTTGCAAAACTAACCTTTATAGCATAAACTTCTTATAGCAAATAACTTTTTCCAATATCACAAAATAAATACATAGAAAATAATGTTCTTCAATATTTCATAAATTAAATTTACATATATACTACTCCAGGTGAAAAACACAGATATCAAATTAATTGCACATGTGGGAAGATAAAATGAAGTCACTCAATATCAGCAGCTAAAATTAAATCATGGATGACTGGCACAGACCATAAGTTGCTCATTTAAGAATAAGAAGAAAATTAAAGCAAATCCATGAGAATCGAAATACAAGCTTGATTTTGTTGCACTTGAATGCCAACAACATCTGAATAACAGATCTGAGACATTTGATACTAATGAAAGAAGAATCCATGAGCTGTAGAAGGACATCAAGAACATCATTCATAAAAAGGTCATCAAAAAGATAAGAGATACAGAAAAGAGCCTAGGATGTGTCAGGAGCAACTCTGAAATGTGGTGTTAATTATAGAGAAGCTACAATCTGCAATATGCAAAAGACATAGCCTTGTATGTTGAACATAAGGGGGACTTCAAATATTTAAAACACTTACTGAGGAAGATCAAGGACCTCAGTGTTCAAGATGTGTCACAACACAATACAAAGAAGACTAAAATCCTCACAACTGAACCATCATAACATCATAACATCATAAAAAAATGGACAAATGACTGAAGTTGTCAAGGATTTTTGCCTCTTTTGGATTGAAAATCAATGCTCATGGAAGCAGCAGTCATCAGACCAAAAGACACATCGCATTAGGTGCATCTCCTGAACAAAACTTTTTAAAAGTACTGAAATGCAAGAGTATTACTTTGAAGAGTAGGGTACATCTGACCCAACCCAGGGTATTTTCGATTTCCTCTTATGTGTATGAAAGTTTGATATTGAATAAAGAACACTGAAGAAGAAATCATGCATTTCAAAATATGGTGGTAGGGAAGGACATTTCACATCACACGGACTGTTGAAAGGACAAATTAATCTATCATGGAAAAAGTACTGCCTCCTGTAGGTACGGATGACAAGATTTAGTCTCACATACTTTGGCCATGTTGTCAGGAGAGACCAGTCCCTATAGAAGAGTCTCATCTCGTGCTTGGTAATGCAGAGGGTCAGGGAAAGAGAGGAAGACCCTAAACAAAGTGAACTGACATGGTGACTCTGAGGAGGGTTTAAGCAGGAGAACAAATGAGGAAGGTGCAGAATGAACAGTGTTTCCTTCTCTTCCATCTTTGCTTGCTATGTGCCAGAACCCACTCAGAACCATTTCACCTTCGAAGGTAAAAAAAAATATATAGCTTGATTTGGACTGGTGGTCTTCAACTAAGGATATTACCATATTTTCTGGACCATAAGATGCACCTGACCACAAGATGTACCCCATTTTCAGAACACGAGAACAAGAAAAATTATTCTGAACCAAATAGCCCCAGTATACTAAAATCTTTATTTAAAAAAATCAAACTACAGTAATATTTAACTGTATAAACTTAACAGTGGTGTTAAGAACCATCATCACTTTCATTAACAAATGAGGAAAGTCTTGGAGGCTTAAACACCTTGCTAGCTTTCTGGAACCCTGAAAATGCATCATAGCTAGGAGCAGAATTTATTTAATTCATAGTCTGGTGGCATGCTTTGTGCCATTCTAGTTTTGGTGTTCATGGCAAGGTCACTTACCCTCATGAATCTATAGCACCATGCTGATGAGCCAGTAAAATCCTTAGTGCCTTTTCCTAAAGCAATGCGTTTGGCTTCATAGATGATTATTTTTGTAGAAACTTAGAAACATATTCTAGCTGTGGCCATTTTTTAGTGTGCCCACGAAAAGTATGCTTAATTTTATCAAGGTTTTGCAACTGATCCTCTGTTTTTCTCCACTCTTATCATTTCTTCACTTGGAGGTGGCCCAAAATGTCTCTCCACTGCTCTGTTTCCATGTTCTTTTGCATATATTACTACCTCCAGTTTAAATGGAATTTAAAATGTTAATCTTTGACATTTTGTACTGTTAGAGAAATGGTGTTTTCCTGAGGAAAACAGAGTAGTGAAAGAAATGTCAGTCGTTATGAGATACATATCTCTACATGCATCAGTATTGTAATTTAAGGTAACGCAAACTGCTTGGTATTACTATGAAAGGGCACTAACCAACCTGACAGGCAGTGTTTTGTATGGCAGGTGAGACTCCATGCCAGGACATTGTACTTCTTCACATAGTTCCAGTCGGGATGTTCTCTGGTACCTACCTAGCTGCCTCTCATCTCAGTGTTCCACTCCTGTCACTCTGTCAGGGTCCTATACACTGTGACTATACAAGTCACTAGTGACCTGATTGGCACTGAGACTCCAGAAGGCAGGACTTCCACCGAATACACAACAATCCACAGCACACAAACAGCAGTAGACAGTAAATAAAAACATAAACAAATGTTCTGGGGTACCACATTCTTGGACAATAAGTAGCATCCTTGTTTCTTCCCCATGTTGGGGGAGAGAAAGTGCATCTTAAGGTTCAACAAATATGGTAGTCCTTTCTAATCAATCACATGTAATATCTATATTTTGATGAAATTTTTTGTCAAATATTATGTCTTAGTAGATCAGCAAAACAAAGCTCTAAAAAAAAAGAAGTCAAGTAAATAATACCTTGCAATAGCTACCAGAAAGGTGGAATAAGCCTAGCCAGAAAAAATACTTGGATGAATAAATATACAAGGTAAGAGTACAAAAATATATACTAGAGCAGCATTCATAGATGACTATTCCCTATCCATGGATAGGAAGACTTAATTTTTTAAAAATGTCAATAATACCCAAAGCAATCTATAAACATAATGCCATGAACAGGATCATTTTTTAAATATATGGGAAAATTATCACTAACATTATATGGAATGGACGTCAATAACAAAGCACTACTTAAAAAAGAATAGAGTAGAAGTCCTCTCATGGCATGACCTCAAAATCTATGACAAAGTCTTTGGAATCAAAATAGCATAATTCTGCTACAATGATAGACATTTAGAGCAATGTTACAGAAAAGAAAATCCTGAAATAAATCGACACACAACTGATTTTTTAAAAAGGATTAAAATTCATTAAATGGGGAAACAAATTGTCTTTTTAACAGATGGTACTGGTGAAATTGGATTCCCATTTCAGAAGCATAATAAAGGCTCCATATCTCACTTCATACACAAAAGTTATTATGATGGCTTAAACAAAGAAATGGAGGAAATAAAAGGGTAGAGAGTATAGAGTTGCTAGCTAGGTGATAAGGAGGATAATAGGTGAAAAAAGGGGAAATAAGGAAAAAAATGGGAAAATGAGGAGGGAAGGGCAAGATATTGGGGAGGTTGATAAGTTGTTAAAGTTGTAGCTTACAAAAGTGATGATCTGATATGTAACCTACCAACTTATCCACAAGAACCTTATTTATCTATTTATCTATCTATCTATTTATTTATTTTTTAAAAGAAGTAATCCCACTTGGTTATGTTGTATTGTTTCCTGACATGTTGTTGAATTCTATTGGCCAAGATTTTTTGGAGAATTTTTTCATCTTTGTTCATGAGGAATATAGGCTTATAATTCTCTATCCTTGTGAGATATGTTAGTCTGGGTTGACTACAGAAACAAATTCATAGACACTCATATCTGTATAAGAAAAAGCTTTATGTAAAGAGTAATTGTCTTAAGAAAACATCTGAGCCCCGTCAAGATTAATTCCATATTAGCCCATATGTTAGTTACCAGTCTATAAATTCCACTTAAAACTCATGCAACACATGCAATGAACTTGAATGCAGGAGGATCACAATCCAGTACATGGAAAGTCTTGTGGATCCACTGGCAGTGGAAACATCTCAACACTTCCATGTGACTCCTCCAGTTGTAAGGCTCTGGCTCCATCAGTGTAACATAATGCGGTTTGTCAACAAGAATGTTTCCCAGGGAGAGTGTGTTTCCTGCCTCCAGAGAGGAAGACAGGTGTTTCCAGAATCCTCAGAAGAAGGCTAGGGCCACACTGAAACCTCATTGACTATGACCCGATAGACTAGACTCCATGTCTTTTCAAGTTGACAGGCAATTATGTTACATCCACATGAGATCTTTGCCTGGTTTTGTTATCAGAGCTATCATGGCTTTGTAGAATAAGTCTGGGGATTTTCTGGGAAAATGAAATATACACCCTCAGAAGAATTAAACAAGATCCATATCTCACCCCATGCACGAAAACAAACTCGCTGTGGGTTGAAGACCAAAATGTAAAACCCCAAACTCTCAGAATCATTGATGAGAAAATTGGGGCAAATCTAAGTGCCCTAGTACAGGGAGTACAAGGATTATCAGAGATTAAAAAAAAAGGAAACACTATGTAGAAAGAAAAAATAGATGAGTAGGAATTATCAAAAACACTCGTGTATAGTCAAAGACTTTTACTCTTTTAGTGAAAAAAAAATGCTCAAAAATTGGGAAAATGCATTTAGCAACCAGATAGACAACAAGGGCTACTTAATAAAAGCTGCAATATATTATAAGCCTACCACAAGAAAAAAATCTAATTGTGCTGAGAAGGTGGGCAAAGGACTTGAACAGGACATTCACAAAGAGAGATACTTGAAGGCCAAATATATCTAACCTGAAGAAATGTTTCCATTAATCAGCCACATGAAAAATGCAACTCAAAACAAGCATGAGACACCATCTAAATCCCATAACTGTAACCCTCCCAAAACTAAAAACAACAGCAATAAAAACCAAACCTGAGAACAACAAATACTGGAAACAGTTTGGTGAAATTAAAACTCATATCCACGTAGGCTTGAACATATGCACAACAATTCTAGAAGGTGATATGGCAATTCCTAAAACCATAATTGAAATCGCATATGACCCAGCAATACTATTACTTGATATGCACCCAAAAGACATAAGAAGCAGATCACAAACAGATGAATGCGCCCCATGTTTATTGTAACACAGTTCATAAAAGCAAGAAGTAAGAAACAGCCTAAATCCCCATTAATAGAAGACTGGATAAAAAATAAAAACAAAAATTCTTGTATATTTGAAAAATGAAATATTACACATCCCTAAAAAAGTGATGAAATTATGAAATACCTCAAGATGTGGAGTGATGTGGAAGACCTGAGACTGAATTAGGTGAGTCAATCTCAAAGAACAAACACTGCATGAGTCTCCTGCTATAGGAACAAGCAACAGAACCAGCACAATCCCAGAATGGTAGGGCATTTGATGTTCTGTCCAGGAAAACCAGACAGCCTTTTAGAGAGCCTGACCGTTGCCAATGAACAATGTACACAATCAGTTCTAAGATCACTTTGCTGATACTAAACTTGCTTTTGAATCAGAGGAATTAATAAAGAAAATATTTAATTGTCAAAAAATAAAATAAAATAAAATAATGAAAGAAAATAATGCATATTTTCCCTTTTGGCTTTAATGAACTTTACCTGATTCAAACTGCTTTGCCAAGTTTCTCTCTATAAAGTGGACTTCTATTAGTTGTGGTGTTGAGGCTGTGTAGGCAACATTAATTTACAACACCTGGACTAGACTATATAGCTCACACAAAATTCTGTCCCCAGATTAGTATAACTGAGTTTTATCTCATAGTCATGCTATGAAAACAAAGCCCTATGAGAATATATTTTGTAAGGTAGCTACATTAAAATCTAAATTCATTAATTTCATAAATAAATGTAATTCTACGGTGAATGGTGCAACTTCTTTTTGCAAGTGCAAATCAGCAAATGATTCTTTGAAATTCAGACTGCTGTCAAAAACTCTTCTCTTCCATATCTGTTTTACATAGATGGGTTTTTAAGGAATGACTAAAGTAGCACCACAATTTTGCAAATATTCCAAAAAAAATCAAAGACTGACTGCCATCAATTCAAATCTATATTATAGTAACCCTCTGTGGGGTTTGTAGGAGTTTATAAATCTCTACAGCAGCAAATAGCCTCATATATCTCTTAGGGTGTGTTGAATGGCAGACCTATGGTCAGAATTCCAACAGTACCTTTAGAACTCTTAGGCAGAAAAGGATCTCAGAAAGATATTGACTTCATATTTTCATGACTATGCACAAACATTTAACCAAGTGGATCATAACAAATTATGTCTAACACTGCAAGAAATTTCAGAACACAAGATTGTGCTCAGGCAGAATGTGTATATAATCTAAGAGGCTATCAGAAATATACTGATTCCGTATTTTAATGACAATGCAAAGACATTCGACCAAGTGGATCATAAAAATGTTTGGCTAACACTGCAAGAGATTCCAGAACATTTGATTGTGTTCATGCAGAAAGTGTACACAGTGTAACAGGAAGGCATTTAAAAAGAACAAGGAGACACTAATTGGTTTAAAACCAGGGATGGGGTGCAAACAGCATTTCCTTCTGTTGCAGAATTTATTTGTTCTGTATTTGCTGAGCAAATGAGGTGAGAAAATGCACAATATAAAAAGGATGGAAATAGGCTTGAAGGATGGATGACTCAATAAAAATTTGCAATAGGGATAGAACATTATCTTGCTTAAACTTGAAGTACTTACTGTTGATTACACTTTTCACATAAAGAAAATTCTCATAAATGGGTCCAATAACACACATCACAATAAACTGCTCAAAGATGGACAGCTGTAAAGAGTTTCATCTTACTTGTCTCCACAGTCAAAGTCCATGTATCAACAGTCAAGAACTCAATAATATACCACATTGGGTAAATCTTCGGCAAAAAAAAAAAATATTTTAAAATATGTCACCTAATATCACAAGAAAGCATATTACTCTGAGGACTAAGATGTGTCCAAGTCATGCTCTTTCACGTAACACGTGAAATGGACTAAACACTGTATTTAAATCCTGGCTGTAGTGAAGAATATTGAATATGCCTTCAACCATCAGAAAAAAAGGAAAAATAACTCTTGGAAGAGTTGCCATAGATGTTTTCTAGAGAAGAATGGAGCTGAGACCACAAAATAGACAAACACCACATCTTCACTTTACAATAAAGACACAAGGCACAAGAAGAAACAGGTATGTATGGTAATTCTGGGAGTTGAACTTCAAGTGCCTGACCTCCAAGTACAAAAATGAGGAGGTAGATTGAACAATGATTGGAAAAACAACTTGAGACCTGAAGATTTACTTCAACTCTCTCAGCTTGAGTTATGCTAAGCATATTCTTTCCTTTCTGTTTTCTATGTTAGGTCTTTGATTATTTCATTATAATACTCTTCATCTTCTCTTGTAGGCCTACTTTCATTTGCTTTAGATACCCTCTGATCAAGAGCAAGTTTAAGGAAATTTGACATTACTTTGTTTTTTTTTTATCTTTTTAAATGAACTTTTGCTTTCTTCAATTATGTTCTCATTCTTGCAATCATTCCACAACTCAGCATATGTTCCTGTTACCTACATTCAATGAACCAAGTATGTACTTCAAAATTAGATTTGCATTTCACAAGGTATACTCAAAATCATATTTTGGCTACCATGAATTTATTTCTATTTTCTTTACCTTAAATCTGAGTTTCATATAAGCAATCAGTGATCTATTCTACAGTCAGTCATTCACCTTCTTTTGGCTCATGCTATTGTTTCTCTATAATCTCTTCCTATAGATTTACTCTATTCCATTCCTGTGTAAGCCATCTGGTGAAGTCTACATGTGTAGTTGACATTTATGTTGTTGAACAAAAAGTATATATTTGCAATGAAGAAGTCATGTTCTTTTTATCATGTGGTCTTCAGATTCATTTCAATTATAAAGAGCATATATATTTTAAAATTAAAAGATGACAGGTTTACTTTCAGGGTCAGAGTAAGAACTTAATATGTATATTATATACATATATAGAGAGAGGTCTCTTACAGCTCCTTTTACAATCTATGCATCATTTGTATCAAGCACATTTGTACATATGTGCCCTTGATCATTTTCAAAAACATTTTCTTGAGCAGTTGGTATCAACTCCTCTTTTCCGCTCTCACTCCCCCAACTTTTTACCCTCATGATGCCTTGATAAATTATAAATTATTATTGTTTCTAAGTTTACAACATCCACTGTCTCCCTTCACCCATGCTTCTGTCATTCAACCCCTTGTGGGGAGGGAGGGTGCTGTACATGGATCATTTTGATCACTTCCCTCTCTCTCCACCTTCTTGCCCTACCTTATCCCTACCCTCACAGTACTGATACTACAATTACTGTTCTTGATGAATTTATCTGTCTGGAATTTTGCATGTCCAGTACTGGAATCACAGTAGTGGGGGTGAAGGGGAGTATTTAAGAACTAGAAGAATGTTGTGTGTTTCATTGTGACAGGCTATACCCTGACAGACTCATCACATCCTGTGAACCTTCTGTGAGGGGATGTCCAATTGTCTACACATGGGCATTGAGTCTACAACTCTTTTCATTCACATCAATATGTTTGTTCGCCTTGAGTCTGCCGATGCCTGACACCTGAACCTGTGAACGCCTCATGATCACACAGACTCGTGTGCTTCTTCCATGTGGGGTTTGTTGCTTCCCTGCTAGATGGCGCTTATCTTCAAGCCATAAAGACTATATTTATAATTACTGCTTCTTCCTCTATGCTAACAACTTCTATAGTCTAGTCACTAGTAATTATTAATGTACATTGAGAGTTTGTTCAATAAATTTCAGATTTAATGAAGTTTCTTCATCATTAGATAATTGTAGGTGTGCAAATTTTAATAATAATTCCATTACTTCCTTGCAGACATATGGATACTTTTGCTATCACAGCATTGCATATCAAAATAGTTCTTGAAATTCTGTTTTTGATAATGTGATACACTCTACTTGTATATGTCATTCTTGGAATGACAAACCAAATGACTATCAATTCAAATGCCTACTCCTAGTCCATGTAATTGTATTATTGTCTAGGATATCAATTTTTATACATATCACTTTATTTTTGCCATCTTCTAATTTCTATAGATCCACCATGCATATTACATTATGATAGTCAATGGATGTTTGACGCTGTCTTACCTCACCAACAAATGAATAAGATCAAAGTTTTCTGTAATCCATGTGATTAAGGTCTCTCTAACTTTAGGAGAACACTCTTCCTCATTTGTCTTTCGAGTGCTTTCCAACTTGAGCAGCTCATGTTTGGCCCTATATCAGACAACAGTATGTTGCTAAGCAAAAGATTTTCAGTGGCCTATCACTCAGCAGTGGCCTATCACTATTGTTTCTTTGTCATCTATTCTTAGGCTGGAAGATTTTGCTGAAACCTGTTCACCATGAATGACCTTGCTGGCAGTTGAAATATCAGCGAAATGCCTGGCAACATCACTATCATGTACCAGTTACCACATTACAACAAACTGACAGAGGAGTGGTGGATGTCTAGCTTAATATATTTGCACATCAAAATCTAACCTCATCTACAAGACAAGACATACATCTTCTTGTTTCAATAACTATCAACATACTGATCTAAGCCATTGTCATATTTAATAGGTGTCTATTCCCTCACAGTCCCATACTTTCATTTTGCTTCTCCCAAATTTTATTTCAACTAAACAGTTGAAACGATACTTTAAATATAATGAGGCTTCTATCACTCCTTTCGTCATTATAAATAGTCCTACAAGTCTTTTTTAAAAGCTCTACTTCTTCTATGACCTCAGCTGTTATCATTTATTGCTGTCATTTGAGCCATGACTGTATCTTCTTGTACCATGAGTAAACCAGGAAAGTTTGACTATCTCCCTGGTCATGCATTTGCTGTTTGCTTTTTCTGAAGGATTTTCACCTTCAATGATGGTTATATAAAAAGTGCTTTATTACATTACCATTGAAATACATTTCATATTTTCCCCTTTTTTCATGTGTATGTATAATATATCTGTACATTAAATGTCTCTTTCCATTAAAATAGAATATCCTAAAAAGAAGATACTGTTTTCTTTTTCTTTTTTTCCATCTCTTTTTTCTACCCATCTTTCCTCTTTTATTCACCTCTTTTAACTCTTTTTCATTTGTAATTTTTACTGTTTTTCCCTAAGTGAATGGAAACATGATAGATACCACAACCTATTTCTTAATAAACATTTGCACAGAAATTAATATTTATTACAAGCGTAGAAGTAGGCTGCTGAATTTTCAACTGAAAAGAAAATCAAAACTTTCAAACATTCTCTGAACCTGCTAAGTTTTCCATGTGGCACCACAGGTGAAGCATTTGACCACTAACTGAACAGTTGATGGTTCAGAGATTCCATTCATAATCGATGTAGTAGTGCTCCCTATGCATTGTAAAAGACTCAAAGGTAATGGATTTGATTGATTTGAAATTTGCTCCTTGAATCATATTCTTATTTCTCTATTTTGAAGAAATTTTTCTAAGCATATTTTACTATATACTGTCTCTATTTAATAAAGTAAAAAAATGAACCTTATACACTGTCCCTAATTTTTAAAATCACATATGATAAAATTTCAAAGTGTTTATGGAAAAATGGAATTATAATATCGTGGGATTTTTCTGCAATTTTATATTGCTCCCCTGATATTCCTCTCAGTATATCTGATCAGTACTTTAGCGTGATCTTTATGAAAATACCCCCTCATGAAACTATGCAATAATACCTTACTTGCATTCCATTTGTAGTAGCACAATTAGATATCTATCCATTTCTTTCTGTTTTTGTAAATACAGTATCACTTTAATTAGGGAAAAGATTGTTTCGCCTGTATGACAGATACTAACTTGTCTAATACACAGTAATCACTCAACATGTTTTCAATGAAGAAAAGAATAACAATAAACAGCTTAAAAAGTAAAACCTTGGTAAACAATAAATGAATATTTAGGTCACTGTAAAAATATCATATACTCTCCTGAAAATAAAATATTTACTTTTAATCTGCAACATACAATGGTAAGTCAAAGTGTATTGCAACTAAATCACAGAAACTTGTATTAAGCAAAATGAAAAAATGTGAACCTATTTTTCATCATATCTAGCCCCCAGATCAGTGGTTCTCTGCCTTCCTAAAGCCATGGCCCTTTAATACAGTTCCTTCTGTTTTGGTTATCCCATGCCCCCAACCCTAAAATGACTTGCATTGTTACTTCATAACAGGGATGCTGGTACTGTGAATGGGACCCACAGGTTGGGGACCGCTGGCCTAGATGTACACATTTCTGCAGACCATCTACTCCCCGGAAAGTGACAGTGTCAGAAGCCCACATGTGCACTGTTACTATGGCCTCTAGTGTCACTCTGTGTTGGAATCATTGCAATGGCAGCCATTTTTTGTCTTTAAGCACTTTGCTAAAGAATTCTGTACTCCTGGATTTGTATGACTTCAAAATGACAATTTTGGCATCTTCTACGGATGCAAATTATACTTCTATTCAATGTTCTTTGAGTTTGTAGAACAAAAATAAATCTAAACAGGCAATTTGGGGGCTTTATGGTGCATGAGGTATGACTTCCCCACAATAGGTTTACTGTCCAGCACTTGATACTTTCAAGGCATGAGAAAGTGCACTGTCATGACAGAAAAAGCCAAAATCACAAAAAACATCTTCAGCACCACTTCCCTGGCCTTTCCCCCTCCAAAGCAGTTTCAATTTTCTTAAATTTTCTTCCTCTTAATCTCCTGTGATTTTCCTATGTCCTTCAAGAAATCAAACAAGATTAACTCTTTGGGATTATAAATTGCTAAATAAATAACTGCATTAACCTTCTGAGCTGATGTCTTTGAATTAAACCAGCCCAACAAATCCTCCAGAAGTGACTGTTGTGATTGGACCTGTTTTCTAAAGGAAATGTAGTGACAACAATCAAGTTTATTACTGAGAAAAAAACCTCAGCAGATATTCATGAATCAGATAGGTAGGTTTAAAAATAAACCCATGCATGTATGAACTGAAAACCTAGTAGAAATGATGTTTTTTTTTTTAATTTCCTAGTATTTCATTGTAATCTTATATGTCTGTGCCTCCCTGTTTTTATAATCCATGCATGTAGGATATGAAGGCTTTCAGAGGCCATATCAGAAAGAGATGTGTGGGTGGGAGGTTAGGGTAATAAACATCACTGCATGCAAACTACAGCATTTCCTCTCACTCCATCAAAGATTCCCGACTTTTAAATTACTTATCACACATTTCTATTTAAGGAGCTTTTTATTTTCTTACAGATTTCTTAAGTCTTATTTAAGTATGAGTTCCACCAGACAGAGGTGAACAAACTGATTTTTTCATTAATATATGGCAAATAGTAATGGGGGGAAAGTAATTCAGAAAAATAATTAATCATTTTATTAGGGAATTTATTCTCAATAAAAGTTTAAGGAGAGTTTTTGAAAGCCACAAAATTCATTGTAAATTGCAGAGCATGTAAGGAGCAAAGTAGTTCATTAGGCTGGAAGTCACAGGATAGTAACTTGTTTAAGCTGAGGTACTAATTAGTTTTTTGACCTGAGGTAAGTCACTTAACCACTCTGAAACTTAATTTTTTATCTGTAATATGAAAGTGTGGGATTCAATTATATTTAAAATTTATTGTATATATGAGATTTTATAAAAATTGAAAAAAGTACTTTGGAGAAGAAAAGTAATCAAATGTTATTTCTGTCTATTGGAAGGTGAAGATACATATATTTATGGATATATGAATACAATTATTTTATATATCAATATTTATGAATAAAAATACTTTAAATATCTGAATATAGTGGTTAGATATTAAGAGTAACAGCATTCTTGTTTACATTATTTAATATACATAATAATATATAATATATAACTTCAAGACAACTTAAATATTTGTGATACAGTCCTTTAAGACAAAGAACAATATTGGAGTAGTTTTGGGTTGTGTTTTTATGAAATAATAAAAAGTTATATTGTGGGTCAATTGTTCTTTGGATTAAAGGTTCATAGTTAATATTCTATGATTTTTACCTCCCATCTTATATTAATGTACTCCGATGGCTTGTCAGAAATGCTGGTGGTGGAGTGGGCAAAGCATTGGGCTGCTAACCATGAGACCGGCTTTCCAAACTACAAGTCAATCTCCAGGAGAAAGATGAAAGAGGGACACTTATACTCTTCCATGTAGGTTTGCTACAGTACAATCAATTCGATCTTAATGAGTCTGAGTTTTTTGTGGGTTAGGAATGGGACTGATATAGACAAAGTTGACCATGAGAATGTACCAGTCACTATGAAAGAGAGCAATTAGGATGATCAGCTCCCTGAATATTTACACTCTCAGAAATCTTGGGTAGCAGTTTTTCTCTGTCCCACTGTGTCCTCATTAGGCAGATGGCACTGGATTTGGTTCTGGTTTATGAATTGTATTTAACAGTATAATCTTGAAAGTATACATTGGGATTATTATTTTCTTTTTGGTCTGTTTTTTTTTTTTGACATTACCTCTCTGAAACCTCGCTTTGCCTTTTTTGATTCATCACTTCTCTAAAAAGTAAGCATAAATATCTGACTCATTTGACTTTCAATGTCATTTATACATTTCTGCTAAAATTAATCAGCAATATAGAAAAATAAATTATAAGTGAGTGTTATATGATAGAAAAATTTGTATTGATGTTACTATAAATGAATAATAGGTTTTGGTTAATAATAGGTTTTAGTTCTATAAACTTTTATCTAAAGTTTCACTATTGACTATTCCAAGCTTTTGAAATATGTATTGTGAAAATTGAAATTAGCCAAAAATATAAAACACGGTTAATTTCAAGATTTGACCTGGAAAAAACAGTTGATTCTTCATAAATATATATGCTGAATAAATATTAAAATAATATATGGATTTATTGGGTTGAATGAAAAGTACTATTAAAGTTTATTCCATCTACTTCTTGTACCTTTTCCAAATAAAGTTAATGAATCATATACATTTAAAATGTAGGGTTTTTTTGTATTTATGTTTTAAATACTAATATGCAAAGTTAAATAGTTGGATTGATTACAATTGGTATTAAATCATTAACACATCCAATAATTTTTGTTTCCAATTTTATATCTAAATAACATATTCCTTTTTTTTAATTCATCATTTTATTGGGTGCTCATACATCGCTTTCCATCATATTTAGTTCAATATACCATTACATACACTGTGCCAAGCACCCCCACTTGCCTATCCTCATCGACATTCTCCCAACATCTGCCCCTCCACTTAGGCCCTTGATATGGAGCCCCCTTCCTTTCCCCTCCAACCTCCCCTCCTTCACCCCAGTCCTCATTACTCTGCAATCATTATTGTTTTGTCATATCTTACACTGCCCGACATCTCCCCCTGCCCACTCTTCCTCACTTCTGCCCTCCAGATAGGAGACAGTCTTCAGATCCCCACAGCTGGCTTCCCCTCTCCACTCTACCCTCCCTCCACCCATCCAGCAACTTCACTCCCACCACTGACCCCAAGGGGTCCATCCACCCTGAGTTTCCTCATTTCCAGTTCCCATCTCCACCAGTGCACCTCCTCCAACTGGAATTGCAGGGCAGATTTGGGACTGTAATGTTTGGGGGGAGAAAACCTTCAGGAAATAGAGGAAGGTTTTATGCTTCATTGCTACCTCACTGGCCCATCTCTCCCCCGTGACTCCCCTGTAAGGGGGTGTCCAATTGCCCACAAGTGGGCTTTGGGTCCCCACCCTGCTCTCCCCCTCATTGTTACTGATTTAATCCTTGTTCTTTGCTGTTTGATGTCTGCTCCCTTTGGCCCCTCATGATCACACAAGTTAGTGCACTTCTTCTAGGTGGGCTTTGCTGTTTCTGCACTGGATGGCCACTTGTTCACCTTCTAGCCTTTAAATCCCAGCTACTTTATTGTTTGGTGACTGGACGCCATCAGTCCCGAGGAGAAAACAACTGATCTAAGGGTTTCTAACTGCCGTGGGGGGAGAGGGACATGGACAGACTCAGGGATAGGGGGAACAGCCAGTGGTCTGCAAACGGTGGGGAGGTGAGTGGGGGAGATCTAATAGGGCCAAAGTAAATGTAAAGTAACAGAAAGGAAGTTGTGAAACTCAAATGAAGACTGACCATAAAAGAGGGATGGGAGGAAGGCAGAAGGAAATAGAGGAAGGAATGAGAAGGGTAAGAGCACAAGAAAGCAAAGAGGTCTAAACACAAGCATCTATGGATGTAATAATAATTATCTATGAAAAGGTGGGAATAAATTCAAGAACATATAGTTATAGGCTTAGTACTAAGGCAGCAGCTGGACCTTGGGCCCCCACCCAGTCACTCCCTCGGTGCAAGAAAATTTTGTTCTATGAATCTGGCCATGATGCTCACTGGCCCAATATGATCACTGAAGTCAAGTAGGTGCATAAGTGAATGTGGTGAAGAAAATGATGGCACCCAGATATCAAAAGATAGAGAGTCTGGGGGCTCAAAGCCTGAAGATAAACAGCCAACTAGCCGAGAAGTACCCAAGTCCACACGGAAGCAGCTCACCAGCCAGTGTGGCCGAGAGGAGTCAGAGGATCAGGTCTCAGGTATCAAACAGGAAAAACCAATATTACTGTGTCTGCACTTTCCTGAGATGATCCCTGAGGACAAGTGGGGACAGGAGACAGAGTGGTGAAGATGGCTAATGGTACCCGGCTAGCAAGACATAACGTCTGAGGCCTCAAAGGCTTGAGGATGAGGAATCAGTGCAACAAGGCCTACCATAGAAGAAGCACACCAGCCTGTGCGACCATGAGGAGTGGAAAGAACCAGGCTATCAGGCATCAAAGAACAGAAAACATATCGTTAGTGTCCACCCTCCTGTCATGATTGCTGAAGACAAAAGGGTGCAGAGGCAGACAGAGCTAAATGACATATTCTTATAGCACTAAAATGCATCATTTCAATATTCATCCATTAAAATAACAGACTGTCAAAGCTTATTGCTATAAATATATTTTATAATCCATCATTTGCCAATATAGACTGGATGAAGACAAATGACAGAAATTTTCTATAAAGTATTTCAAAATATTGGGGGGGGGGGGAATCTGATCAAGATGGCGAGTGATCAATGGAGAGAACATTCCAAGCACAGAGGATAGCCTGGCCTCAAAACTTGCCTAGTTCTGGAAATATAGTGACCAGCAACCCAGTTCTGGGAGCTCCCCCAGCCCATGTGGGCTTTATCACCTTAGGCCCGAAAAGCACTCATATTGTCTTACCACTGTACTGGAGCTAAGCAGCAGTCAGATTGGGTTCCACATAGCTGGCTCCAACGGTACTTGCTACCTCTTATCGCTGCTGACCTTTGAGTCACCACAGCGCCAGCCTACACAGTTGCTAAACCAACCTCCATAGTAGGCCTCAGGCAGCCCTAGAAAACACCATTCCCAGGCACATTGTAATAGAATGCAAGTTCTCTTGGTCTCTCCCACCCCTTCAAAATCATCACATAAACAACAGTACATCACATCATTCCCAAGAAGTAAATAAGAAAGACAAACCACATTAAGAGAACTAACGACGCTCATAGAAGAATCTGACGTTGATCTGCCACAAAAAGAAATTTTCAAAAGATTGCTTGGAGAAATACAGGAGATGAGGAAATCTATACTGATTAAGGATGCAATGATAGAGGGGATAAAGGCCACGATAGAGGGAGTGAAGTCCATATACAAAAGGAAATACAGGAGCTAACAGAAGAAGTAGCAAAAGTTTCACACAAGATCACTAAGCTCAGGAAAAGAGGAGGCTGAGAACTGTATCAGTTATCTTGAAGACAATCAGGCAGACCTCAGAATTGAGAAAGACAATCAAACAAGATAATAAAAGATGCAGAAGAAAACTGAGATCAATGACCGATGCCATGAAAGGGAACAACATTTGGATTACTGGCCTACCAGAACAAGACACAGCGAAGAAGTCAACAGATAACTAAACAAGGGAATTTCTGGAAGAATGTTGCCTCACCTTAATGAATGAGATTCATAGAGGAAGCGGAGAGAACACCAAATAGACTAAACCCCAGTAAAAGATCACCAAGGCATATAATACTTAAACTATCCAACTTGAAGGAAAAAGAAAAAATCTTAAGAGCAGCAAGAGAAAGGTAGACAATCATATATATACAAGGGGCTCTCAGGTAAGAACATGCATAGACCTATTAACAGAAACCAAGAAGAGGAGGAAAGTAGATTAATATTTTCCAAAAGCTGAAAGAAAACAATGCCTCCTCAAGAATCCTTTATCCTGTAAAATTATCTACTAAGATAGAAGGCGATAAGGGCTTCCACGAACAAAGAAAAACTTAAAGAATACTCTGTGAGACATCCAAACATGAGGAAGATTTTTGCTGACTCACTATGACCAGAAGACCAATATCCATCAAGCACAAACAGGAGAACACCATTTAGCCCAACTCCAACCAGAAGCCAATGAACCGATACCAGTCATCAGGAAATGATGGCCACAGGAGGAAAAAATGGCAACAAAGAAGTCCCCAGAAAAAACACAGCACAGCAATAAGAAGGGTGAGAGGAAAACACACAAATTAAAAGTCAGGATATGTCAGCAATGAACCCACATATTGGGAATATAACTCCAAATGTCAATGGCCTTAACTCCTTCATTAAATAAAAAGGCTAGAAGAATGGTCTGAAAAACATAATCTATCAATCTATGGCTTGCAGGAAACACATTTTGAGCTTGCAAATGAGAAAAACCTAAGAATAAAAGATTGGAAGTGGATATAACAGGAAAATGGCAACTAAAAAAATGGAGGAGTCACAATCCTAATTTTAGACAAAACTGATCTAAAGGTTCAGTGATAAAAAAGATAAAGAGGAGAACTTTAGAATGCAGAAAGGATCATTTTACCAGGAACCTGTGAGCAAAATAAACCATATATACTCCACATGAGAGAACCATGAAATTTGTCAAACAGACTATTCAGAACATGAAAAAAGATATTACAGGTTCCACAATTATAGCATGGGACTTTAATACACCACTTTCAGAGAAACATGGGTCATTGGGAAGGAAGTTCAGCAAAGAGACTATAGAACTAAACATTAAAATTAGGCAACTAGATCTGATAGACACATGTAGAGTTTTCTATCCAAATGCACATTCTTTTCAAGTGCACATGGCACACTTTTGAAAATAGACCACATGCTGGGACACATGTCAAGCCTGAGTAAATTCAAACACATAGAGATTATACAGCTGCCCATCTCTGATCATCAAGCCATAAAGTTGGAGTTCAACAAAAAGCTAACTTGGAAAAACATTTGGAGGATGAATAATGAACATCTGTGGCATGATTGGGTACTGACCCAGATTAGTGAGGATATCAAAAATTTTCTAGAAGTTAACGAGAATGAGAATACTTTATATCAAAGACTTATGGAATACAGCCCTTTGAAGAAGTGGGAAAAAGATCTGAAAAGTTTCACTAGGGAGGAAACCCATATAACCGATGAACATATGTCCCTGATCCAGAGAACTGCAGATCAAAACAACCATGATATATCATCTAACACCTTTGAGGCTCATTCAAATCAGAAAACCAGAGAGCAACAGAAGTTGGAGGGGATGTGGTAAAATAATAACTCTCCTACTTTGCTGGGGGCCCTGTAGATATGTACAGCCACTATGGAAAACGATCTGGCAATACTTAAAGAAGATGGAAATTGAATTATCTTATGATTCAGCTATCCCTCTACTGGGTATATACTCAGAAGAGGTAAGAAATAAACCACGCCAGTTGTATACATTCCAATGTTCATTACAGCGTAATTCACACTCGCAAAGAGTTGGAAACAATCCAAATTTCCATCATTAGACAAGTGGATCAGTAAACACTGGCACATACAAACAGTGGAATACTATGAATTACTCAAAAGCAATGATGAGCACATAAAGCGGGGTTTTATTTTCCCCATGGGACGAGTTGGAGGAAATTATGCTAAGCAAAGTCAGTCAATCACAAGAGGAGAAGCACAGCATGAGTCCCCTTAGGTAATTGTAATCAGCACGGTAGGTATAGAAGAAAAACCATTTATTTCATACATTTGGCTTGAGATATAGGGAAGGAGGAGGAGGGTAGACCAAACTCAAGGAGGTACATGTTGGTCCAACACAGTAATGGGAAAAGGAAGTGGGAGGAACAAAAGGGGGGTTGAAAGTGTAAGGATAATGGAAGGAGCAGGGCACTAATCCATCCAGGCAGAGCAGTGGTCTTGTCTTCAAAGAATCTGGATTGGGCATGGAGACCCTATCATGAAACACCAAACCTTGAGGACCACATGGCCACATGGAAGGATGCATGAAAAGAAAGAGCGACAGGGCTGGCCCCAGCTGGAGCCAGGCTGACCCCCTACCTAGGAATGGGTGTGGCATTGAGCAGGTTGATGGGAGGAACCAGCATGCCATACCTACATGGAGGCAGGACAGGAGGGAGGAAGAGGGAGAGAGAGCCAGACTGGACCCCACGCTGGCCCATGATGCTCAGAGAATGGCGTCCCTGTGGAGAACTAATGTGGGACAGAGAGGGGACTGGGTAAAGGACAACAGGATGTGCTACACAGTCTCCTTACTGAAGTAGACTGTGACAAAGGATATTTCGGGGGTCACATGGTGAGGAAGCAATGGGTCTGAGCGCCCCAAATGGAGTGAATCAAGAAGGGAACATACCTGGATGGGCAGTCTGGAGAAGAGAACAATGGGACTGATGTTTCCTGTTGGACACTGCGGGGTAAGGTAGGGGAAAAGAGGTGGTATGGACAGGCTCAGGGACGGGGAACAACAGGTGGTCTGGAATCGGTAGTGAGGAGGTTGTGGAGATCTGGTAGGGCTTGAACATACGTAGTGTAACTGAGAGGAAGCACTGAAACCCAAATGAAGGCTGAGCATGATGGGGGGACAAGAGGAAAGTGAAAAGAAATAGAGGAAAGAACTAGGAGGTAAAAGCCATTTATAGAGGTCTAAATACAGGCATGTACATATGTAAATATAATTATTAATGAGGAGGAGAAAATAAATCTATGCATATATATTTATAGGTATAGTACTAAAGTAGTAGATGGACCTTGGGCCTACCCTCTAATACCCCCTCAATGCAAGAACAGCTTGTTCTATTAAATGGCATTCCATGATGCTCACCTGCCCAATATGTTTACTGAAAACAAATGTGTACATAAACAAACATGGTGAAGGAAGCTGATGATGCCCATCTAACAAAAGATATAGCATCTAGGATCTCAAAGGTTTGAAGAAAAACAAATGGCCATCATCCAAGTCCACATGGAAGAAACACACAAGTTTGTTGGTCACAAGTTCTCGAAGGGATCAGGTGTCTGGCATCAAATAGGAAAAGAACATATCACAGTATATTCATTTTCCCTCACCAATCACTGAGGATAGGCAAGAGTGGTGAAGAAAGCTGATGGTGCCTGGCTATCAAAAGATACAGTGTCTGGGGTCTTAAATGTTTGAAGGTAAACAAGTAGTCATGTAGGCCAGGAGCAATAAAGTCTAGTATGGAAGAAGCACACAAGCCTGTGGGATCATGATATGTGGAAGGAATCTGATATCAGGTAACAAAGAACAAATATCATTGTGTGTTCACCTTCCTGATATGATTGTTGAAGATAAATGAGTGCATAAGCAAGGCTAGTGGAAAAAGCTGATGGTGCCTGGCTACCAAAACATGTAGCATCTGGGGTATTAAAGGCTTGTAGGTAAACACGCAGCCATCTACCACAGAGGCAGCAGAGCCCAAATGGAAGAAGCATACCAGCCTGTGTGATCATGAAGGGTTGAAGGGAGCAGTTATCAAGCATAAGGGGACAAGAATCATAGCATTGTAATTGAGGGGGAGTGCAGAATGGAGGGTCAAAACACATTTGTGAGCAATTGGGCATTCCCTTACAGAAGGGTTGCAGAGAGGATATGAGCAGAGAGGATGGCTATTCGAAAGAATAGTCTAAACTCCCAGTAGTATCTAACAGTTGGCCTGGCCTGGGTAACAGATGTTTGAATAGAAACAAAGTCAAAAGCATCCAATTAGGAAAATAGAACCAGGCATATTCTTCCCTTGGCTTCTGTATAAGCATTACTAACTCCCCGCCCCCCCCCCCAAGGGTGGTTTCTTTTCCTTTTTTACCTATCAATATAAATGTAAGCATCCTCTCCAAGACATACATGTCCCCCACCCATAATTTGAATTGAATTTCCATTAAGATTAATTTATCATTCACATAGGAGTGTCCCTTGATCTGGAGTGACCTTAGCACAATATTTCACTGAAACAAATAAATGGTCTTCTCTACTTCCTGGCACCTTGAAAAAGTGAACCCAGACAAGGTGAAGTCTTTTCTGACAACAATTTATATATTGTAGTTCATACTATACTTGAATAGTGTACTTTTCTCAACAGTACTTTAAATTCTATGCCATTTGCTGAATTAACAAAACTATCAGTGGAATTGCTTTATTCCCCAGGGTGATTATTAATAATATTCTCTCACATAAAATGATAGTGAGGTCCCTAATGTGAAACCGGGATATAAATAAACCAGAGATATATGAGTGGAATTTTGGCTCACACTTAAATCTAACCCCAATCTAAAAGCAATAAGCTATTAAGCCATTGTCCCACTAGATGCTCCCCTCATGAAGATCTCACCAAAGGTATGGGTGCTATAGCAAGGTGTGGCCCAGCATATAGAAGGTTTCAGGCTATCAGAAGGAATAACATTTAGCATCTTACAGACTTGTCTTCAAACAAGCGACATCTCAGTGAGCCATCAACTAAAGCCACATGTAAGAAGCATACGAGCATATATAATCCATTGGTTTTACATAACAGAATCTAAATCTGAGGGAAGGAATGATATCAGGGCTTAAATTGCCAACACCTGATTAGCAGTGGCTGCGGACAACACCATAAGGCCACCATAAATCTGTAGACTTCACACATGGATGGACCATAGTCAAGGGATTAGAATAGCTTTGTTTTCAAAGACAGAGCAATTATAAAGTTGATAGATTATGGTAGATGTAGTTAGTTTAAAATATAATATCATGTACCCTCCATTTAACATATTTTAAAGTTGTTTATTTAAAAAAAGAAAAAGGGAAACATATATGGGTTTAGCTTCCAGTGAACCCTCTATGATCATAGAACAAATTTAAAAGTGAATTAGTGTAGCAGTAGTTTAATATTTAACACCTTATCATTTTATCTCTCTTGAAACATTTCAACTTTTTTCTACTTTTAATACTTTCTGCTTTTGTTTTGAATCAGATTTTTCTCTTATTTACTTTGTTTTTGTTGTTGTGTGGTTTGGTTTTCTGTATAAAATCCAATATAATAAATAGAGAGAGACAGTAACAGGATTAATATTTTCTTGCAGGTTGACAGATTAGATTGTGAGATGAGGGGTGCTAATAATGAGCATGAGATCAAAGAAAATTTCTTAAAGTTGATTGTTGTGATGATTGTACAACTCTTCTAAACGTGATCAGACTATGATTGTAAGATATGGGAAATCTATACCAATAAAATGTTAATAAAACTTCTTAAAATATGAATCCTTTTTTTGGGGGGGGCATCACTGCTCTCCGGTGGTGGGAGTAGGAGGCCCAGCCCCGCTGCTGGAATTGAACCTCCGTCCCAGTGGGCCGCAGTCCCGTGCACAACCACTACGCCACCAGGGCTCAGCCCAAAATATGAATCTTTATGAGCTACATATTAAGGATTATTATTTTATTGGAAAGCAAAATTTTATTAATTATAGAACATTTGACAAATAATTTCTTTAAAGTAAATAATGTTATTGAATTCCTTTATGTGTATGAATTTGATGTTTGGAAAATAGAGTTTTATCAAAAATGAATAATACTTTTGGGAAATATATGAAAATAAAAACAACTTATATCAACTATAGATACTTCAAAAAATTTCCTTAAATATTCAATTATAATCAAATAGATATTTTAAATATGTAGCAGTTTAGATATATGATTATTTCAACAAAACAAACATAATGTTATGCTTTGTCAAGTTTAATTCAAATTTGACTTAAACTTAAACAATCTTATTATCATTGCTGCAAATTAAATAATATATAATAAAGGTATATAGAATTCCTTGGAGAAAGAATAGAGATATAGAAAAAACATTTTCAGAAGTGTGTGGACCTGCAATGAAGGATATCTTGAGAAAAAGTTTTCATAGTTTTTTTAAATTTATTAAATTTATTAAAGCTTTTAATTAAGGATAGCAATACTTTATGAAGATAAACCCAAGAATTTAATATTAGAGTAAAATATGCTGTAATGGTTTAGTATCTTATTCCTAAACATTGATTAAAATAATAAATGTGGAAGGAGAAAATAAGGATTGTGGATAGATTAATACATTGGGGCAATGAGAAAAATGTGAATATCTTTTCTTGATACATTGTTATACTTTCAAAAAATCTTAATTTTCTGGGGAAACTAAATCATAAGTGCCATAAGGGGAAAGTTATCTCTCCTCTTAAAAATTCGAATCTCTGTATTTTTCATTTCAGGATATAGGTATAACTGACCATAAAAGGTTTTGCCTCCAGAAAATGCTTCATGTGACCACACTGATTATTTATGATGTTTCAAGGAAGACTGGGAGTGTTGGGTTTCCACGTTGGGCTGTACTCACAAAGTCAGCTAGAAACCACCCCCTGGATCAGAGGGAGCAAGCAGAGGCCTTCCTCTCTTGTAAAGAGTTCACAGTCTCAGAACCTCGCAAGGACTGTCTTCTCAGCCCTACAGAGTCATTGTGAGTCAGAATCCACTCAACAACTGTGAGTTTGGTTTTGGTTTTTTGGACTATTAATGGTGTCCAATATATAATATAGTAATACTACTCTTTAGGCATTTTAAAAATAATTTTATCTATATTCTAGAGTGCTGAGTGTTCAAAAATATAAATCCTTGTTATTCAATCATATTTATTCTTGCTTGTTTCAGTTTTGTACAGTTTGATCATGTTTACCTCCTTTTTTTTATTCAGGTCTAGCATTTATTACTGGGACCCCCAGATATTTTTTCCTTTTTTTCTTACTCCCTTGGCCTCTCTCAAATCAGAGATCATTGATGCCATCATTTTATATTATACATAAAAAACTAGAAAATTAAAAATATATCTACATAAAAATACTAGAATAAAAGAAAACAACAACAACAACAACAAATCACCCCCTCACAGGCAAGTAGGCAGGTTCAAGTACTTGCTTCAGGTTTGAAGACTTCAAATATATTTTACTCTAACCATTTTATTCAATTCAACCATTCAATTTCAAATATATTTTACTGTAACCATTTTATTAAACCTATAGTAGGTTTAATAAAAATATAACAAAGTTTTCATAAAGGTTTTAAAAAAAAACAAAATGGCACAAGGACACATAAATCATCTAGGTGAGAGACATCATCGGTGTGAAGTCATATAATGTCTAAAGGATTTGGGGACAAGGGCTACTTATATAGCAAAGAAAACAAAGGAAATCATGATTAGTAGACGATCAATGCCTCACTGTCACAGGAGAAACTAAAAAAGCAAGGAAAAGACCTTGGGATGTGTACCTAATTGGAAATAAGAAATGTTTACATGATTGGTTCTCAGACTCTTTGATCATCTGGCTACTTGGTCAACTTATTACCATGTGATTCCGGGAAGTCTGTTTAGGGCCATCTAGCTAAGGGAGTTGTCATCTACTTTTAAACACTTTTTGCCCAAGGGCAAAATTTTCATATTATTTCTGCTGGTCAAACAACCTTAGTTGCAGTTCATTTTATGTGAAGTCTCAAAACGGAGTGAGAGCTCCACTGTCAACTTCAGCTTTGACAAGCAAGTGTGTTAGAACCTATGCACTCATGTCATTCACTTTGCATGATACCCTGTTCTTTCTTCATAAGACTATTAAAATGCTTATGTATATACTTTCAAATCTTTGTTTTCCTTTTTATCATCATAACTCCTAGGTAATGTCATGTATTGTCTAATGTAATTTCTTTGTGTTATTTTCTTGCAAAAATGCTGTTAGTAGCTAATGTAGACCTCATACTATTCCATAGCTCAATCACATCACATATTGAACAATTGCTTCCAAACCAATTTTAAAACATTTTCTTCGCTTTGAACTTCTTGACATAAGCTCCCTCTAATCCCCTACCTCCCCAGCATACCCCTCAAAGACCCCGTATTCTAGTTGTTGTGTCTACAGATTCATCTATCCTGAATTTCATATATTGAGAAACATGGAAACACACATAGCAAAGACTCAAGAAGGCTACCTACAATGACAAAATACAGCAGAGGTAAACTCCTATATCACACAGACAGAATATTAAAAAAAAAAACAGATCAAGTCACAGCGTGTCTTAGGGAAATCAAGTGACAAAATTTCAACCATTCAAGTCAGAGCTATCATTTTAATCTCCCATAGCTGTCTCTCCAACCTTCTCTGTCTGATAATCAGTTTATTCTCATCCCTCAATTATGGTTAGTTGGAAATCAACAGAAATTTATTCTCTGTGTAGATCCTGCAAATGTATTTTGGGCTTCCACTGTCATCCATAACCTTCTGCACACCAGGATCTCACAATTTAGGCTCTGATACTATAACCGTCTTTGGATTATGTACTTTATATTCCTTGGGTCACAGATGTTGGCATGTTTCTTCCATGTGGACTTAGTTGACATATCTCTTAGATATCTGCATGTTTGGAAACAAGCCTAAAGACCACAGATTGCTTCACTTGGTTAGTTGATATGAGGTCAGATATGACATCTGGAGACCCTTAGGCATAACTGAACAAAATATTGATGGGTTCTCTGCCATCCTTATAATCCTTACAGTTTTACCCCAAGTTAATATCTCCCCTTATCAGTCCATCTCAGAGAAAAACACACAGCCCTGTGTGAATGAAGTCAAGTCTAACTCAAAGGATTTCTGCAGTTTCTTATATAAATATTTCCCATGACATTTATAGCCTCATTGCATTCCATCAAAGCTGTTGGTGGGTTTGTGGCACTGTCATTGGAGTTAGCAATCCCATGCTTACCCACCAGCAAGACTTTCTCATCTCATGAAGAATTTTTCTAATTTTCACTGACCCTTGACTTTGCCAAACGTAAGATCCTTTTCTAGATCTTGGTCTTTCCTGAAGACAGGTCCAAAGTAAGCAGTAACAATTCTCATCATCTTTGCTAAGGACCATCCTGTTTGTTTTTTGTCTATGATAGATTTGTTTGTTCTTTCAGCAGTATAGGAGGGAATTATAAAAAATTAATGGATCGGGGAATGGAAGCTAATGGAATTTGACCACAAACATCCTGGAGCCCTCTGGTATTCAACCTAACTCTGTCATGTAGGAGTTGGACGGTTAAACACAAAATCAATGGTTCAAATCTTCAAACTGCTCCTAAGAAGAAAAATCAGGCTTTTTACTTCCAGAGAGACTCACAGCCTCAGAAAACCAAAATAGGCAGTTCTGAGATCAGTGTACTTCAGAATTAATGCAATAGGAGAGGGTTTATTGAATATTCAATATTCTTCCACAATATCACAGTTCTAATGTGTCAGCTCTCCTTCAATCTTCCTTTTCTAATATTCACCTTTCCCTTTCAGATGAGGCCATTGACAAGACTTTGGAATGGGTCAGGTGCACTTCAGAATTTAAAGTGATATGATTTCTTTGTTACATTTTCTAAGAGGCATTTTGCCACAGGTTATAATAAAGTGATATATGGTTTACTTTCTTAGCCATTGCCTCCATGAGCATTGATTGTTAATTTTAAGAGAATTAAATTCTTGCTAACTTTAAGTTATACCATTCATTATTTATTGGTTCAGTTGTGAGGATATGGGGCTGTCTGGGAAACATTGAGGTGATCATAGAAAGGTGGACCCTTCACACTCCGCAGTCCCTCCTCAGGATAAAGATGAGGCTATCTTCTCTCATCAAGATTTGTAGCTTCACAACTCCTATGAATGGTTTCTATGAATCAGCATCCACACAAAGGCAGGAATTGGGATTTGGTCGAGTTGTCATTCGTAGTGGAGTCCATCACCTTCATTCCAGAGTTGCAGAGGCCAGGAGTGACTCTTGTAGCCAAAATTATCATAAATCCCACAAGTGAATTTTTCCTTCCTGAGATGGGTTAAGAAAGAGGAAGAAAACACTGATAGGACTCGTTTGTAATTATTGACAGGATTTCCTGTAATTGCCATCCTGCTGGGTAAGTAATGAGATCTTTGAGAAGCAGGGGTAGGTGATTTCACTAATAGCAAATCCAGAAATGGACCAGCATTCTCTTGAACCTAGGATTATTGTACAATGACCCTCCTTGATCCAGAAGACAGCTCTGACATCAGAGAAGCAGCAACAGAACCGCGAGCCAGAGTTGTGAATCTCCTACCTCATAGGGCAATGAAAACAGAGTTCTTTGGAGTTGAGTCTCTGGATCTCTGTTTGTCTGCTGATTCTGGAAGTTATCAGTGACCTTTAGATCTTGGGCTCCTTTCCCTTTGTAGCCAAAAAATCTGCTGCCTAGTATGCAGTTCTTGGGTCCATCAGCCTCTTGGCAACATGAATCAGAAGAAGCCTCCAAACTGATATCTGACTCACATATTTTAAACTTTTCTACTTCTAAAACTGTGCAAACCATTTTCTTGATATAAACCTCTCTGGAGATAAACATATCTAAATTCTACCTTTGTTTCTCCAGAGAATTTAGCCTGCAAAATAGATGATTAGCAACAACATCAACACCGCTCCCACAAACAAACAAACAAAAACAACACTCTATGTACTTGACTATGAGTTTTCATAGGGTTATATATAATTACAATATGGTATATGATCTATCTTATCTCAGAATCTGTGGGAAAATGTCACCTCTAGGACATTACTTCGAGGATTTCAGTGTTTCTCAACGCCTTTATGAACACCTTCAAAAAATGTATTTCTCTTTGTTTTGGGGGAAAAGAAGCTGAATATGAAAACTTGAGAAGGTATGAGAAGGCAAAATTTAAATACATATTATAAATTATGGGGACAACAATGGAGAAGCAGGGTCGGGATTGTATCCTGTTTGACCCCATCACACCATGGCAAAACACTAAGAGTGTGCAGCAGAACAGCAGGGGGAGCAGAGTGAGGAGTTCCTAAGGAAGTGCCAAGGATATACTTTGGGGCCAGGCTGTGACACCCCATTGAATTCAACAGGGGGAAACATCTTAAGGTCAACGAAGAGATGTTGAACTATTTACAGGTTTTTATTTTATTATTATTATTATTATTATTATTACTACTACTAATTTATATAAATTTGGGGGAATTGTTTTTTTGTTGTTGTTGATGATATCCTTGTTTCATTTTCTTTGATCCCTTCATATTAAATGCCTTTTTTGTACATATTGCTATCTCTGCAAGTCTACTAGGTAAGATATGCTGGATGAACAGTCTGAAGGAGAAAACAACAGGACTGATGGTTCCAGGGGAACATGAGGATGTGGAGGAAAGGAGATGATGTTGACCAACCCAGGTTTTAGGGAACAACACGTGATTCAAAATCAGTGACAAGGTGTGTATGAGAGACCTGATCAAGATTGATCAAGAGTAATGTAACAGAGAGGAATTACTGAAACCCAAATGGAGGCTGAGGATGATAGTGGGACAAGAGGAAATTAAAAGGAAATAGAGGAAAAAACTTGGAGGGGGTTGGTTAAGGGCATTCATAGAGGTCTAAATACAGGAATGTACATTGATGAATGTAACTATATATGATGATGGGAAAATAGATATATGTGCATATACTTATAGGGACCTCCACTCAGGTACTTCCTCAGTGCAAGGACACTTTGTTCTATTAAATTGGCATTGCATGATGCTCACCTTCTCAACAGGATCACTGAAGACAAATATGTGCATAAACAAAAGTGGTGAAGAAAGTTGATGGTGCTTGGCTATCGAAAGATATAGCATCTGAGGTCTTCCATACTTGAAAGTAAACAAGCAGCCATCTAGCTCAGAAGCAGCAAAACCCACATGGAAGAAGTACACCAACCTGTAAGACCATGAGGTGTCAAACAGGTCAGTTATCAGGCTTCAAAGAACTAAAAATCATAACATTGTGTGCCCACCTTCCCGTTATGATAACTGATGACAAATGTCTGCATAAGCAAATGTGGTGAAGTAAACAGATGGTGCCCAGCATTCAAAAGATATAGCATCTGGGGTCTTAAAGGATTGAAAGCAAACAAGCAACCATCTAGCTCAGAAACAACAAAGACCACATGAAAGAAGCACACCAGCCTGCATGACCACAAGGTTTTGAAGGGTTCAGGTACCAGACATCAAAGAATTAAAAATTATATCATTGTAAATGAGGGGGAATGCAGATTGGGGACCCAAAGTCCATCAGTAAATGAAGCAACACCCCCTTAGAGAGGGGTTGCAGGGAGGAAATGAGCCAATGAAGGTACAGTGTAGCAACAATGAAACATGCAGCTTTCCCTTAGTTCTTAAATGCTTCCTTCCACCCACTATTATGAAACCAATTCTACTCTACAAATCCAGCTAGACTAGGGGATGTACACTAGAGCCAAAAACATGGGGAATTCAGGACAGACGATCCCTTCAGAACCAGTAGTGAGAGTGGTGACATTGGGAGGGTGGAGGGAAGGTGGAGTAGAAAGGGGGAGCCAATGGGATATGGACAACAGGGAAGTGGGTGAAGGAATACATCAGACAGTGTACAATATGACAAAATAATGATAATTTGTAAATTATTAAAGGTTCTTGAGGGAGGGAGGGATGGGAAATATGGGCACTGGTACCAAGGGCGTAAGTTGAGGAAGGAGGTTTTGAAAATGATGATGGAAACAAATGTACAAATGTCGTCTGCATACAACTGATGTATGCATTGATCATGGTAAGAGTTGTATGAGCCCCCAATAAAATGATTTAAAAGCAAAAGAAAAGAATACCCAAAATATTTTAACTTAAAAAAGAAAGATACAGGCTGAGCCCTAGTGGCATAGTGGTTGTGTTCAGGACTTCAGCCTACAGTATTGACAGTTCAAATCCAACAGGAGCTCTCCAGGAGCAAGATGGGGCTTCTTACTCCCAGCAGGACAGTGATGCAACAACAACAACAACAAAAAGATACCAAGTGGTCACTTAAAGGATAAGTTTTGGGTATTTGGTCTGTTCAATTGAACCATTGTAGATTTTATGAGGAGCGCCAAGGAAGGTCTCATTGATAAAATATCAATTGATTAAAGAAAATCCTGAAAGAAAAGGTTGTTGGCAAAAAAAAAAAAAATTCACTGTTCTTGAAAAAATCCAATTGAGTACCCAAAATAAATTTGATGAAAAAATTAACTTTGATGGATGCAATTAGATAACATGCTCTGTCACTTTGTTTTTTGATCCATCAAATAATCCTTTTTCATTATGTGAGGAAACCAAAGCTGTCTCTGCTATCAAGTCATATCTCATAATACAAACAGACCTAAGCATTTATGTATACTGTACAATTTCTTTAATGATGAAAACCATCTTGAAATATTTTTAAAAGTTAAATAGTTTAGGTAATTAAGAGCCAGTTTGGGGGGTTTCTAGTGACAATCTTTAGATAACAACTAAATATCTGTAGAGATTAGATTCATTCTCTAATTTCAGCTAATGTTTTTGAAAGAATAGGAAAATAACAGTGTAACATATTTTCTCTGCATGAGATATTTTAGGATTTAGACACATAATGACAGGGTTATTTCATTTAAAACAGTAAACATATTTAATTTAATTACTTGGTTGGCCAGCCACTACCTTGACTTTATCAGTGGTGGAGGTACACAGAGGATATTTAATATTCTTTTTGCATTCTAATCTCATCCTTCTGTACTTCTTTGCACACCTGGAGTATCATAATCTTGCAAATGCAGAATCACATTCCATTCCCTCTTCTGTAACTTCTTCTCAATCAAAGGAAACATAATACCATGCAAAAGCGTAAGCATCTCCCATGGTAACATCCCCCCAACAGTTTATCAGCTCACTATGTCATACTATCTAATCATCTCAATGCAAAATATCTTTACAAATAGGTCCTGTAGATTCTTTGCACCATAGAAATCATTAGCAAGGATAATTAACTGAGACTCTGGTGATGAATAGAGCTGCATTACTGATCAGTGTAATAAAGAACAGAAGCCACTAATTACAGCTTTAGAACCTTGAAGCTACTGAGAAATGTAATTTAACACTGCTGTCCAGATTCCACACAGCCTCCTATAAGTGTGCGATTAAAACAATAAGGTCTTCCCACAGACAATGCTTGGGGGACTGTTCCAGGTATATGAAAATGTGCCCATCACATAGCGTACTTTGTGATCCAGTGAGAACAATGCCTTAGGAAAAATCATTTTAAGAGGAAAGCCTGCCTAAATATTTTGGTAGGAGTCCTGGTGGCATCAAACAGATGTTCACGTTGGACTGCTAATCACAAAGATAGCATTTGAAATGACCATCTATTCCAGTGGAGAAGGTGAAGACCGAGCCTTGAGTCCTACCAGAGTCAATGGAAGTGAATTTGGCTTTAAGTATTTTGTTAGGGACTCATCACCATTCAAGGTTTCCATCAAATTCCATAGTATTTTTCCCCACAAAAAATTACCAATACTTTAGGAGAGCAGGCAATATAGAAACACAGCACACATCTCATGGAACTATACACCCATATAGCCATTTAGTATTATTTCTAGACAGAGAAGTAGTATCTCATATAGGAACATTTCTCACACTTACTTTATAAGATACATGCAAACTTTTAAAAATACAGATTACTGAAAAGAACATACTCTCTAAGGGTAAAACCCAAGATACGCTGCTTTCCCTGTGAGACCTTGGATAATTCTCAAAAACAGGCAATGTGAGTATAAGAGAAACAACATTAGATTTTGAACTAATTACCTTGTCATCAGATCTGGGACCACCCTTTAATAGCATGTGCCTGACTGAGAACATTTCTTCTGAGTCTGTGCTTTTTGTTTTTAAAACAGAGGACTCAAACACAAGGGTAAGAAAAAATATTACTATGAAACCATAAACCTTTTCAATAAAAAATATACCCACACATGAAATTATTGTTTCTCTACATGGCTTCCAGAGAGATGGCTGTACTTTGAAAATAGTGTTTCTGTCTCTCTCCACCCTCGCTGAATGTGTCTGTGCCCTGATATGTGCCAGGTCTAAATGTATCATTCTCTAAAGACTCAGATGGTGTTCCTCTGAATTGTTCTGTAATTTTAATGAGCCCAAAAGTCTGAAGGAACAAGATCAGTGCTTTAGTGTGTATGGACTAAGATTCCTAACAAACAGATGTTCACGTTGGACTGCTAATCACAAAGATAGCATTTGAAATGACCATCTATTACAGTGGAGAAGGTGAAGGCCAAGCCTTGAGTCCTACCAGAGTCAATGGAAGTGAATTTGGCTTTAAGCATTGTGTTAGGGACTCATCACCATTCAAGGTTTCCATCAAATTCCATAGTATTTTTTTCCCCACAAAAAATTACCAATACTTTAGGAGAGCAGGCAATATAGAAACACAGCACTGGCTATCCTCAAAAAAATATAAAGATGTTTTTGAAAAGCAAACATAAAATAAAATAAAAATCCTTGTGCTACTCCTTTAGCCTCACTAATGTAGTTTTTAGATGTTCTTTAAACATTTTCATAGCAAGCCCTGTTTTTTCTTGCCATGTTTTCTTTAAGAGAGACGGTCAAGAGTACCCCCTTTGAAAATAAAATCAAAAACCAAAACCATTGACCCTGACCTCCTGAGCTGATCTACCTCACTTTCTTAATTGCCAAAGCAGTTACCTTCAGAAGCCACTGTTCTGATGGATGTCTTTTTAAGGCACCTAATGAGACCAAGAGAGAAACAGCAGGTGTTCTACTCCGATAAAGAGTTATAATCTCAGAAACCACAGGCGCATCTTACAGAATCTCTAAGAACCAAGATCAAATTAATTGTCATGAGTTTATGAGACTAAGAAGACAAGTGTATTGCTGGGAGAAGTTCTCTAAAGCTGTTCATTGATCCCAGAGGTCTATACAAATTGGTTTTGTTTGGATTCGGCCTGTTCGTCTATGAACTACACCCCAGCTTATAATATGTACTTTGTATACTAATTCCATTGACTACATAAATTATAAATGTATGTCAAGTACTTGTGGTCGGGTTTTATTCTGTTATGCTGTTTTATGCTGCCAATGCGTTGGTTCCAATCCATAGTAAGCTTTGTGCACACCAGAACACCACCCCACCCAGTCCTGTGGCGTCCTCACACTTGGTCTTATGCTCGAGCTCATTGTTGTAACCACAGAATCGACCCTACTCCTCGGGGTTTTTCTCTTTTTTGCTGCCCCTCTACATTACCAGGCATCCTGTCCTTGTCCACTGGACTCATCTCTGCTGAAAAAAATTCCAGTGTAAGACAAAGTCTAGGCGTCCATGCCTCTAAGGAGAATTCTGAATGTACTTCTCTCCCAACAAACTTGTTTGTCCATTTAGCTGTCCATGGTACTTTTAATAGTCTTCTACAGCACCATAATTCAAGTGTATCAATTCTTTTCTGATATTCCTTCTTCATGTACAATGTTCACAAGCATATGAGGCAATTGAAAATACCATGACTTGAATCAGGTGTACCTTAGTCCTCAATAAGCGATACTCTGTTTAGTCCTTGTTAATCAATGCTCTAAAGAGGTCTTATGTAGTACTGCAGTACTTCTTGACTGCTGCTCACCTGAGCAGTGATTGTGAATTTAAGCATGATGAATTCCTTGACAACTTCAATCTTTTTTGAAGTACCTAGTAAGTTGTTAATATGTTGTATATATACTTTAAATACAGACTTTATTCCATTTTTCTCTGTTGAATATAGCAAAGCCATCTTAATATGTTTTTTCTTTCATATATTGATAGACTATTTTTACAATAATCTCATTCATGTAAGCATCCCATTGAAGAGGAGGTAGCAAGAGCAAGAGGAACTGCTGTCATATTAAAAAATACATCATAGAAAATATATGTGCATCTCAGATCATTAATATGACCACAAAGAACAAAGAGTAAATTCAAGAATCTGTCTATTCATATCCTAGAACATAGTGTCTTAAATAACCAGATGGACATATATAACAATGGTCTATCACCTTGTGCAGGCTGGGACTTTCTCTGGAAATTATTCAAAAGAATTTTAGCATAAAGTGGAATATTTCATCCATTTATGGAAAATGATCTGTCATTGCATTCTAAAGGCAAACATTTTTCTATCATATGCAAGGTCCTTGGAAATATGCTACTCTCTTAGAAAAAACTTCTCAATATTATCAATTCATGAAGCACTAAAACATGTTTCAGAATCCAATAGTATGATTTAGAGGCAATCCAAAAGATAAAAACAATTTTAAATGCTATCTCCAAGTTATCTTGTACTTTCTCCCCTGGATTCTACTAATATGCTAATTGATACAGTTGTCTTCCAAAATCTCTACCACATAAAAACATAATGAAAGGAAGTTTCCTCTTTTAAAATGAAATTACAGGCTCATTCACCAAAAAATTGTTATCATCATTGACTTGTAAATTCTAGATCTGTTCAGTGAAGAACTATTTATTGAGGAAGCATGTGAGCCACTGTGCTAAGCTCTTTGAGGAAGATAAAGATTAATTAGACACAGAAATCTTACATAGCTTCAAGTCTCAAGTGAATTCATATATCTTTTTATAAAATGAATCAAAGATTGACTAAGAAGTGTTTAACTATCTTTTATTTTATGTGAATTCTGAGGAAAGTTGGATTACATCCAAGATGGATAAGCAGCTGTTTATGATAAAAAAAACTTACAACTTAATGATAGTATAAATCAATTTATCACCAAATGAAAGCTCAAAACACCAAAAAGTGTTTTGACATCTCATTTTTACTTGCTAAGTTTTAGTGTAAATATACCTTGATCAAAGTAAGCCTCTCACAAAATGAATTGTCATATTATAAAATGCAAATATGATAAGATTATGCTTAGCCTTGTAAGCAACTCTCAAACTGTATTCCAATCTGACTGTACATACCAAGTTTGGTACATTTCTACCAGTAACGATTGTGTATTTGTTTCTCCCTATCCTTCTCAGCATTGATATGGTTCAATATATATTATTTGATTATTGACCATCTATTATACTCTAAGGAAAAAAGAAAAAAATATAAGTAAACAACGAAAACCAAACTCACAGTCATCAGGTCAATTCATATTGATAGGGGCCTATAGAGCTCATGAAGTTTATCTTTAACGGAGGAAGATATGCACTCAGTAGTAAGCATATTATTCAAAAGATGATAAAAATCTGTGTGTTGGGGACCAGGGTGGCATGTTTTTGCTGTTAGGTGCAGATACGTGAGTTCCAAGTGATATGACCTGTGCTCAGGAGAAGGCCCTGCACTGTCCTCACTTGTACTGCTGTGTTAACACACGTTGGAGCCATGGAGTCAATCCCGCTCACTGACAGCTTTCCTCTTCTTTAAGGCCCTTTATTTCATCCAGCAGGATGTCCTTTCTACAAACAAGTGCTCACTATATTCCTTTTCATCTCTACTTCCTTGCCATCTTTCTTTCCAAGGCATTGCTTTACTCCACCTCTGCCAAGACAGAAGTGTTTGTTTCTTTGGATGTCCCTGACATTTTAAATAGTCTTCTTCAGTGCCATAATTCAAATGCATCAATAGTTCCTTGATCTACCTATACCTTATTGAACTTTCACATGGATATGATGAGGAATCAGGATCAGTTTAGTGTGTATGTATATATGTGTGTGTATACATACACGTGTGTGTATATATTTGTGTGTGTGTATATATATATATATGTATATATATATCCAAACCCATCTTCCTTTACAACACATTAAGGAAGTCAGACCAGATGATTTTCGTATTGCAGCACATCATGTGACTGCTGCTACCATGAGTAGCCTTCATTGTGGATTCAAGTGAGATGACATCCTTGACAATTCCAATCCTTTTCTCCCTTCACTAGGATGTTATCTATTGGTCCATGTGTGAGGATTTAGGTGTCCTTTACTCTGAGTTGCAATCCATCATGAACATTGCAGTCTTTCTTCTTCATCCTCAAGTGCTTGAAGCATTTCTCCCTCTCAGCAACCAAGGTTGACCTGCACATTGCAATGTGTTAGTCTGGGTCGACTAGAAAAAAATGCATAAAAACGCATATGTATATAAGGGAGAGGTTTACATACAAGAGCAATTAAACATTGAGGAAAATATCCCAACCCAATCCAGATCAAGTCCATAAGTCTG